>CABFWB010000140.1:432629-480221 GCA_902151455.1 Timema bartmani | reverse complement strand
CAATTTTCAGAATATGATATCTAGTGGAGTAATTCCTTATTAATAAGCATAAATAAAAGCTCTGGCTATTAATTCTTAATTATTATTTTATGTATAAAACTCGCATATCGTTGGGAATGTGGAATGAATCACTCTAAGTCCAGTTTACCGGTGATTGGTAGGTTGGGGTTGGAGTCCCGGGTAGGTGAATTAAGTGTGTGTATTACTAAATAGTTTCCTGCTCTTCCTCCACCAAAATGAGGCTACATTTCCTTTAAATTGTACCTTCCTAATTCCTGGAACATTAGTGTAGCTAAATACGGATAGCTCGTATGAATAGAAAGACACACTATGTCTAAGGAATTTATAAATCAAGTTAAATGTATAGTTTCTTTAAAGTCTGTAATTTGTGTATATATATAATTATATAGACTAGATAACATAAGATGGATCAAACGTGTTCCAAGAGGGAAAAATTCGCATATTTTGAAATAAACCCTTTAATCTTATCCCCGTAAAACAAAGCTAGGTAGAAACAAAAGTTGAGTAGCGGTGTGAGAAACAATGAATAGAAGCCAGAGTGCTAGCTCCTTACACGAGATAGATTTTTATCCTCTTCAGCAGCCCCCTTGAGCAGCGAATAGTAACAGTAAAAAATAGAACTCGTGACAGGGCTGACCAAAAGGGGTTGTTAAAGTTAGTGACTCCCAGGTGGGGAGTACATGGTGACACGTATATACCCTCCCTTTCAACCCTTTCTGAGTGTCAGAGCCTAATTTCCTAATATTGCCGATCTGCATACAGAGATCATAATACACAGCTTCTTTGAAGTATTTAGATTTCTTGAATGTGAATAAAACACACAAACAAAATGTTGAACGTAATTTTTAATTATCGCGGATTTTAACCGGTAGTCCAAGTTATATCCATGCGAAATTTAATCATAAGAATAATTGGTACAGTGGTTTGGTCGTGATTGAGCGACAAACAAATAAAATAAAAACATTTCATTAGTATATATAATTATTATAAGGGTGGAACTAAAAAAAAATTATGCTCACATACACTAGATAAATAATAATAATAATGTTAATAATATAATGTTTAAGATTTTTATGGTATTTCGTTTGGCATTATTCCGCACCAGAAATTATATATTTTAATATTTGAGGCCTACAATATGTGTAGTAACAAAAACTAAGGTTTTCCAAAGAAAGTGATTTGTACCAATTCTAGCTATCTGTGTTTCTTCTTTCTTTATACACCCGAATATGTAGTCACAATGTATAATGTGCTAGGCTCACTATGGATGTAATAAAAAGAGACTGAGTTGTAAATCCTAGATAGCTCCTCAACAACTTATTTAAAGGTTAACATTGCTTATTTATTGAGTTTAAAGATGGACTTCCTAGTTGACACGTGGTCTCAAAATATTTTATTTTAAAAATTACACTGAGATTCACACCTTTAGGTTTCAATAAGTAGACTTGAAAAGTGCCAACTTTCTGTTTTTATTGGATTTGAAACTACACACAGTGGAGGTCACAGGTTTTATGAAGTCAAGACCTCAATACACATTCAACTCCGCTAATGGTGAACCACTAATAACCCAGATATCTGGATCACAATGTCCAAATTTCACAAAAACCATGAAGTGTTTCCACTAAACGTAAGTGATATGGGTAGGACAAACAAAACAAAATATCACTCTTATAATAAATTTATTGAAATATATTTCTTAACATTTAATTAGTTGGATAATTGCTTTTGCTTACTGTATTCCATTTTAATTAATATTATCTGCCTTTCAATGGGATGCTTAATCTGTTTGTTTATATATCTATTCATGTAAATGTTGGATTAAATCACATAGAGTGTTTGAACGTTAACTAAAAGTAGAATTTATTTGTTAAGAATCACGATTTACTTATTAATATATGCATATAAAACATCCAACACAAGATAAAGTTTCTCTTTGGATTTAATTTGGAGTTGATTTTAAGATCAAGTTAGACAGACAAAATTAATTCTTAATTCATAGTTTGTTGATATTTTCAAACCCCTCGTTACCAAGGTGACTTAAAAGAAATTTTATTCATAGGTTAATATAGTTGAATTATTACAGATTTTAAAACAAGTTTAACCCCAATAACAGCGTTTTCGAGACTGCTTCTCTAGTTATGATATAAATACAAATAAGGAGTACAACTGAGGAAGTCCTTTTTTGACCGGTCAGTATTTTTCGAATTCATTGGAAACAAACAGAAACAACCAAACATACTGATAAATTTACAGTTATATTATATTGTATGTATATAGATGGCAATTTGACTATACATGTTGTAAGTGCGGCTGTGTGGATGAATAAAATAAGTTAGCGGAATGTCAAATATCTTAGCCCAGACTGGAGACTATTAGTCTAATGAGCTAAGAGTAGTGATTTTTACTCTAACCACAACCTAAAAAATACACTTTAGTGAAATAGGTTATGTTAAATTTATTGGGATGTACTTAAACAATGCCTATCTTTGACGTAACGTCAAATCAAGATGTGAATTTCCTTGTTTCCATTTATTTAGGTTTTTATTGATAAGTTTTCAGCGGTGCAGTCGCGTCTGTATGCCAATCCTTCGACTCCCAACTGCGACTCCTATATTTCTTGTCACTCCAAATTAGCCCTATATTTTTATACAGTCAGACTTATAGGCCTACTGCTCTATTTCTATATTGTACTAATCCAACTCCTCGATGTTATTATTCTGACTCCTCTATGTTTATACTGTCCTACTCCAACTACTCTGTTTTTATACTATCTGGCTCTGATTCATTAAGAAATGGCTAATATAAATGAGTTTTAAGAACAAATTTACTGGCACATAGTGCTAAAATACAAATGATTTTATAGGAAGTTTCTTTGGCTTTCGTGACCTAGCGGTCTAAGGGTAAGGTGTCGGACTTCTGTGCTGGGGTCCGGGGTTCAATCCTTTTTCCCGGCACATTTATCCGACCACCAAACCCTTCCTTCATCTCTGACAAGACATGTATTACTCACAACTTGTGAATGTGTAGAATGCCAGGCCTCCACCGTGGTTCAGAGCCCACGGTAAACTGTAGGTCCTCTATTTCATCTCACAATCACCCTACCATTACACATTAGCGTAAGTGCGTATAACCCGAATGGGTAGTAAGAAGCGGTGATAATAATAATCTTTGGCTTTGTGAACTTTAAATCTATTTGTTAATTCAAATTATTACATACATTTGTCTTCAAAAATAAAACGGATATAAAATATAAATGATTTGTTAACCATATATTATATTCCTAATATTGTAGGTTTTTATTTCTGTGTCAGAGTCGTAGTCAGTAAATTTTTACCGATTTCTACTCCACCCCAAATATTCAAACTTTCACTCCTCATTCCTGGTTTTCAGAATATAATATATAAAAAAAAACCATAAATTCTTAAATCATTGTATAAAATAGTCGTCTTATATTGACAAAAAGTTATTTAGTATGTTAAAGTAGTTTTCTTTGTAAATATGTTTTGTTAGATTGTCTACTACTTAGAATATTTGGTTTATTCAAGAAAATCGTTTGTAGGAATATTCCTGCCAGCAGGTAGCTTAAGTCTATGGAAACATATATCTAGAACATAGAAAAATCTTAATTTGAAAGTAAAATCAGTCATCTCAAAGTCAGAGGCTTATGGGAAGAGTTATCAGCAGATAAACGAGAGACCAGTGAACTAGATATTCATATTATTTCCTCTTTTTATATTTCGTACATTGGAATATAGAGTGTAATAGTGCTTAGACTTCTTAGTGTATCGAGTTTAGATGCAACCCGCTTAGCAAAATAGCTTTGAATTCGTCAAGTGGACGTTTTTAACGACTGTAGACTGTGCGCTGTGTAGTTGGGTTATTTTGTAGGTCAAGTGCTAATATAAACATTCGGTAAGATTACGATGCAAATAGTCCTATTAATGATAAATATAATAATAGTGAAATACTCTAAATGTATTTTTGATTAATAAATACACTTAGCCCAACTTAATGGTAATAACATTTTACCTCAAGCAACATTTTGTACATTCCTGTATGGGTAGAGAACAAGCTCGGTGAAAGAGAAGAAACAAAATAGACAAGGTAAGAGATATATAGTACACAAGATGAAGGGAAAGAGAAAATAGTGATAGATTTTCCCTCCGATGTTGAAGAGGGTTGCGAGGATAAGAAAGTATTCTCAGAGTAGTTTTCCCAGAGGAACAGGGTTACAAAAGGTAACCCAATCCAGCCCCGATTATCTCCCATGCAAGACTTTGAAGGTGAAACATTCTTAAAATAGCTCTCTGGCAATCAAAGGAGGTGGGAATTTTTTATTTTTTTTTGTCTTCTTCACATGGAAGCTATAGAAAAAAAAAGAAGAGAGAAGTGGTTGAAATGATACTGCTAGTTTTGAGTTTCGTGTTTTAGGTACTTTTACGTAACATACCGTCTCCTTCGCAAAGATAATTATGTAACAAATTGGGAAATAGTCTGCACCAAATTATCAAAGTTTGAATCTAAAGAAGAGATTATAAGAATAAATAAGATAAATTAAACCAAAATTTATGTGGCATAGTGTAATTTTCAACGCAAGAAACTTTTAGAAAATACAAAAATAATTTTTCTGCCAGCATTTATAACGTTTTACTATTTTACTAAAATTAATTTATAGGTATTTATAGGTATCTAGTAGTCATACAAGGCTCCTCTTACGAAAATATAACTGTAATTTGATTAAAGAAACGTCTGTGCTGATTATCTTGATGTGATCCGGGGACTCTTGAGATACAAGTCAGCACACACTATTCGCATATCTTATCCACACCTTCAAGAAATTTTGGACCATATAAAAAAGCACTTCAGCGCTGATTGTCATGATTAAATTTTGGTAATCTCATCCAAGCGCCATAATATATTATCCATGCTTTGACAAATCTTTTAAGGGATACAAAATCATATTTCACTGCTGACTGTCAGGATTGAATCCTGAAACTCTTTCATAAATTACAGAACATTATCCACATAATATATCCGAACCTTAAGAAACCATTTGTTGAATACAAAAAAAATACATAATTTTTGACAGCTGAATTTGAAATGTTGAAAATATTATAAAAGCCACCATACAATTATCAAATTCCTTCATTCCTCATATACACATTGGGTGAGTTTCATATTCATAGTTTCATAGTTATGGTCAAGATAGGTGCCGTCCTGTTTTTAGTGTAATGCCCCACTTGAGGCATACTAAGTCTCACTATGAAAATGAACCTTTGAGTGACCTTCTAGAGAGTCAAAAAAATTGTTTCAAATCAACGGAATTAGACAAAGATTCACTTTATTTATGAAACACATGTCAAGATTGGACACCACATGTAAAAATTAGGACGTATACATATAATGCAGTATAATCAAGTGGAGGGGATGGACTTTTTGAAAAGGTTCTTTAATTTGGGGCTAACCTCTCAATCCAATTTCTTCTTCTATTATTATTATTATTATTATTATTATTATTATTATTTATTATTATTATTATTATTATTACCTACTGATAAATTGCCTCATTAGTAGGAGGCATAAATCTTACCTGAGATTTAAGGTCTCAATTACTGTTGGATGTACTTAGTGAATTTAAGTTTGATGTTATTTCCTCCCTTTATTTGAATATGTACGCCGATTGCCAATATGCAGTAGAGTTTCTAATAAAAGCGCCTTATCTGACAGATTTAAAAGCTATTATATTTACTTTCACATAATCATACGTTGGGTCATGTGATCTTCAATTTTTATATAATATTCTTTACAGACAGTTTTATAAATAAGATATTTGATTTCCAAACAAAATATCTACGTTAAAAATATTTGATATAATTTCGCGCCACATTTAACACTCTAGTCAGGAATTAATAATGAGCAAATAATAGTATAAAGTTTGTAATTATTTACCTGTGCTTAGGGACGTCTAAAACAAAAGTCTAAATTTTCCTGCTACCAGGCTGTTAAAAACGTACTAAGCTTAGACATTTTTTTCCAGAGTTGTTGAATTAATTATATATTTTAAAAACTTTTGCTTTCTCTGGTAGTTTTATTTTATAATTATGGCTCTAGCAAGGTTTTCTCAGTAAAAATAAAGTTTTATATTTTATTTTAGATTATTTAAAATTGAGTGATAGCTGATTTTAATCAGTAATATATATTTTTTGCAGTGAAAGGGGGATAGGAAGGGTATTATTTTCTATTAAAACGTCTAACACGGATACTACAAACAACTTAATATTGAGGTAGTTATAAAAGTAATAATTTTGCGGAATACACCAGTATTAGTGTGAAAAGAGAATGATAAAATAACAATGATATATTATTATTATTATTAGCACCGCGTCTTACTACCCGTTCGGGTTATACGCACTTACGCTAATGTGCAATGGTAGGGTGATTGTGAGATGAAATGGAGGACCTACAGTTTAACGTGGAATCCGAACCACGGTGGAGGCCTGGCATTCCTCACATTCACCAGTTGTGATTAAAACACATCTTGTCAGAGGTGAAGGAAGAGTTTGGCAATCAGATAAATCTGTGCTGGGACCGAGGATTGAACCCCGGACCTCCAGCACAGAAGTCTGACACCTTACCCCTAGACCACCAGGTCACCAACAATATGACATGTGGGGTACTACCCTATTGCTACCGACCATTATTCAAACGCTGACCTCCCACTAACGTTGACCAACTGTTGTGCGAGTATAATATCTTATAGCACGTGGCCACCTATGCAGGTTATTTAAGTGCGTACGGAAAACATTAATTATTCGACAATTTTTTGTTTACTTTTCCCTAAAAATAAATAGGACTTTTACATTGGAACTATAATTTGATAAAATATTGCTTTAATTTAGTCAAAATACATTTAATATTAATTAATTTACTATCACTTGTGCAAACAGTATGTATTTACTTAGGACATTATTATTTTACATTGACAATTATATAATTGACTGTATTTTAATCACTCGGTCCATAAATTAACGAAACAACGTGATTCGTATACAAAATAATCCTTTAAACAAATATGGAGTTAATTAAATAATAATAAATGATTTAAACAACCTATGGTGATTTTCCACCCTTAATGCATTTCATACTACTTCTGTTTTCCTAGCATTGAATGCCTCATTTCATTTAAAAACAAATAACCAACAGTTAATATTTAAAGAAAACAAACGAAACACTCAGTCCATTTGATGAACGGACAACATATCTTTTTCAATTACAGTGCTTAATGTTAACTTTGTGACCCTCAACGTGGTTAAGAGGTACTAGACTATTTGTGGAGTGTGAGAGGGGTGGTACGGGTGTGTAGGCCTTAGCCCCCCCTCCCCCCAAAAAAGACCAATTTAATTGAATTGTTTCGGAATTTTGAAGGAGGGAATTCTAGTGGGTAGTAGTGAACACATTTGTATCCAATCAATCAATCAATCAATATCATTTCGATTGAGCTATTAATAGAGACGACCACGTTAGCATGTTTATTTTTACTCTCCGAATTAATGACAAAGCTTACTACTACTCACTACCCATCCTGCCCTGCGGTTTTGTTGACATGACCTCGAATGCTGATCAGAGTAAAATGTCAAATACAAATAAGACTCAATTATTTAGTATCAAACAAACACATATGCCTAGGCACAAACTTTTTTTTTATAGTCCTCTCTCCCACTTTAACCGTTACAAAACTTTTTTGTCGATTGTATGCAATGTATTATTTCATTTCAAGTGTATAGTAGGTTTTACCCAACTTTTTATTTATTTGGTATGCTTGTTTAAACTTCCACTTGTTGATGTATTTATTTATGTACTCCCTTCCAACCAGTAGAAACCCGTGGGGCTTAGTAAAAATGTTACAAAAGTGTATCATCAAAAAATAATAGTTTAAGGTGGGATGGTAGATGAACACGAGTTAAGGGCAGTATTTTTACTGTTTTTATAGCAAAAATTTGTTTTCAGTAAAATAAATCAAATATTTATCTAGTGAGACTTAACATAAAGTTTAATTTTATTCACATAGTGATAACAACAGTTGTTGAGTATTTGTCAAGGTTGTTCTAGTATTTGATTTTTCTTTTCCTTCATTTAAAAATGTTTTTCATCCGAATTATTATATGTTCATGAGAAATATTTAAGAACTGATGAGATTAATTTTTGTAGTTGTATTATTTATGTCAAAGAATGTGTTTTGTTAAAAGAAAACTCAAAAAGTACTTATATAAATTATAGTTCTCTAACACCCTACATTGATGCTATAAGTTCTATATAAGACGATTACCAAAGTAAATGTTCCAACTTTGGGCTGGCATTGGTTCGGTGACCTTAAAAAACTATACTTTTTTTACCTAATACTACCTATATCAAGTTGAGTCTGTGCTTTCAAGCTATAAACACAACAAAGGAAGTCCACTCCACAGGTGAATGCCTTATTTAAGATTACTTATTCTAGTTGGCACAGTAAAAAGGACATTATAAAGGTGAAAGGTCGACAGAAACAGTTATAATGAAGGTGAATTTTAGCAATCACGATAATTTAACTTAATAGCACGTATGTCTACTGAATTAACGGTATTTAATACAAGCAACTCTTTAATGGTTTTAAAATCCTTTTTGTAAACCATTCTATACATTCTTGATTAACAATCATTTGTTCTAAAATAATGATAATTATAGAAACAATGTTTCTTAAATCAAGTGAAAGAACTAATTTTTAAAATAAAATCGTTTAAGATAGTTAAAAACTCGTTAGTTTTTTGGTTCTACTCTAGAAATGAATAAAACTAGTGTTTTAGATTAAATTGGGGCTTCCTATTTTTTGAGTGATTTATTGACGTTCAAGAGATAGAGTATTATAGATTTTCTAAGCTCATAATTATTTCAGTATACAAGACTTACAAACTATCTAAATTCCAGATCCACACAATGCTCACTGAGTTTTTGTAAGTTTGTAAGTATTCCATAACCACACAATACTCATTGAGTATTTCTGGAATTAAATTAGTTTGTAAGTCTTGTACTGACCTAACCATTGGATTGTAAAATTTAGTGTGGATATGATATTATTACTATTGTTCTTTAATTATATAATTACTGTGTGATAGAGTAACTATGGTTTTTAAATTATTTTTAGAGTGAAATGAAGGCAAGGGTATAAACTATTAGAACCATAATATTCTAATTAGTTCTCACTCCACTAATTTTGCACATATACAGTAACTAGGGCGGAAATTAAATTTGTAGGGTAATACTAGATAATTTATGCACTGATTACGTCACATATAGATGAAATCTTTCTCTTTTGTCATAAATATGAATATATACAGCTATAATAGGTAATGCAATTACAAAGAGCTTTTCTATTTAAATGGTTTCAAATGAATCTTTTTTGTTTTATTGAACATTTCTGAAAAGTTGTAGCAACAACTGGAAACAAATATTTATATGTCTATGTACTAGCTAGGCCAATGTTTTAGGGACGAGTAAGGTTGAATTAAGAGGTGGTGTACCCACATTTGCGTGAAGGGATAGTGGAATTGGTGTAGGGAAAAATCACCCTAAGAAACCCGACTGGTATTATAACCATGATCTCACCGTTATTGATGGTCTAGTCTACTGCGAAAGTGACAACTTAGAGTATTTTACCAGCAAAGTAAGTTTTATTGAAGTTGCTTGAGAAAATAATGAATTAAAACGTGTCTAATTGTTCTGGGTTTGATTCTTGGTACATCCGAACGAAATAATTAACATTGGCGAAATTGGGAGTTAGTATTTGACAACGATAAACTGATGATAACCATACTGAGCTTTTTTTTTTGTATTGGTTCTATAGTTAAGAAAATCGGTAATTCATTTGTTGGCATATCAATTTTGCTCAAAAACATATTGTTAAATGTCCCTATTGAAAAAATGACAAGGTTGTTAGTAATGAGAGATAGTGATGAACTCAAAACAATATGAACACACTATTTCCATAGCTACAAACTACGTTGGCATTACGATTAACGAGTTACGACGTCAATCATTTCCTATAAAAAATAGATGGTTACCAAATTACTCTTTACGAAAGGCACAATGAGTGTCAGTGTAATAAATTTTTCTCAACACAGAAATACACCATCGTTGTTGTGGGAGGCCTTCCAGCTGGTCACGTGAACGAGCCGTGACCATCCACCGTAGTTCCTATTATGCCTTCTCTCTCTCTTTCTCTCTCTCATTTTCTCTCATTCTCTCTCTCTCTCTCTCTGATTACACCACTGTCCAACACTTGAACTAAGTAGTAGCGCGTCTTCCTAAGAAGTTAAGTATCCCAGATTTGATTTCCACTATGGGTCGAAAAAAATCCACATTAGTAAGATAGGGGATTCCCCTCTAACAATGATGAATTAACGTCCGGGTTCTATGAGTCTAGATGCTGTATAGTTTCCTAGAATTAGTTATTTTGGTGAATCGGGTGCTTGTATAGTTAGTCGCTTCAGAAATTGCTTATTAATTAACATAATTAAGTTATAGATTTCACAATTTGATGGTTGTTATCTTTTTTTAAATTCGTTTGAATAATATATTTTAATTTTCTGATAGAGGAATTGTGTAAATATTTAATAATGACACCCAGGACTTGAGTCCTGGTCATCCAAGTTTATTTGGTTTAATTGCGCAATTAAATTGAAGATATCATGGATATCTCAGCTGTTAGTGCCTTTTGCACTTGAAGTCAGACGATATTAGTTCTAATCCAGTTCTGGTTACTACTTATCTCTACTTACATTATAATAACGTTGTCATCCTCTCTAAGTTTCCCTTTAAATTCAACACGTTCCTTATTTTCCTACTCACTTATATTTTTCATTTTATCATTAATCTGTTATGTTATGCCTCTTCATCCCATACCAGCCCACCTTCTGTCCCCCACCCTCCCTCCCCACTTCACTCACCTGTGTCCTCGGCACCGTGAACCCACCGAGCCGTTTCGCGTCAAACAAAACCAGCTCACATGTCTGGTATCGTTGGCCGAGGAATGTCGTTACCGTGTTCGTTAGGAGGAACAGTTATCGCGGAAAATTACAACCACCTCTCTCTTCTCACGGACATAGTATGTTTGTAACCATCCGCTGCCATGGAACGAACGTACACTCTGTTCTTAGTCACACTAGACCACTCTATGAACACAACAACGTGTCACTGGACCGTCCCATGAACTTTTATCGCTACTAAGATAGCGATCGTTTTATGATCCCTTGTAGATAGTTTTTAACCACCACCCCGGGTGGGCACGTGGACTGTCAGGATTATATAGTCTGGATCTCCTTCAACGGGGAGATTTGGGTCTGGATCATGGCCGGTTATATTGAGGATGCTTTCCCCTACATGATTTCCAACACCATCTCCCGCGAAAAACCAAGTAACATTCTTTTAAAGTCAACCTTCTGAAAATATACCCTAGTAATGTAATTAAAATGTTCAATACCTGAACGTTTATTATTATTTTTTTATTGAATGACTAATAGTCATGCATACCCACTTCGTTTGCCGCGTGATCTAACATGCCACTCTCGCAGTAGGTGAAGACTGCCGATGATGGGGAGATCAAGGTTCGAATTTCGGTCAAGTGTAATTAGGATAATTTTTTCCAAATGGTTTTCCACTCTCACCCCACGCAAATATGGGTACACTATATATATATATATGTCTTCCTAATCCCTTAAACCATAGCGTAATTAGTACATAGGCGTATAGCCTGAACGTGTAGTAAGACGTGTCTAGATAGTCTACTGCAGTTAACACAATCTCATTCATTTTCATTTAATGTCATAAATAAACCCACCTCGGTGGCGTAGTTGGCTAACGCACTTGTTTCGTGTAGAGCCAGACTGCCGAGGATGGGGAGCTTGAGGTTCGAATCTTGGTCGAGTGAACTGGGGATGGTTTTCCCTAAATGGTTTTCCACTCTCCCTCCACGCTAATGCGGGATAACTTCCTCTACATTTAACCTTCTCAATTCCTAAGCCATTAGCGTAATTAGTACTTAAGCGTATAACCTGAATAAGTAGTAAGAAACGGTGCTTAATAAAAGCTAAAAATAGCTTAATTAAGTGTATTTTAATTTTAACTAAATGTGTAGGCTGACATTTCAGAGGAAGGAGGTTTTGCAGAACCTCAGGAGCCTTCCCTTTACCCCTCAGACACAGTTACCAACAGTTATCCTCCCTTACTCTTTTGGCTACGTGCCTGTTTAGAACTACAGGAAGGATCGGCTAAATTGTACTTGACTCTAAGCGGAAGATAGCCGGGCTAGTGAATTGAAGGTTTTTGTCTCACAGTATGTTATTTATAATATACAGTATATCCTCGTTAATGCTAATACTTTTAAAATAATTTAATACTTTTTATTAATCTCTTCGGTGCTCGTTATTTCCAAGGGGTCATTGCCACAATATACTGGATTGGTTGACCAGTCTCCCTATACGTTAATAGTGGTGTATTTTCTCTAAATTCCACCCCACTATTGTAAATAGCTGATATTACGGTGCGGCAGAAGGGAGCGCAAGTATTTTTAAAGTTTTTATAGAATTGAAATTTATTGGCCAAAATAAATCAAATATTTTTACAGTAGTAACATACAGCTTAGTTTTATGCACATGCTAATATCAACAGATCTTTAATAACAATTTATGAAAGCTTAAACTGTTATTAATTATTCTAAACACTCCCCAGAGACCCATTTTTAACAAAATCGTTGAGCAATTTCCGAAAATGTATAGTTTTTCAAAAATCACGCCTCATTAAACTACTCATGATTTTATGTCTAAAATTAAAATTAAGATTCGACCTTTTTATTAATTTTGAATAAAGGTTACGTACAAACAGTCAGATTATAAAAATCAATTCTTTTTTCTTTAATCACCACATATTATTACCTATTCAGGTTATACGCATATATGACATTAATATATTGGGGTTGGGATGAGGAAGGAAGAATTTTAGAGTCAGTCTATCCGCATTTGCGTGGATAGAAATCTGGAAATCATTTAGAAAAAACCACCCTTAGTAGACCCGACTGGGATTCAAACCCCGATATCCCCGTTATTAGCAGTCAAATCTAACATAACAGTAATA
Source organism: Timema bartmani (assembly GCA_902151455.1). Lineage (NCBI taxonomy): Eukaryota > Metazoa > Arthropoda > Insecta > Phasmatodea > Timematidae > Timema > Timema bartmani. Next base: position 467,039 of record CABFWB010000140.1, on the reverse strand, counting down.
TTTTAAGCCATCTGACCACTGAAGTTTTTTTTTTAAATTAATAGACACTTAAAACATTAAGACTCATTATAAGCTCGAGGTTGAACATTTTCACGAATACAGTTCTTTTTCTGTATTCTTAAGTGAAGTGCAGTTAAAACTTAATTTTGTGATGGTCTGGATGGGACTGACTTTTATTTTAACGGAGTATACAAACGCGACAGCCTGCAGGGTCTCCTCACCCGCCGTTACTCGCTATGACCGAGTGAACAGAAGCTCTGACAGATGGCGGTATTAGCTGACCCTACAAGCCAGTATGGTGAACTGGCACCTTTCAGAAACACTGCGGCTTAACCTGGCGCATCTCCTTCACGCATCGTCGACCCGACACTACCTTGACGTTGACACACCTGCGTCTTGTGGAGTAATAGGGCAAGGGGTTCAACTTCCTTTAGGAGTTCAGTGTATATTACTTTGGTAATCCATGGATTAAATATTTTTATATCAATAATATGCACTTAACATAATATAATTCCTTATTAGCTTGTCTAGTTGTACTTTTTGTAGTGTTCTTTGACACAAAGTTCACGCATTCTAAGACTCACGTGGCAGAAAGTCATCGTTTACTGGAAGGTTGGCCCTCGAATCCCGATATGATGCAGGGGAGGAGGATTTACGTATGTGACTTATTACTGAGGTCCATGATAATGCAGGTGTCATTCACACCACGTGGACTAAGGCATCAGTATTTTCTGGTCTGGTTGGCCAATGATGGGAAGATTTTTGTTCGAAATTGACTAGAATTAAATCTTACTCTGCGTCATAAACCTGACCGTCGATGGCTGTGACATTAAAGATATCTCATTGTAATCTGATGGCTTACACACGTTCATAGAATACTCTGCCTTGAAATATAAGTGAAAAATTACACTGATCACGGGACGACTCCTGGATATCTTGGGGGTAGAGCATTGGCGCGCTAAGCCAAGGGTCTCTGGTTCAATACCCATCTCCAGGCGTAATTTTTAAATTTAATATTAAATTATATTAGTCTCTGGCATTGCTTGTTAAATATTTTTTTAAAGAGGGTATTTAAAATTTTGTAAATGTATCTTACATTTACCGAGAGAGGTAAGGTGGAAGAGCTTTAATTCATATATATATATATATATGTCATGTTATAATATATTAGTCAGGTTCTGTAAGTCAACATTGAATTCTTCTAATAAATATATACCCTATTCACCTGAATGAAGAGGGAGGAAAATAGACTACCACTAGACCAAAAAGCATACTCCAACTAATTATTTGCAAGTAGGAAACAAATTAACTCAGTCGGAGCTATATGTTCGTAACTTACGTTTAATTTTACTATTTAATAACTTTTAATCTTAGGAAATTAAATATAACTTAATTGTTTAAAAAAGTTACTTATGAAATTAACATATGTGTTTCTTTTTTTCAGGTGAGCCATATTTAATGCGTTTACTGCTGACTACGTTTAAGGTTGGTTCTTACTTCATATACCCTTTTGATATTTTTAAATGATATATTAATTTTTTCTAGACATCCGTTTTATATAGTATTATTTATTTTGTTCATTTAGTGTAGCATATATTAATGTAGAGATATAATACAGCTAATTGGTTCAAAAAGAAATGCCAATTTTAGGTAGTGGAGAATGTTGCATAATGATCAGTTGAATACTCTCCACAAGATATTGCTTGGATGATAAAATCTCTTAGATTACGGTGAGCATTTCATACAGCGCTAATGGGGGAATCTATAACCGTGTTCATAGTATTGACTAGCAAACCCAAAAGGAATAGACCACTAAAAGAGAACCAGATGCAGATTGGAGGATAACATTAGAATGGAACTGAAATAGATAGGCTGTAATGAGGTGGACCGCATAGAACTAGCTATATTTAGGGATAAGTGGCGTACTTTTTTCAATGTGTGGCAATGGGATTTAGAGTTCCTAACGCAATATAGTAGGGAATTATATGACAAATAGGCCGCATGTTAGCTGTTGGACTTAACTTTTACATTTAATTTGATTAAATTTAGTTAAATCCTTATTTTAAAAAACTGCAAATACTGCACAAGCTAGTATGATAATATATATTGCTTGTAAAATTACGTACTTTATAATATATAATATAAATATGATACTATACTACAAGATATTTTTAGTGAACATGACTACCAAGAATTTATTTAAAATAAAAAATTAAATTATATGTCATTTAATAGTTTTTAACCCTTAGGTAACCCTATAGCAAACGAGTAACCAATTTCCCTTTTGTTATTTTATACAACACATCAATTTGAAGAAATATAGAAAATGGGTTGAAAATGTTTTCTTAGCTAGGTAAAAAAATTTGCTATTTGACTCTCGAGTTCTTGAGTAACAAATTTAAATCGACTTTTCATATGTGAAAATGATTTATTTTTTATAATTTTCCGTTGGATTTTTTATATAATTAATTAGCCTAGATTTCTCGGTCTCTTGCTGGTAAACTACAAACTAAATTATCTACCCAAGCCCCTTCAGGCAGTCTAAACGCAACTCTTCGCTGTTGTCTCGGCTCAGTGGTTGCCTAACATAACAGGCTTAACATGAATAACATGCCTTAATGCAACAATTTGTTAACTCCATATTTTCAAAGTACTCAATCGTAGGCACCAAGGTGTAACTTTTATTTTCCTGGTCAATTTTGTATACAACTTTAGATTAGTCTAAAATGTCAATACCAGTGTATTTTTTAGATAGAATAGCGACTTTTTTTCGATGGTTTTAACGTGTCCTTTCAAGTGTGCCGCTACTTGAAGGAAAAATTTCTTAACATTTTGGTATTTCTTGAGAGAATTAAATTTTCTGAATTTTTAAAACCACTAATATATATCTAGATTGAAATATAATTTTATTTATTTGTAGCACTGTTTAAATATTACACTATTTATTTGAGGAAGGCTAAATGTGTGCTTCTAACCGTTAACTTTGATATCAGAACCGCAACATTTTGTATGAAACGACCTTGAAAATGAACTAAATTCATCTTTTCGTATTGTTTGTAAATTATAAAACTTTAAGTATAAAGTGTTTCTTTTCAGATGGGAATATGTTATCTTTATAATGCATTTTGGCATAAGACATATTTTAATATATTAAGCGACCTGTTTTAATAAAGCAGAATTTTAGTAAATACCTAGCCATATGGACAAATATTTCAATATCTGGTGGAAAAATCAATTTTAGCAAAATTATATTTTATAATCATAGCTTGGAAAAATAAGTGTTCAAAGTAACTTGAATATTTGTAAACGGCTTTTTTCCAGTATTATGTTCAAAAAAGCAATAAAAAACTTATTTTAAAAGCAATGAAAAGTTACAATCAAAATTAGAATAAAGACATTTGGAATAAAACAACTGTTTCACCCTAAAATAAACTTACAATATTTTTGTAAACGAAGTGAAATATACTGCTTCAACATTGTTTCTAACTGGAATATTTGGACCAGCTCCAATAGCCTCAACTGTCAAACTTGGCTCTGGACCAAGAGATTGGTATTCGGTTCGAATCCCGTCCACAGGCAATTTAGGGGAGTGGGGGTCCTCTATATTTTGATTTAAATCTTCCCTAGCAGATAATTTCATTGCATTTAATTTAATTTAATCGTATTCACTCACATCAGCTGCGTTTAGCTTGAAAATATGTTATTATATAAACACACTCTTAAAATCGAATCATAAATATAGGTTATAGTTCCTGCCTCGAAATACTTAGAGTAAATACTATTAATTATAGGTCTTAATATATGTACCTAACATGTGTGATACTTAGCCAAATTGTGTAGTTGGATATTGATTAACTACGTGTAAAATAGGCCCTGAACATTTGGCACTTAAAACACTACAGTTAGCCAAATATCCGAAGTGAGATACGAATAACCCGTCATCATGATGGTCTAAAACCAAACTCGAACTAATGTTTACAAATGTGGAAGCTGTGATTTCCACACTGTTATTGATCAGAGGCAGGGCAGCTTCGTGTATTGCCTCATTGACTGCCTTAATTTCGATTACACTCTATAATATCATTCGTAAGCTGACATATTTTAGTCGTAATGAAAACTATTGCTTGTTTGGACTGATGCCGCCAATTTAATGTAAAATACTTAATGTGGAAAGATAATGTAAATCTTATCTTTTAATATCATATAAACATTTAAATAAGTATGCGAGAAGCTTCAAAATGTCAGTCATACTCGAAGGAAAAATATTATTTTTTTGACTTTGACATCCACAAAAACCTTCACATCTTCGAAAACTTTCGAAGTATAACAAATGTTTGGATATATTAAGAACAGATTTGAAATATCTAATTAAATATAACACATTTCAATATATATTTATTTTTATAACAGCTAAAAACAGTATTTTAACACAGACTTGCTTTTAAATTACATAAAAAACGTAAACATAAATAAATTCAAATATATTATGATATATTAATATGTCGTGCTTTGTTTTTACTATCTCTTGACTCCTCGGAAAGATAAGTATTATGATCGTGAAAATAATTAAACTCGAAATTTTGATAAATTTCAACGTTTCATGACCCCCTGAACAGAATAAGTGTTTTTCGCGATGCCGTCTCTCTGTCTGTATCTAGGAATATAGCCTAAACCATTTACCGATCACGAAGGAACCTATTATCTAGGGTTTTCATAAGGCTACCCCGAGGAGTTTTTGGAATTGGACATCCTACCCTAAAATTAAGAGTAGTTCATGGAAGGGCAGTACGAGAAAGAAAAAAATTGAAATCCGCTTTAGCAATTTTTATCAAATTTTGTATAATATAGGCATTGTTTAACATTACAAACAAAAATGCAATTTTCACATGAGTGAAGCAGACATTTTGATCATATTTCCATAGCTATATGAGATAATAAATAAATAATATTTGTAAATATGTATAACTATTTATTAATATAACACTATTTTATTTCTATAGACTTTTACCTTCACCTAGATACAATGGATAGATAAAGTGACCTTTGGATAGTAACTTTTAAATAATGGAACACGTGGAGTGCTATTTTACGAGATGTATCGATATATATTTGGTCGTAGCACACCTATAAATAGTTGGTACGAGTGTATTTGAATAGATTTTTTAATAAAAAAAGAATAGCCTCGCAAGGGTCTGAACATCCTAATACGTAAATGAATTTAACTAACCTGCTGATAATGGAGAGATCGGGTTTTGAATCTTGGTCGGGTCTACTGAGTGTGTTTTTTCCTAGATGTTTTTCACTCTTCTTCCATGTAAATGTGGGTAAATTACCTCTAAAATTCTTCCTTCTTCATCCCCTAACTAATTCAAGTAATTATAATATATTCGTACAAAATGAACGGGTAGTAAAGTGTGATGATAAAAAATCCCCCACTAAGTCATACTACCCACCCACCCGAGATATCCACATTTAATAATACTATGGAGGTAAGGAAGAAAAAAACATTATGTATAGGAAGCGTTTCTTCACTTGTGTGGAAGGAGGTTAGGAAATCATTGAGGAAACTCCATCCTCAGCATTTTCGGCTTGGATTTAAACCCCGACGTTCGCGACACCAGAAAACCATACTAAACGATATTGATGTGTAGTCCGGATGTATGCTACTTACTCTATGGAATTAAGAACTCGAAAAGTAATTGCCACTCCTACAAATGTACTCCACCTATCGCTGTCTTAAGCTAAATCGGTGACCTGGTGGTCTAGGAGTAAGGTGTCAAACTTTTGTGCTGAGGGTCCGGGGTTCAATCCTCGGTCCCGGCACAGATTTATCTGATTGCCAAACCTTTCCTTCACCTCTGACAAGACGTGTATTTATCTCAACTTGTGAATGTGAGGAATGCCAGGCCTCCACCGTGGTTCGGATTCCACGTTAAACTATAGGTCCTTCATTTCATCTCACAATCACCCTACAATTATACATTAGCGTAAGTGCTTATAACCCGAACGGGTAGTAAGACGCGGTGCTATAATAAAACTTAAGTTAAATCTATCTAGTCTATCTCATTACACCCTATCTATTTCAGGTCAATTTTAATGTTATCCTCCCACCTGCGTCCAGATATTACCAAAGTTGTCTTCCCATTGGGTCTGCCAATCAATACTCTGAACATGGTTCTAGATTCTCCTATTAACTCTGCATGTCCTGGCCACCATAATCTACGAGACATGATTATGCTAATAATGTCTTGTGGTGAGTTCAGGGTATGTAACTCATCATTATATAACCTCCTCCCCTCCCCAGTGGCTTCATCCCTTTTGGATCAAATATCTAGTTAAAAACCATGTTGGAGAAGTTACATTTTTTTCCTTCATATGTTGATGGTATCATCTTAGTGAAATAAATACGAGCATACTTCGTTTTTGGTATGGTCTAGCTCTTCATTCTGGTGTTAGATTGTATTGCCGGTGACATAGGGTCTCATGGTTTAAATCCCGGTAGGTTATAATGAGGATGGATTTTCCCATATTATTCCCCACTCTCTCTGCAAACCATTTCGGATACATTTTCACTCAAATTCTACCTTCCTTATTCCTATTAATGTAAGCTAATGCGTGTGAAGTACACAGGTCATTCAATAACTAATCTAAGCTATAATAAAAAATAATTACAATATAATTGGCAGTCAATTCAACTATTATTTTTCATGTCTAAACTGATAACAGTCTAATAGCTCGTTCTACAATATTTATAGTTTTAGATCACCTTTTGAATACAGAATACTACTTAAAAATATACTTAATCTAGGGTGGAGCCCAACACTAAATACCCAGTTCTAGTGACTGGAAGGTTACTACTTTTTGTGTAAAAAGAAGAATTCTAATAAAGTAGTTAAAACCAACGGCTAAGCATCTTTAAGCCAGAAGAACCGGAAAAATGCAGGATTTTTTTTGCTTACCTCATGTAACGCTTTTAAATAATGACTAGATGCAAGGTTAGGTAGTGTCGCATTACACCTTAGATCAGTCAATAATGCCCCTAACTATATAGTCTATAGTCCCTGGCTGGAATCCGAGAATGGCCGAAAAATTAATCATTTATGAAACTGAGACTTCCTCCTTTTCTGTGATGATTTAATGGGTGGAGTACGTGATGTCATGTCTGTTACAGAATTAAATTTATAGAGTCTACCTAACTCAATCAGTTAATAAAGTTAAATTTAATCACCCATTTTTTTTTAAATGTTATTTCTTGATTCTTATTAGTAGAAATATGTAAATTTTGTCTTCCTTGACAACATTTATTTTAGGAAATACTTGGCAATTATCAGTGAATAGTAGCACTAGAGCTTGTAAATCTCCACTTCCTGTCTCAGAAAGTCCTTCTAAGGTGGTAATGTAGGAATCGCGATAAGAGGACAATATTTTTTGCTGTTTTTATAACGAAACATTTTTTGAACGAAATAAATCAAATAGTTCCCCAGTTGAAAGATAGAGTTTAATTTTTTCACCTGATACTCTCAACAGTTATATAATATTTTTCAATGATGTCCAGAAATTATTTAATGACAACTTTTTCTCTTCCTTTAAAATGTGTTCTATCTAATGCCGCTATTCACATGACAGATATTGAAATACTGTTGATAACATCATGTGAAGAAAGTTAAACTATATGCGTCTACTGGAGCAATATTTCATTTATTTTGGCCAAAAAAGTTTTTTTTTATGAAACTACAAAAACACCGACCTTATCTTGCAACCCTATAGTCGCCCACATTAAGTATTGGATATTACAAATACATTTATCGCATTTTCCCCAAATAAATCTGTAAACAGGGAATTAAGTTGTTCTTGTCGCATGCAATTTAATGTACAATGTCACGATCTACCTCATAGTTAACTAGCTAGTATTATTAACTAAGAGAACAACATAATTAACTATGTACAAGGAAACACATTGCCTGTGTATACATCGTGGGATGTGCACTTAGTATGCTAACTCAATGGAAAGAAGCTATTTATCTAAGAGTGTCATATTATAATTGCATGCACATGCAATATAAATAACTTTTCTTAAGAGGCAATGTGAATACTTAAAGGTCGTTAGCACGAGAATAATTATATTATGATGGTAGCATAATTAGTTTAGAAAACTAGAGATATGTCCTTTAACTTTTTTAATACATTTGTAAGGAAATGCAACCACATTAGCATGGAGAACAGATTAGAACACTACAGTGATAAACCACATGATCTAAAACCATATCAATCTTATTCGACCGTGATTACAACCTCAACATTCCCGACTTCAGTAGCTCGGTCTATTGAAAGCCTAACACATATGACCATGTGTTCATTGGTGCTCATCCCATGACTCCCTATACCACCATTATTTCCCTACAAGAGGTAATTTACTGATCGTTGATTAAAGAGAAAAAATAAATGGTACGGCGCACCGCACAGACTTTCTCTCTCTTTCTATAAACTCGTAAGATTTCTGAACGGAATAATGTACATTGTATCATCACCACTCCACATAAGAACACGCATAAAATAATATACAATGATATATAATCAATGAGAAAAGAGGCGCATCTTTGTTCACCTAAGAGCATTTCAAACAGTTTAATGTCTTCCACAAGGGTCAACACTTCGTATTAAAATTTCGATTCTGGTTAAAGTTTTAACATTTTATAAGGTGTTGCAGATCTTCAAGTCATCGCATTGATATTTAATTATTCATTTATACATTTTGACCAATAAAAAATGTAAATATTGACTATTGAGTCTAAAATGGAGATAGATCATTGCTATGCAAACATTTCTCCTAAGAGATTTAAGGAAAAATAACATACTTTTTTAGATACTTATATTTAATTACTCTATGGCATTGGAGAATTATTGCGTTAAGACTTAAGTAGTATATGTTTACAACTAAAGCTCACAAAATTGTATTAATATATTTGCAAATATCTCAGAAACTGTTGCTTTTATAAAAATATATGTCAAATAAAAGTTTTTTATTTCTAATAGTCCTACAATTTTGCAATGATAAGTTGTTTAGTTTCTCAAATAGTTGTGGAGATACGGAAATTAACGCTTCTGTAAAGTACCCTAAAAATCATTTTCATAGGAAAATGAAAATAGCCAGTTTATTTATAATCTTAATCAACGCCTAGATACGAATTTTAATCAAAATCGTTTGAGCAGATTTTGAGAAAACCAAATTTTTCTCTTTTCGCCCTTCAGTAAACTACCCTTAATTTTAAGTTTTTATAGACACACAGACAGACGGCATTGCAAAGACTATTTTTTAGGGTTCGGGGGGTCATGAGACGTCGACATCCATCAACATTTCAGGTTAGTTTTTTTTTACGGTCGCAATACTTAAACTTTAATGTCCAAAAAGTTAAAAAAATTCATATAATTGCGTATAGATTGAAAGTTATTGATTTTATAAAAATATGTTTCGGATAAAATATCTGTATTATAAATATATATACATATTTGTAATGCTAAGTAATTTCATATCTCAAATAGTTTCGGAGCTATTATAAAAAATGTTAATTTACGCATCAGACCGGAGCCCTTAAAGCCATTTTGCCGAAATATTGAGAGTAGCCATTTTGTTTGGAATATTTATTAATGTTCATAAATGAAATTTAATCAAAATCGTTAGAGCCGATTTTGAGAAAATCGACTTTTTCTCTTTTTGCCCTTCAGTAAACTACCCTTAATTTTAAGTTTTAATAGACACACAGACAGACGGCATTGCAAAGACTATTTTTTAGGGTTCGGGGGGTCATGAGACGTCGACATCCATCAACATTTCAGGTTAGTTTTTTTTACGATCGCAATACTTAAGCTTTAATGTCCAAAAAGCTAAAAATATATATATAATTGCGTATAGATTGAAAATTATTGATTTTATAAAAATATGTTTCGAATAAAATATTTGTATTATAAATATATATACATATTTGTAATGCTAAGTAATTTCATATCTCAAATAGTTTCGGAGCTATTATAAAAAATGTTAATTTACGCATCAGACCGGAGCCCTTAAAGCCATTTTGCCGAAATATTGAGAGTAGCCATTTTGTTTGGAATATTTATTAATGTTCATAAATGAAATTTAATCAAAATCGTTAGAGCCGATTTTGAGAAAATCGACTTTTTCTCTTTTTGCCCTTCAGTAAACTACCCTTAATTTTAAGTTTTAATAGACACACAGACAGACGGCATTGCAAAGACTATTTTTTAGGGTTCGGGGGGTCATGAGACGTCGAAATCCATCAACATTTCAGGTTAGTTTTTTTTACGATCGCAATACTTAAGCTTTAATGTCCAAAAAGCTAAAAATATATATATAATTGCGTATAGATTGAAAATTATTGATTTTATAAAAATATGTTTCGAATAAAATATTTGTATTATAAATATATATACATATTTGTAATGCTAAGTAATTTCATATCTCAAATAGTTTCGGAGCTATTATAAAAAATGTTAATTTACGCATCAGACCGGAGCCCTTAAAGCCATTTTGCCGAAATATTGAGAGTAGCCATTTTGTTTGGAATATTTATTAATGTTCATAAATGAAATTTAATCAAAATCGTTAGAGCCGATTTTGAGAAAATCGACTTTTTCTCTTTTTTCCCTTCAGTAAACTACCCTTAATTTTAGGGGTAGATATCCAATTCCAAAAACCCCTCGGGGCAACCCTATGAAAACCCTAGATATCAAGTTTCAGCTCAATCGGTAAAATAGTTTAGGCTCTAGTTGGAGGTACAGACAGACAGACAGACAGACAGACAGACAGACAGACGGAAATTCAAAAACCACTTTTTCGGATTCAGGAAGTCATGAAACGTCAAAATTCATCAAAATCTCGAGTTCGATTTTTTTGACGATCACAATACTTTCTCTACCTGTAAGATAGAGAGAAATTAAAACACGTGGGAAAATATTTTTTCAACATTAATTGATAAAAAAATTTGCATTACTATGCAATTTCGAAAAGTTGAGTTTTAATTCGTTTAACTAAGTATCCTTTTATTCACTAGGGGAATCCCGTAAACAGTTTATAGTCCATAGCTTGATGTTTCAAGGTGATATTTGGTTAGAGGGATGAGTCGCCTGCACAAGTTCTCGACAGTCTTCTAGTACAGGATAAAGTCAGTTTTCGTACAATGGAGTTTTAACATATTTGGGTGGAATGTCAAAACCATGACCTGCTAATGGGAGCCACACATTACAACCTTTGAGATTTTAAATCTGGTGAACCCCGTATGGATCGGTATATCAAAGTAAAACTCTTGAAGTTCCATCTCTATGATTACCAAGATTTCCGATACTATAGTATGGTTTTAAAGTTATGGCTGTATATGTCGAGTTACAATAACCCTTAACTCAGATATTGTCATTCTTAAAAGAATCTTAGCATATGTGGCAATGATAAACTGTAGGATGAGCATCTACTTGAGCTGAAGTCAGAGGTTTCATTGGAACGACTGTACTATAGTAGTATATACGAGCGCTTCGAAAAATTGATTGGTAGAATCCATCCCTGTGAAAAGTCGATAATATAATAGCTTATTGTCAACATTGCATTTGAGGTACATACCTACAGAGTATTATGCTTTTACTATGAACATTTTCGGGAAAGGAACCTTTAGTATCTGGATCATATTTTGGGATTAGTAGCCGCAAAGTCACCAGATCCATGTATACAATGAACCTGGATTTTTCCAATTAAATTTGATGAATTTATCTTCCTCTAATGAAAAAGTACTCATTACAGAACCAAATTATATACTTACTTCATTATGTTTTGAAAGTCTATTTTTGATTAGAAAAGATCTAAGTAAAGACAATGATTAAAACAATATCAGCTTCCACTGTGTGATGTAAATCTCAATTGAGGATTTGTTAACCTAGTTAGGTAGGTTTATGATTGATTTGAAATGATAGTTATCTATTCCTCACACTTTTATCAGAAAAAGATGGACATTTTGGTGATTTATTTTGAAGTGACATATACAGCATTGTCGAAAAATTTATCATTGGTGAAACTGAGACTTGCTCCTTTTTGGTGATGAGTTAATGGATGGGGTACTTGATGTCTTGTTTGTAATATAATTAAATTAATAGGGGCTAAATATAAACAATCAGTTAGTGAAGTTAAATCTACTCACCCATACTTATTTTTATTTGGTATTTCTCTAGTCTTATTTGTAGAAATATGTCAATTTTTCTTTCCCTAACAACATTTATTTTCGGAAATACTTCACAATTATTGGTGAATAGAGCATGTCACTCTCCACTTTTTGTCTCAGAATGTCCCTTTAAGGTTTTTAGTTCTATCTTTAATATTTTCCCCTGTCTTGAGGTAAGAGTCACTCCCATGGTATTTTGCACTATACATTATCATTCAGCTTTTCGGAGCGTTTCATATACCTCAATTTAAATGGGAGTGAGATGCCTTCGAGTTTCAATACACCTCTGAAATTCGGATGGGACGACGATAGATGAGGGTTGTTAACACCGCTAGGTTTAAGGAAGCAAGCTGAAAATGAAAGGGGAAACCATTGTCCCTTCTCTCCCTCTTGTATATTCATCAAGACTCTACGTTTGGCTATAATTTCAGGGACTTGAGCCCGAGTACCTATTGTGTAGGCTGAGTGTTTAGATATAATTATTCCCATTTCGATAGTACCGTTATACATTTACCCATAGTCTTGACCATCAAAGTTATCGATTTTAGAAAGCAACTGGAAAGTTACATTAGTTTAATACAGATCGTCAAGAACAGTATTATCTTATATTTATTGCATCAAGTTGAGTTTTAATTCCCTTTCTCTATCCTATCATCAGTAAGACGCTAAAACTCACAAATGATACTGCAATTTACTCTTATCGAGCTATTTGTACGTGAGTTAACTACCTTAATTTTACAGATAGCCCCATACGCAACAAGGAAATGTACAAGGTCCATGTACGGTAATTTATTGGTAATGGAATAGGTCTTTACTCTTCAATGAGTCGAACATAGTCCTACTGGTACCAGGTATAGGCAAAATTGGCTAAATGATTTACCGATATCTCTAGAAAGAGTTGTTAGTGTTTTGATTTGTACGTCTACGTCAGTCAGTTATACTATAACTACACTCGAGGTCCAAATCTGTTCTAGTATATTATACTCAATAAAAGTATTAAATACCTATCTTGTCATTATGTGCAATATCGTTTCTAAGACTTGTAATCAACAAATTGTTGATCAGCAGTTAATAATTCCTTTTTAAGTAAGTACTCTCCAAGTTGACCTTATGGGTTACTCTTATAGGAAGAGGATTAAAACGGGCTTGTTCAATGGGGGCCCATACATGTTAGTAGAGATGCTTGTGTTTAACTAGGAGGTTTTTTCTGTGATGTACGTTAAAATGATGAGTAGTGAATTGTACTTTAACTCGTAAACAATAAGCATTATTATGTTTATAGATGGTAATAATTTTCACAGCACATAAATATACATTCATTTTCGTTTCTTAATCTTTCCTAAGCATAGTTTTAGATTTGGAATCTATTAAAAAGTGATTAAAGACTCGGATTCGATCATAAAACCTTGGGTTAACACCGTCTTAATTAAACTTAATAGTAATAAATTATACTTAGATGACCCTTGTTAAATATTTGATTAAAAATATCTTGGCATATGGATTAAAGATATACATTTTGAAATGACAAAAGGAAGTGATATATATAATTAAAGGAAGTTTAAATTTGCAAGTGGTATTACATGCGAATGCGATAGACCTTAAAGAAATAAGGAGACGAGAAGTGTTTAAGATGGTTGTTTCAGACCAGGAAGTGCGTTATAGTAATTTGAAATAATTTATTATGTTTTGCTTCCGTTACACCTTGTCATGGGCGTGGGCATTCTCACGAGCGTTGAAGCGTGTGTACTTAAGATGTCAACTAACAATCTCTATGAAGCGTCAGTGTCTTAATCATGGTTTTAGCTAGAAATGTAGTCCTTCAAATGCTACCTAAACATAACCTGGGTACGAGTATTGCAGCGCTAACTTTAAATTCGTTCCTATGTGTTAATTATCCTAGTGACCGATGGCATTTGCTGACACCACTGTTCTCATAATGATTTAAACCTTGCTTTAATTAAAGTCACGGGCTCTTGTATTTTAAGAAAAAATATTTAAAAAAATATTATTAGTAAACACAAATTAATAAAACCACGTTAAACCTACTAGAATGTCTAAAGATATGTGCAATCGTAATAATTTACAGGGTATTGGGTTGAAGTCTCCCACGAACCACTCGCGATCAACATCTCGCCTATCCAAGTAGAGCTTTGGTACGTCTGTATGACCCTTCAGGGCCTAGCACATAAGCTACCAACCAACATCCTGTATAAGAAGATCCCGGTACCTTGTCGTAGAAGGACTGCAAAAGTCTCTAGGCTTTGTTACTCTTTGGTCAACCATACCTTTAACAATAGCTAGACAAATATGAACGAAACCTTCAGCTAAAAGAGTAAGTTAGTTTACCTATCTCTGAAATCAAAAGATTTTAGGAAATGTTATATTATCTCCATCTCAGCCATTAATACTTAGCGCATCTGCGAATTGAATAGTTCCTGGTTCAAATTCGGTCATGTTTGAAAAATTTAATTTTGGTGAACTTGGGTTTCCTCCATCCATAGTTATGAATTAACTTTTGGTTGAATGGTGTTGGTGTATGTTATGGAATAAGTTTTTATAGCTCATGCACTAATATAATCATTTATTCCATAAATCGAACGTTGAATACCCATTTAATATATAATAATTGAATTTAAACTATTATATCCTTATATTATAGAAGTAACTTTAGGCTAGGCTAATGCTTATGAAACTTTGTTTCTCAAAATTTTACTAAAAGAATAAAAGGTATATTTATTTTAAATATACATTTCTGTTAAATACTTTGTCACATGCATGAGAGACGTACTATTATTACTAGCCTTAGTTAAAGTGTACCTAATGAACATGACTTACAAATTAGCTTAATACTAGATCAAACACTGCACCCAGGATCCCGGTCAACAATTCACCAATGGCACACTTGCGGTCAAGCCGGGCATCGAGCTAAGTCCTCTTACCTCGGTAGGAGGATGGGCTACCAGCCGAGATGAAGCATCACGCTGCGTGTAGGAAGGGGCTTAATGAGTATATTTAAAGTTAAATAAGAGGTTTGTTTTCAGTTATTAAGTCATTATATAGTTAATAAGGGCGTGGTTGATTTCAAGCTACTAATGATGATTGTAAGACCCCATAGCTGTAATTATGTTGTACTTTAATTTCTCGTTAGAATACATCGTGGTCATGATGATTGGTTCTTTTCTCGTGTACATATCCCAAACTATTATTGAAATGGCTGAAGAATGCTTAAAAGGAAAATAAGTTTTGTCTAAAATAATATATGCCTACCTTTAAAATATCAATAAAGTTGAGCTTATTTTATTGTGAACAATAACCAATATATCTTAAATTTAAAAATTTAAAATAAACAATTAATTCTTTGAAAATATTAACAAAGTTACACTTTTTTAATGTTAACAATTTTACTGCGGTAATTTAAAATAAAGTAATAGTACTTTATAATATATAGTATAAATTTAAACTATTTTAATCTAAACAATCTTATTAAACTTTAATATCAAACAAGATTACTCTTACTCGTGCCTTAATGAGATAAACACACATTTAATTCACAGCATACGCCAATTTTATTTATAATTTTCATTTCTAATATTTCAGAAGTGTTCATATTCCTAAAATTATGTAAATACTACATACATAATAATATATTCATTAGTTTGATTTCAAAATTAGATATTTATGTTCTATAAGAATATTAATTCAAAATTGACCATTTGTTTATATACTAGGGTTTAAATATTTTAAACTTATATAATTCCTCATTTATTTTGATTGGGGCTAGACATTTCCCAAATTGATACATTTAACAAGTGTGTTCTTAGAAGAAGTATATACGTATATATATTATGTTTTGCTCACCATTATGTGTTAAATTAAACCTTTTAAATTATACATTTTAGTGCTTGTTAATTTCACTTAATACATCTAACACTTTATTAACTGTTTGATTTATAAAAAAAAATTATCTATTTTTCCGATCAACTTATCTAAGTCTTAGCTTTCACTTTTAGATTTCAATAAATCTTCAGTAACATTAATCTGTACTTATAATTATAACTTCCCCCACCTCTGAAGATGGAAGAAAATAAGTCATTGTCATCTTGTCAAGTTTACATGTTGGTTTCAAATTCCTGCCATGTGTATTAATATGAGTTTTTCTAAAAAAAAATTACACTCTCCCTTCACACACATGTATGCACATTTAATTTGAATTATATATCCAATATCCATACCCCATTAATGTAAATAAATGAGTAGTATGACGTACTGCGCACACACACATACACACACAAACACAATCTCACAAACAATGGTTTTAAATATATATATATATATATTTATAACCATATATATATATTTTAAACCATTGTTTGCAAAAAATTGGGCATGTAAAATTTAATTTGTGATTCCTGTTATTCCGAAAATTACTAAGAAACCTTACTAATTATTTTGTAAACTTTGTTTTCGACATGGATATTCCTAATTATTTTAGCCTTAATTTACATATTAATGTAGAGTAGTAAAATATGGTATAAAATGTAATTCTTAAAGTATAATAATTTGTTTGGTGAAAGTTAAGGTAGGTAGATTTTTGGGTGTATAGAAAATTATTATTTAACTGATAAAATTGGTTGCTATAAACTAATTTATAAAAATCACTAGTTTGAATACATTCTTTTTTCACAAAATATTTGTGTTAGTCCATGTTTATAATGCATTAATGAAGTATTTTTTTCCACATCCAATTAATATTTTTGGATTGAAAGGCATTTAATTAACAAAGAGTTTGGGAGTGAGCTGTAATTTAGAAGAAATTTATCAGAATTTGGCTGGAAATAGAATGGAAAATTATTTTAGAAACAACAAACGCCCTCAGAACACTAAGCCAGGATTTACTCCCCAACCTCAATGTCATTGGCATATCAGACTGTAGTCAGATAAAGGTCGCTCTCATGAAAATTTGACAACTATAAAAGCTACTAGATTTACTCTCATTTTTTTTTAATCACCGCATATTACTAATCGCTTAGATTTAACGCTTATATATTAATTACTCAAGTATTTTCATTTATTTTTAAGGTTATATTTAGAGAAAGTATACTCGCATTTTCGTGGATGGAAAGTGGAAAAAATATTCAGGAAAAACTATCCTCAACACACCTGACCGAGATTCGAACCTCAATCTCACCGTAATACTGCGTGAGTAGTACGTTAGACTATTCGGTAAACAAAGCTGGTTTACTTTCATTTCAAGTCATATGATATTCAGCTGTTACTTTTGATAGATTTTATCTAGGAAAAACACAAATGATTTAGTAAATTTTTTCATTGTTTATTATAAAAAATGTTCCTATATTCTAAATGTCACTTCCTATGATATTTTGACTCTATCTAAGAGCATGTCAATTAGTCCACATGTCCACAAGCCCACCGATGAATTATTAATTTTTAATATTACATCAAATAATATTATACACACTCCAGCAGGGTGATATATAATATTAATGCATAATATTTCATTAAATAAAACAAAAAAATTCCTCTTAGCCAGATTTTACAATATTATATTACTCGAGTTATATCATATGACACGCATTGTTAATTAGCTTAAAATAATATTGATAACCAAAGTGGTGTCCTCCTTTCTCGCATATTAATAAGTTTGGTGGATGCCTTGGGTCAAGTGCACTTGAAGTCTTTGTTGACGACCGTTCTGTTGAAGGGTGTAGATAGGGCGAAGTACCCTCTGGTCACGCAGTGTAAGGGTGGGGGAAAATGGGATGGTGATATGTCAAGTGGGTAACTCCCGGTCCAGTCAAGAGAATATTTGGGCACAAAGCCCAGCCTTGAATTGTTAAGACCAAGCTATATTATGTGAGAAAAAAATAAATGGTACGACACATTCCCACAAACTTTCTCATATTCTGTATTATAGATTTGAAGAAAAATTTCAAAAAATTGTTTTAAATCAACTACCCTAAAAAAGGTTTTAATCTTAAAAACCAACATATTATCTTGTTAATCTTAATAATAAACCTTTATACATATATATAAAATCAAATTGTTAAAATATATTTAGCAAAATTCAAAATTTCAAAAATAAACAATTTTAAATCACTCTAAAATTATTTGGTATACATAAATATAAAAACTTATTCTTATTTATCATGAGAAATTTTAGATATTCCTATTTTGAATTCATCTATGAGGCAGATTTCCAAAATATTTGAGTTTTCTAATAATTTTTTGTAACTAAACTATCCTTAAATTAATTTACTTTAGATAACTAAAGATTTATTATAATTGCTATCTAAAATTGTTTACCGATACATATTTTGAACCAATTCTATAGAGCCATTTATTAAAATATTAAAATAAAAAATTATCATTAAGATACCCAAAGACAAATTTCTCCCCCAAAACCAGTCTAGAGCTACATTTGTCACGTTCATGTCAAATACTCCCCAGATAAACATTTTAAGTAAAATTTCTATAACCATTTTCAAAAAATTTGAATTTTTCAAAACTCACTCCTTAGTAAATGACCATTTATCAAATTTTTACCCAAAACCAAGTATACAGGATTATTTGTCATGTCAGCCACTCCCAAATAATCTATTTGAAACAAAAATTTACGGAACTTTTAAAAAATATTTCTAAATTGGAAAATCAGTCATCAGTAAACTACCCATAAATAAGTTCCTAACCCCAAAACGAGCATATAGTGTTAATTATTGCCATGTCAAATATAACAAAAATACCCATTTGGAAGTAAATCGTTATGGCCATTTGTAAAAATATTTCAAGTTTTTTAAACATAAGTCATCAATTAACTATCCATTAATGAAATTTGACTCCCTCCTCCAAAGAGTAAACACTGTTATTTATCATGTAAACACTCCGAAAATACTAATTTGGAACCAAATCGTTAGAGCCATTTGTAAAAAATTTAAGTTTTGGCAAAATCAGTCATCAGTGAGCTACCGATGAACGAAGCTTTCCCCCGCTTTCTTACTTTCTCATATCAAGAGAAATTATTGTGATCAGGAAAAAATTGATCTCAAGATTATAAGTTATAACAAATTTTTAAGTTGTATTGAAAACTAACCCAAAAAAGTATTTTTTACAATTCTCTCTCTCCCCTGTGTATGTCTGTCAGTGGCCACGGATCCAAAATGGTTTGATGGATTTTGTTTGATATTTAGATTTAATAGGGCCATACAACAAAATAGTTTTTTTTTTACCTTAGCCCTTCAATTAAGAGTAATTTACTTGTGAATAATATTTTTAAATACCAAAATTTCTTAAAATGGGCGCGACGGTTTTGTTTAAAATGCATATTTAGTGATTTGTTTGACATGGCCAATAGCACTATAATAATGGTTTTGGGCAAAAACTCGTTAAATCGTTGTTCACTGATGACTGACTTTGCAGTAACTTGAAATATTTCACAAATGGCAATAAATATTAGGTTCAGAATGGCTGCTATAAATATTTGGTCCATAATTGGTATCTTGGTAGTGTTTGAAAAATAACACTGCATGCCTGGTTTTGATTAAATTCGATAACGTGTATTTTACTGAAGTGTGATTTTTGAAAGTTCAAATTATTTTGAAAATGGCTGAATCAATTTTGCTAAAATATATATATGGGGATTGTTTCACATGAACATGAAAAATAAAGCTGTATACTTGCTTTTGGGGAAAAATTTTACTATGAGCAGCTTACTGATGAGTGTTAATTTTAATTTGATTATTTGAAAAAACAGCCTTAGAGATTTGGCTCAAAATTGGTACCAAATGACTATTTTACATAGAAATAATAATAATATATCTTTACTTATTTAAAATAAATTAATTTAAGCATAGCTTCGTTACAGCAAATTGTTGAAAATTTGAATGTTTTGGAAACTGATCTTGACCATTGTAATCAAACTGGGAATATGTAAATATTGTTATTTGATAAATTAGAATACGTTTTAATTTGTACAAATAAATGTTTTAAAGGTAGTTAACAAAGAGTTTATTTTTGGAAACATGAAATATGTTAAATATATGCCTACAATTTGGTATATAATTTATAAATAAAGAGTGATTATTTTGATAAACAAGATTATGTATTAGTTTTTATGATAAAGACTTTATTTAAGGGTTGTTTGGAAAAAAATTTTAAAAATATTTGTTTACTAAACTATGATATACAATATGAGAAAATATGTGTGATTTTGTCCTATCATATATTTAAATAAACGTCAAATTGAGCTAATATTGAATAATTGATTTTCTAATTAATTTTATAGAATAATATACATTTTCAAATATGGTTTTAATAATTATAAAAATAATACTGCTAGTAATATATACGTATTCTGGTTGATATAATATGTTTAGGTTAGTAAAATACAGTAAATGGTATAATATAGTACCATAATAATTGGTCACATGACTTAATGCACCATTTTCGCATTAGAATGGATTGTCAGTGATGGAAATATTTATTTCAAATTCCACTTGGGTAAACTAAGGGTGTTTTTTGCTAAAATGTTTACTGTTCTCCCTCCCTGCAAATGTGAGTGTACAAACTGTAATATAAATTTTATAGTCCTCAGCCTTATCTCCCTAGTAATGTGGCTGGCTAGAACGGGTAATTGAAAAAAACTATTTTACCAAATATATTTAGTCTCGTCTTTCTTCCTAGTGTAGAAATAATCATGATCATAAAACTATTATTATAAAATCCTTTTATTAAATCATACTAAATTTAAAATATTTTACTTAATGTAATTATTAGTACTGACTTGAAATAAAAAGTAGTTTTGCTCGTACTATGGGAATATGGGATATTAAAATTTTACCAATATAGTTGAGCTTATTAAACAAGAAATACGCTGCTTCATAGAAATATAAGATCTTAGCTATCAAAGCTATCATTGGTATATGATTATATTTTATTTTTTGTCTGACATATTTTGAACTCAAATGATACCCTGAACGTGAGACATATTAACTTAATATAAAGTCAAATTTTCATAGGAAAACAGCCAGAAGAACTACTAGATCTAATTTCACGTAATCATAAGTCAATATATGTTATCTGAAAATATAATTTATATATATATATATAATCAATGCCTATAAAATGACACTAGTAATATATTAAATCGTTAACAATATTGACCAAAAAATTATATCATTTTTTAAACTGACCTTTTATGTATTTGGACTGTAAATTGCTAATGTTATTGTTATCTCTCAAGCCATGCTTCCAAGAAAAGGCAGATAATTTTCTCTGGGCGCCACACCAGCAAATTTCTAGTGGTCACTCAGCTCAATCCATAAGACATAGTTTTTTTCAGTCAGGATGTCTGACTTTGTTTGCTATACCCACAAGGCTTATTTTAAAATGTTACTCGTAACTCCTCTTTTGCTATGTCCATAAGACATAGTTTTATGTGTCAGAATGTCTGACTTTATTACCTATGTCCTTCAGACATAGTTTTATGTGTCAGAAGGTATGATTTTATTGTCTATGTCCATGGACATAAGTCTTATTGTCAGGGAGTCTGACTTTATTTTCAACTCCAATAAGGCATAGTTTTGAATGTTAGTCTTAACGCTCTTTTTCTATGGCCATAAGACATATAGCTGTTCGTCAAAATTATAACATGTTTTCCCATGCCCATATGACGTAACTTAGAATGTAGGGTTTAATGCTTTATTTATCATGGTCCATACAACTTTAATTACTATGTCAGTGTGTCTGACTTCTTTGTATAATTCCCTAAAACATAGTTTTATATATTAGAGAATAATAATGACTTCTTAAAAGATACGACCATGTTTAGGATCTCTGGGAATAATAATGACTTCCTAAACGATACGACCATGTTTAGGATCTCTGGGAATAATAATGACTTCCTAAACGATACGACCATGTTTAGGATCTCTTTATGGCGGAAATCAGGGTATCTAACGTTTTCTTTAGTGACCTAGTGACAGATAGCAGTCACTATTGTCTCTTTGTAGTGTATCTGTTTAGGGTGCGCAACCTGGGGGAGCACTACTAGTTGGTAGTCATTGCCCACGAGAGTAGTTTTTTGTCTCCGGCCCCAGTAGGAGTTGTTTGTATCAAATTATACTAATATTGTTCGTACTTATTATTGTGTGCCCTAGTATATTTATACTATTGAATGTCCAGGCAGTAATTATTAGGAATTTACCGGCCATAGTATGATAACCGTGTAGATTCCTGATTGCTCGCCATGTACTACTTGTAAAATTCAGGTTCCTCTTCAAGGAAATTAAACTTAGGTTTTATTAACTCTCTATGGGGTTAAATCAAGCTAGCTAGCTTATATAGTAACTCTATAAAATTAGAGGGGTCCGGGGTTCAAACCTCGGTCCCGGNGGTGACCTGGTGGTCTAGGGGTAAGGTGTCAGACTTCTGTGCTGAGGGTCCGGGGTTCAATCCTCGGTCCCGGCACAGATTTATCTGATTGCCAAACCCTTCCTTCACCTCTGACAAGATGTGTATTAATCACAACTTGTGAATGTGAGGAATGCCAGGCCTCCACCGTGGTTCGGATTCCACGTTAAACTGTAGGTCCTCCATTTCATCTCACAATCACCCTACCATTGCA
Source organism: Timema bartmani (assembly GCA_902151455.1). Taxonomy (NCBI): domain Eukaryota; kingdom Metazoa; phylum Arthropoda; class Insecta; order Phasmatodea; family Timematidae; genus Timema; species Timema bartmani. Next base: position 444,179 of record CABFWB010000140.1, on the reverse strand, counting down.
CATTAACGTAAGTGCGTATAATCCGAACGGGTAGTAAGACGCGGTGCTAATAATAATAATAATAATAATAATAATAATATAAAATTAGGATTAGGATTAAATACCCCTTATTTTCATTCACTATAATGTCACTATTATTAATGAATAGACCTTTGAGGTCTTAGTCTGGTATTAACTAGGCTGGATTATCGTCATGTACTGTGGTTTAACCTTGTATTATTATTATTTGTCTCCTATCGTTGATTGCCGCTAAGTTGAAGCAGACTCTCCTTCGTAGCAGAAATAGCGTTGATCCTCATTTTAAGAATTACTAAACTAATCTATTAAATATTCTATCTAACTTCTGTTAGTGCCGTGTCACCAAGGTGAATTTTACGATCATTGTAACTGAATAAAATTATCTTTAACAACAATGGACTGTTTGATCAAAAATGTATTTAAAACACATGTAATTCTATTTCTCTTGTTTACATTTAACTAAACTGATTTGTTAAACTTATATAATTCCCTTATATCTCATCCCTCCCAAAACTTCCTTATTCAACTTTGTTTGTAATTGTAAACGTCACTTCTTATACTTGACAGGAGAAGCAAGGATTCAAATCCGCGTCACCCTCAGTCTGCGCATACAACAACAATTACAATAATTATTCTGTTATGACATTCCGAACTAAGACATGAAGAAGGACCTAGATGCAGATGGTAGGATAACATTAGAATGGCCCTGAAAGATATAAGGTACAATTAGGTGGACTGGATATAAACTAGCTCTGCTCTGTACATAAGAAATATATATATATAAATATATATATTATCTTGCGTTTCATCTAAATAATTAATAAAAACATAATTGTGAAAAAATAAAAGTTTTTGGAGCGTTGTAATTGTAATGGAATCTCTAGTGAAGATATGACGGATTAAATTGTATCTCCTTAATTTGATTTCATGCTGCCATTGCGTCAACCCTCTAGAGTAGAAACGGTAGTGTTTGCACCAATTTAAATTATTGAAAATTAAAGTGATGAGATTTAAGGCAAAGTTCACTTGCGGCCTCGTATTTTGACACTTTAATTACTTCGTCACTTGATGGATATATTTATATATCTGACTTATAACTTTAAAGTTGTGTTTGATTATTTGAGTTTGCAGTTCCGTGTCTAATGAAGTTGTATTTTTAAGACACCTAAAAGCATATCGATATAGTCTGAGACTAAAAATATTTCACTTAATAATTTGGTAACAAAATTGAATATATTGTTTGCATTAAAGTTAAGGTTTATTGAATTTTATTTAACTTTAATACATTTACTAGATTCTCATTTTTTATGAATCTCACATGTTTTCAAAAGATATTAAAGAAAAATTTAGGTAAATTTGACAATTGTATGAATAAAGGTAGAGACACAATCTATACCTGGGCTACGTTACTTTGCATCCCAAGGTCAAGCTCTCAGTCGGTGAGCTGCTAACTTTAAATATATCCCTTTATCTCTTTCGCTTTTCCACTCTTTTTGTATTTTTTTCGCTTGAAATTTTAAAATTATTTAAAGAGTAATTACCAAAACATGTGTTTATTTCAAAGACAAATTTATGTTTGATATTGTTTGTTATTTTAGATGTTTTTTTAATTTTCTTACCAGGAAATTTTATTCTTCGTTCTTAACATAGCAAGTACGTCATTGAAATAACAAGCCATGTAAAAATATTCTGAATAAACACTATTAAGCCTGGTTAAATATAATACAATTTTAAAAATGTATTGTTCTTGTAATGTTTATCTTAACACAAATTTAAAATTATTTATTCGTGATATTGTTGACATACTTGTCCTTTAAGAACATAGAATAATAGTTTGGAATAAAAAATAAAGAACGTTTTAGTTGTTATTAGCATGGCAGTAGTTTAGGGAGTAGATATAGATACAACCCCAATGCACTCAACCTAGGTATAATCAGAAGACTTTGAGGTCAGAATCCACATCCGTGTTCGGGATATCAGTGAAAAGGAGTAAATACTTATTTTAAAATGTATTGCAATCCAACACGATGTTTTTCACTCTCTAAACATCAAAAAATTTTAGAAAGTGCTGAGAATTATATTTCGAACTAAGAGGGAGAAAGTTAAGTAATGAAAAACTTCCTTTTTTGTAAGCATCCTTAAACATATTTAGGCCAAGAAATTCACGCAGTTTAAAATGGGGTGGTCATCTGGAACGTTTGGGCAATCACAAGCATGTACACAAAATTTGAGCCAAGAGCCTAAAGATACAAGGCTTTTTGGTAAACCAAGACGTCGATGGAAGGATAATTTGACACTTGATTTAGGTATGTTGTGTCAGAATAGGGATTGGATGGCGTCCTTACGTTCTGGTGGCCATGAATTTTCGAGTTATATAAGGCTAGAGAGTTACTTAATTCGTTAGTCAGATGATATTTGATGAAAACGGCAGAGTTATTAAAGTACCTAATTAATTTCGTATTTCAAAGGTATTCATGAAAAGAGGTTTGAATTAAAGAGCTGTTTTTTGGTACTTTGAGACTTAATATTAAAGGAAGTTTACTTTCTAGAGTAAAATATGAAAATCACGCTCATTTGGGTGAAAAAATACTTCAGGAAACACAATCAGGATTTTAACTCCAACTTACTCCTCCCTGGAAAAACAAATAAAACGAGACTAATCCCTCCATTCACTTGGACACTGGTGCAGTTAAACAATTTTGGTAACTAGGTAGTAAAGAGCGCGCATAAACCCTTTGATTGCAAAGTTATCTTTTAAAAAATCATTTATGTGTTTTTTATATGAGATCTTTGTGATTTTAGACAATTTTAATGTGAACGGGACTATACAGAGCATCCACAACTGGCTGACCTACTGCGCGATGTTTTTGTAGACGTACATCTCAAGGAAGAGCACAGGGTGGTCCTCCCGAAATATCTGTGATGCCGACAGACGGATGAGTTTAGCTGCAATGGGCCGGCCACCGCTGTTAATATAAAGCTGACGGAATATTGTAGAATACTTATTTCCGACGTTTTAAACAGTAAAAGTTTTCGATTTTTAATCACATTCATAGCCATTCCCCAAAGGTAATTTTTTAAAGAAACACTACTAGCCTAAATTTAATAAATAATTTAGTTCCGATTTCGATTCCTTATTCTGCATTTGAAATTTGTTCCTTTGTTGACTTACAATGCGATACCAATTAAGCTGGAGACGAAAGAAAAGGCCAGTTTTTTTGCAGTTTTTATGGCAAACCCTTTTTTTAGCTTGAATAAATAAAATATTTGTTCAGTAAAAATATAGTGCTTAATTTTCTTCACATGTTGATATCAACAGTTCTTGAATATATTATGTCATGAGCATTATCTAACAAACTTCTTAAATGAAGAGAAAAAGTTAATATTAAATTACAGAACACCCTTGACAGATATTCAATAAATTACTAGGTCACCATGTGAAGAAAAATAAATTATATATTTGTACTGGAGCATTGTATTATTTATTTTGGCAAAAAAAAAGTTTTGCCATAAAAACTGCAAAACCACTGGCTTTTTCTCGCGTCCCCTTTCATCCCACCTTAAATTGGAAAATATACTACATACCCTTTTAATACAGACTGGGAAGCTGTTGATATTGTATAGAAATTATATGAACAATCTCTACTTGACAAAAAAACGTACAGTAGCCCCATGGCTTCTTTGGTGCTGACTGACAGTTCACAGCTGACTTCTGACAGTCAACCTAAATGTTGACTGTCAGAAGTGACAGCTGCTAAACTCATGTTTTTTGCATATCATATGGTTCGGCGTAGGGATACATAATTTGTTCCGGTAGCTTTTCAAAGCCGTCAGCTGTGAGCTGTCAGTCAGCACCAAAGAAACCATGGGGCTACTGTAGTATTTATATTATGGTGTCAAGAGAAGTGAAGAAAATTTGATTCTCACTAAGTTATTTTTGTTTTTCGTGACCCGCATCTTACTCGTCCAGGCTAGCCGCATATTACTCCCTAATTGGACTCACATCAGGGCTATCATGATATTTATCATCACTTTCACAACATACTAAATTACCGCTGACGGGAGATTGGGTTTCGAATCCTGGTAAGGTCGTTTATTACTCACCTTCTAAACAAATACGGGTACATGTCCTCTAAGGCATGACTTCCTATTACTCACCCCATGGGTGTACCGGTAAATGGTCAAATGATCTGGATAGGAATTAATAATAGGGTAGATTTGAGCAAGGTATAATATAGCGTAAATGTACTCGTATCTGCGTAGAGGAAACGTTTAAAAATATTATGTTAAAAAATCATAAGTACACCCACCCGGGATATGAGTTCCGCTGAAAAATCCGATAAGCGAAGGTTGACGTCTCATTAGTTCTCACTGAGTGAGTATGTCTCATGTTTAGTTTGGAGATATTTAAGAGTTTCTGCTGGAACCCTTCCTTAGCTTAAACGAATATAGCAAAATATTGACTGATAACTTATGAACCGCCAATATCTATTCACATACATTGGTGGCCACATGGTCTAAGGCTTCACTCTTAAAATAAACTAGACTGCTGATGAGATGGAGAATGGAGTTTGAATGCTGGTCGGGTGTACTGGAGGTGTTTTTTCCTCGCGATCTGGTGCATTGAACGGATTTTTACCAATCTATTTAAAGTATTGATCCTTAGAATATCACTAGTGACAAGGCCTAATTCAAATGGATACCCCTATTATTGTCGGTGGGAGAGAGCAAAGCCATCACTATCTAGCATTGTTTGTCATAATGATGAGGTTGGGGTTCAAATCCTGACCAGGAGCTATGGTAAGGTTTTTTTTTAAGAAAAGGCCATTCCACTTTCTCTTCATGAAAATGGGGATATGTATTATTTAAATTTTACCTTACTCATTGCTGCATTATAAATGTTACTATGTGAATAGCCCGCACCGGTATTAAGACGTCGTGCATATAAAAGGGGATGTTCTTGTACGTACTACACTGAATATCATATCTGAGGGAACTGTATAGCTACTATTGGGTAATATCTTTGTCATTCTCTTGTTTCCGTGTGGCCGAACTTTCCTTTAAATATAAAGACAACTCTCGCAACTTTGCTTTAGCGATGTTGCCAATAACTTCTCCTTACTCCAGCAAATCACCTTCCGACATAACTGAAAGCGAGGAGCTTTTAAAAAAATTCACTAAGAGAGAAAGAACACAAAGATACAACTTTCCATCATAAGTCTTGTAACTCTTATCATAGTTGATATTGAGAGTAGATAAAATCAACAATAATATAGTGTTGAAGCTTTTGGACACATCTGATCACACCTTGAGCTGACGGGTGGTCGGCGCACTTCTCACTCCTCCGTGTGCTGGTATATAGCTGATGTCATGTCCATAAATGTTGAGTGTGGCCACAGTCGCGGCGCCTGCTCTATTTTTGGAGACCAGTCCCAACCGAAGTTACGCGTCACGCCACAACCTGGTCTGTTACAACGTTGAGATATTTCACTATGAATCTGTAAATAGGGCCGGGCCCCCTGATAATGGGAATTACAGTTTATGGTTTGAATGAGGAGATCGTCAGGACCTCTGTACGGTGGGGGAAGGGCAATAAACTAATTTAATAATGGGGAGGGGTCTTATAATGTCAGTTCCTATCTAACCGGCGTTTACTTGAAATTTTACTTTTGAGCAACACTACGAAATACTAATTCCCCAGTCAACTGGTTGGATCAGAACCAAAATATCTAAAAGCATACATGTGTTAGATATTTTGTTTGTATATCATGTTTATATGCAGGCCAAAGTCCCATTTAACTATATTTATAAATGTGTGGTTTTTTAAATATCTCTATTTTAAGGTCAGGTTGGGCTTAACATTTTTGTTTATTAACTAATAAAATAAATTATACTAATACACTAGTAGCTGTATTGCAGTTGTGATTTTGTCCATCGAGGGCGTCCATAAAATGTTTACTCTTGTTTAAGTTAGTCAGGAGACAGTAAATTGTTTATAAATAAATTAATTAAAAGGAAACAAAGCGAAATTTCTACGAACATCATCATTATGTGATACAACACTACGATTGTAATAACTTTTATTATGTAATCTTAAAATAGTATTTCTGTGAACAGTGGACCTCACTCCCCCATGTTATTACAGTTACTAACTACAATCTTAAAATTTATCTTTCGTTTTAAAATTGAAAATTCTTCTCTAATTATTTATCCTTGGATTGGTAGTGAATAATTTTCCTAGGTGGTTAAGTTAGATCATACACATATAAATACTATATTTAAAATTCATTATATTCCTAGATACCAATTGATGTTGGTGTGGTTCAAGACGTCAGTCTCACAATATATGTCCAACTAAAAAAAAGCCTCAGCTACTCGATTGGTTGCCTAGATTTATAAATTCAATTCCCTTGAAATGAGCTACTAAACAAACAAATTGAGCTACCGTTTGAGCTAACGAATAGCCCAATTTCAAAAATTATGTTCATACATCGTTCGTCTTAAATTTAAAGAATATACCCACCAAGTTTAATTAAATTTGGTCCTTGTATTTGCAATCAGACTGACTGACTAAAATTTTTTTAATGATCGCCATCTTAAAATGGATAACAAGATCGAAAAAAACTCAGGTTCATACTGTAATCCGTCAGAGTAAAATATCTTTTAAGCTATGCCATATTATAATAAAGCAGGGTAAGCTTTCTATCTTACAGGGTAATAGAAGGTTACATATTACGTTGTTCAGCCTAGGCTCGTTAAAATTGATCAAAACATTGGACAGTAATTGCGTAAAATGAAGAAGAGAGACGGGCAGACAAAATGCCAAATGCCTTAAAATTGAACCTTGTGTACCCGACCAGAAAAATTGTTAAAAAACGTGTATTCAAAAATACATTTAAATAAAAGTTTATTAAAATATTTTGGTATTTATTTTTCGAAAATGTTTTAGTTAAAAAATTTTGTTTAAAATGTTGAAATAACGTTCCTTTTCTATTCAAATGTATTTATCATGGTTTTAATTTACTGTTTTTGGTATATAATTTCACTGAGATTCTTTTAAAATAAAGTGAATGATGTATTTTAATGTGTCGGACTACTGTAAATAAAAATAACCCATATTCACTTAAATAAAAAAAAACTTTACTTTTGAAACCTCATCGGTATCTCATTTCCTTTTATACAAATACACCTACGTGTAGGGAGGGGGTTCATAACATGGCTACTAGCGAACAGTCGAAGCATTCAGTGCAAAGAAGCGAGGAGTTGGCGTGAAAAAAAAAAGAGAGTAAAGAGGAAGAATAAATAATGGTTTATTGACACAATTTTTATCAAATGGCAGCAGTAATCACTTTAAAGAGAATCTTTATATATATATATATATAGTAAAAAATCCACCTTAATGTGTGTTTTATAAAAGTACAACAAAAAAAAACAAATTTTTTTCTCTTTACTTTTTAGTTGTGTTGTGTGTCGTTGTGATATTAGGAAAATAAAGCAAAAACTTTTTGTTGTTTTAATGTATACCTGAAGGTGTGTTCCATGTTTATGGGGGGGATTAAAGGTAATAAGTCACATTCACATAAGTATCGTTAAACTAGAAAAACACTTTTAAATAATGTGAATATTAATGAAAATATATTCCCAAAATGACTTTTTACTAAAGCATAAAAATTATATAAAATCAGATGGCTTTGCCACTAAAGCTGTTAGTTACGGTAATAGCCTCAATTAAATTATCTTAATTAAGATTTGAGTGAGAATGACCCAGATTATTGGCCTGACTACTTTTTAGCTCGGTGGTAAAAGATTTGGCGTACCAAGCAAAAGGCTCAGAGTTCGATTCCCGTATCTAATTGTAATTTTTTAATTTAATGATGATGATTATGATTATTATTATTATTATTATTATTATTATTATTATTATCACCACGTCTTACCAACCGTTTGGGCTACACGCACTTATGCTAATGTGTAATGGTAGGATGATTGCGAGATGAAATGGAGGACCTACAGCTTAACGTGGGATCCGAACCACGGTGGAGGCCTGGCACTCCACACATTCACAAGTTGTGGCTTAATTTAATTCGATAGTAAAATTATGTTATTACTTTTTCACTAGCTCAATTATGATTTTGTATTTTCTGGATATATTATTTTATTTCTTAGAAAAGGAATATTTTTGAAATGATAGCTTGTCACCTTTTTATTACGCTTGGAATAATAGATAAAATTACAAAATAATATATAGATTATAAATAATTAAAAATATCAATTTGCTATTTTAAGTCTTGTTTTAGCTAAATATTCCTACAGCCCAAAGAATGTTATTTTTAAAATAAAGTGAGCTAAAATGTATTATGTTTATTTTTTCTTGATTTTTATATGATAAAGTGAGAATAAAAAGTGGTTGAATCACCTCCAATAAGTCTATTTTACAACATTCAGAAATAAATTAATATAAAAAACACCAAACTTTAATTAAAAATGAAAGGTTTATAACATCATTTGAGAGAGTATATCTAGTAATTAACATATTTCCTCACATTATGAAGCTACGGTAGCTTAAAAATAGCAATATGTTGAACTCATAGGTGGGTATATGGACTAAACGTAATATCATCTAGCCTTGTTGAACGGTGGCATGGAAATGGGTGTTCGAATATTTGCCCGATATATAGAGATTGTTTCTCATTCTCATTTTACGTGAATTCTGGTATATTTCCTCTAGATTATTCCTTCTTTATCCCTATTCCAGTATTGTAGATATTATGTAGGTATCCCGGATAAGAAAAAAAAAAGTTGGTTTTACTTTACCGGGATCTTAGATTACATCAGGAAACAAAACTCTAGGAGAAGAGAAAGAGGGCTTGAGGGCTGATGTTGGTGAATTTATAAAATATGTTTCAACCACGCTCAAGGGGAACTGTCTATAGATCCATCTTAAAGACCGTTCTCAATAACAGACCATGACCAAAATGTTTGGTTTATTTGCACAAGGCTCTGGTGTTTGGATCAAGACTGCCTTTTTTCCCCTTCATATCAAAATAATTCCCACCAACTGCACACGCGATTGATTGCAAAAATGTTTTCATAGATATAATACGATCCTGTCTAAACTTCCATTGTTGGTTGGATTAAAAAAGCATCAAATTAACAAAAATTATCAAATTAATATTATAGAATTGTTGCTAAATCCATCTTTTTATAGTATTAATCGTATAGCAGTGGGAATAGACTTGAGACTTTAATTAATTAAGGTAATATATTCAATGACATACCCTTCATAATTTAAAATGCTTTATCACCCACACCAGTGTGCACGTGGATTAAAGGTAAAGTTTATCAAGTCCGGTTATCTGTTGACGGGAAATTCGGAGCTCGAATACCTTCCAGCTATGCTGAGAGTGTTTTATCATAAATGATAGAGCTTATACATAACTACAATTACATTTAATTTTAATTATATTTTCACTATTCCTATTCAATTGGTGTTATTATTTTTTAATCGCATTTACTTCCTACCTGTATGGGCTATACGCATATGAACTGATCAGACTATTGTGTTATGGATGAGGATGGTTGAGTTTAGATGAAATGTACGAGAATTCGTATGGAAAGAGAGAGTGTGAAACCGTTTATAAAAAAAAACACCCTTAATACACCCATAACCAGGATTGAACCACGATTTCCCTGTCCTCGACAGTCTAGTATTGCAAGAAGAGCACCTTAGACCATGGGGTCACCTAAGTGGGTCATGTATCTTTGTCGCATCACCGGATAATTACAATAATTTAAACGTTCTAGGAAGTCGCCTATCATGTATTGTTTGCAGCTAGATTATTTCATTTTATTTTCGGCCCCCGCCTCGTTATGTAGCCTACAAATGCGCTATTCTATGATAGAAAAATATTACATTATTTGATTAGTATTTATTTTTTTATTTATTAAACCACTTCCTCATCATACAATAATAGCAACGCTAAAAACACTCCTTACAGAACAAATATCCATCGTACCAATGCACTCCCTTGGATTATTGAAACCACGGTAATCCCCCCTGACTTGAGTCGATAAGGGAATCTCTTCAACCCCACGGTCCTCAAGGAAGAATCGACTGCTCTGAATCGAGCCCTACACGAATTTATTCAAACGTATTTAATAAATTGTATCTAGAATATCTCCAATAATTTCTACAACTTTCAATAAAAATAGTGCTCACCAAACATTACAGACCGAGAAGGAATCCTTGTAAACAATTTATTTCCAAATATCTTGGGTTTTTCCCCCCCTAACAGGACTATAAAACAACCCACATCCTAATGTCTAGCTTAGTCTTGTTTGAAAACAATAGATCGTATATTCTATTAGGGAGACATAAGCTGAATAGTAATTGTATATCCGGTCTTATAGATACAAAAAAGATATCATTCTACGGAAATTTCTGCTGGGAAAATTACGGGAAAACAAACTAGTGAGAGGATCTTGTTGCAATCATGGATTGAGCCTTTCAAATCAATGTGTCAAGAGTCAGACCCGTTAGCCTTTCACTCAAATCTGTCAGAATCTCATGTAATGTGTTGTGAAACAGGAGTTAGGTAAAATGTTCATCTATTTCTTTGATGGGTTTGTGTTATCGATTTATAGCAGGTTGGAGTCGTTCTATATTGCGCAAAGACGGTGTGGCATCAGTTATTCATAAAGGTCTGGAAGAGAAGGAGGTTAGGGGAGAGGGGGAATTGATGGGTTTTTTTTTTCCAATCTTCAGCGCACAGAGTGCAAACAGAAAGGCGGCAACAGGTTAATCTGTGTTTTTCTAAAGCCAAAGGTTCACCCTCACTTTTAGAATATTCTTCTGGGGACTTATTCGATGACGTGTTCAGTCTACCATCCTCACACTTAAAAGGAATTCTGGATGCAGTTCCTTAAAATATATCTTACTATTATATTTTGTTCAAACCTGACTAGTAGCGTTTAAAATTGTAATAAATAGGATTATAGTTAAAAATACTATATTTTTAAATGAACTGGTATTTGAACCAATTTCTCTAACATGCCTCTATGGTCTCCAAAACCTAATGCTTAAAAATTCTAGACGTTCGCATTGGTGGTCCCATAATATAAGGAGTCACTCTAATTATAAATTGTTGGTAACAGGGTGGTTGTAGTTCGAATCTTGTTTGAGTATTTTGAGGGTTATTTATACAAAATGGTTTATTACTCTCTTTCTACAAAAATATGGGTACACTACCTTTAAATTCTACCTTTCTTCTCCCTACCATATTAGTGTAGATAGGTGGGTAGCCCCTACGGGAAGTAAAATGTGGTCACCAAAATAATCTCTATTCTAGATCATTTCAGAAACTTGATAAAGATTCTTAAGATCAGTTATAGATATTCCACCTTCTTTGTTCGCATACCCCTAGATATAATTTATTTTTGATTCTGTACTCACAAATTTTTTTATGCATAATGCAAGCTATCAAGGGCGTAGAAGGGCTGAGCGGTGATGGTCCGGACCTCACCCTCCCCCCC
>CABFWB010000140.1:390444-430768 GCA_902151455.1 Timema bartmani | reverse complement strand
AATATATATATAATATATATAAAATATATATATATAATATATATATAATATATATATAACCCGGATGGGTAATGAGACATGAGAGAAAAAATTAATAAAGCTATTATTATAATTTTCCATCACACCCGCATTCTTGTCTAGTGTCACTTGAGTCCCTGTACCCTCCGCGTAGAAGACACGTAGTGACCCACGTGCATCAAGAAACTCAATAGCAGCCACGTGTGAACGAAGGAGGCTGTCTTCACCTTGGCGTCGTCGCCGTCTGGGGGGGCGGGGAAAGAGGGGTGTGGTGCGTAGCCCACTGCCAGAAATAACAATGCAGCGAGACGGGTGTCTTCCGGTGGTTTCTATCGCCAGTCAACGTGAGGGACAATACCCTAGTTCAGTGTACCCCCATTTATAACTTTTAAAAAAACTTTTACATAGGTTCGGGAACATTGTAAAAAGAAGATAGCTTTTACTAATTTGTAATGCTTCAAGAAACAATTGAAAAAAAACCATTACTACTACACGCAAATGAGTTTCGAACCACGGTCTACTGGACTGGCGCTGCCAGCTTTTAGTACTATTCACTCGACTTAATGCCAACATTGGGCCTTACTGATTTTCTCTCTAAAATTAAGGGATTTTACCAGTTTACTCCCCGATAACCACACATCACCCGCCTCGGTGGCGTAGTTGGCTAACGCGCTAGTCTCGTGTTGAGCTTTACTGCCGAGGACGGGGAGATCAAAGTTCGAATCTCAGTCGGGTGAACTGGGTTGGATTTTCCTAAATTGTTTTCCACCCTCCCTTCACACAAATGTGAGTTCACTTCCTCTAAATTCAACCTTCCCAATTCATAATCCAGTAGCGCAATTAGTATTTAAGCGTATAATCCGAACGGGCAGTAAGACAAGGTGCTAAATAATAATAATAATAATAATAATAATAATAAAAAAAACCTGTGTATTGGGTCTGGATCTAACGCTTGACTTCTTGAGTCAGAACCCAACTAATCCACCATTCATATAAAACCCTGTTGATTACACCCATTGATTGTCGGAACTGGGAATTCACTCGCTTGTTGATTGAATACATTTACCTAGCTCTATTCTTTGTTAGCTATCGTTTTTATTTAAATATGTGTTGATTAACACCTTGCTAGAGCCCAATTTTCCTAAGCAGGCCCTAACTTATTTGTCATCTAAGTAAGTTGATAGGTAAGCTATCTCATATTATTACATACAGTAACATGATCTGTAGCTGTGAATTTAAATTGATATTAATAATACCTACAAAACAGCACTAATAAAATAATAAAATATTATCAACTTCAGCCGCAAATAAAAATATGTTTGTGTTTTTCTAAAAATACCTTGATATGAAAATTTAAATGTTCTCTAGAGATAGGTGCAACCAGAAATTGATTTGACACGAAATTTCTAGGAAGGTGGAAGGTCTTCTGATGTTTTGTTTGAGAAATAGCTGCAACCAGAGATTAGTTTGACACCACTTCTCCAGAAAGGTGGAAGGTCTTCTGATGTTCAGTTTGAGAGATAGATGCAATCAGATATTAGTTTTACACGAATTTTACAGGAAGGTGGAAGGTCTTCTGATGTTTAGTTTGAGAGATAGATGCAACCAGATATCAGTTTTACACGAATTTTCCAGGAAGGTGGAAGGTCTTCTGATGTTCAGTTTGAGAGATAGATGCAACCAGATATCAGTTTTACACGAATTTTCCAGGAAGTTGGAAGGTCTTCTGATGTTCAGTTTGAGAAATAGATGCAACCAGAGATTGGTTTTACACGAATTTTCCAGGAAGTTGGAAGGTCTTCTGATGTTCAGTTTGAGAGATAGATGCAACCAGATATCAGTTTTACACGAATTTTCCAGGAAGTTGGAAGGTCTTCTGATGTTCAGTTTGAGAAATAGATGCAACCAGAGATTGGTTTTACACGAATTTTCCAGGAAGTTGGAAGGTCTTCTGATGTTCAGTTTGAGAGATAGATGCAACCAGATATCAGTTTTACACAAATTTTCCAGGAAGGTGGAAGGTCTTCTGTTATTTAGTTTGAGAGATAGGTGCAACCAGAGATTAGTTTTACACGAATTTTCCAGGAAGGTGGAAGGTCTTCTGTTATTTAGTTTGAGAGATAGGTGCAACCAGAGATTAGTTTGACATGATTTCTCCAGGAAGGTGGAAGAAGGTCTTCTGATTTTTAGTTTTAAAAATAGGCGATACCAGAGATTAGTTTAACATCACTTACTCAATAAAGTAGACTAAGTTTGTGGGTCTACTTTAAGACCCCTTTGGTTTCCTCAACTCCATCCATTAAACTTTATTCATTGATGATAATCTGTGTACACATGTTCTACAAAGTATCTCATGGAAATTGACAGTCTAGCTGAGAGATTGTACGCCGCAATTACAAACTTTCAATGTCTGCATGTTTTTCAGCCCGTACAGAACAACATAAAGCGACACCCTGTCCCCTGTTAAGAATTGCATGCAGGTCGTATTTGAACAAATAGTATCAGCGTGGATTACCTTCTGCTTTACGTATAAAAACATATTTTCATAGTACATGCTGTGCCTTTCATTAAATTGCCAGGAAACCCTTTTGCTATACATTTCAGTGGCCGCATAGTCTAGGGCGTCATCTTACCAATAAACTGGACTGCCGTTGATGGGGAGATAGGGGTTAGAATCTCAGGAATGTGAACAAAGGTGTTTTTATACCTAAATGACTTACCACACTCCTTCCACGCAAGTGTGGGTACACTTCCTATTAATTCAACCTTCCCCATCCCTACCACATTAGTGTGATTATTACATATTATACATTTTAACATAGCCCGAACAGATAGTAAGACGTGGTGAAAAAACCCTTTGGTGTGTATTTCTATCCCATTTGAGAGGGTCACCATTTTTGAAAACTAGGCATCAGATGACTTTTGTCGTAACTAGTTCTTGGTTTGTTTTGCTATGACTAAAGTTCTGTTTAGAGGTAGAGATATTGTTACTCGGTTCTAAAACCAGTAGTGAAGTATATTGTTAATTTATTAGTCTTTGATGAGCTAAGAGTTTAATAAACATATAAAAATTGATAAGAGAAAATGTAATTTAAAGATATAAATGATACACTTTAGAATATTTTTTCAGAGTCCAGAGAAAATACAACTAGTGTATGGTTTATTATTCTACCTTTTCTATCTCTCTAAAAAAAATGAATGCATAAACATGTTTGTAATCAGTGGAAATCGTTGTACATATATTGGTCATACTGAGCCAGAAATAATGTTTCAGACCTTTAATGGTGAGTTTGTATAACTGTTTTTTTGGTATAAGCTAAATTTTGTGGTAGTTTTATATTTAATATAGTTGTAAACCATTGAAATTAAATTGTAATATAAAAAAATTAATTATTACTAAAAGTTATGATTTAAAGATTTCTTTGGATTAATGTTGGGACAGGTTTTAAAAGTGGAACACTGTGTTTCTATTTATAATACAAGCTAAATAACCTTTGAGTTTAAACATAATCAAGGTACCTATAATATCAGCATAAACGAATGGATTTAAATGCATAACATTCAAGTAAAAAGAATCCAGAACTTTGTGTAATTGGAACTGGTTGTGGTAATAACAATAGTACTTTAAAGCGAAAATGTTTTACTGTGATAAATGATAATGATTAAATATGGGTATTCCATGTCGTATATATTTATATATATAATATATAAATATATATATATATATATTTATATATATAATATATAAATATATATATATATATATATATACCATCTTACTTCGTAGTAACTCATGCTAAAATACAGACAAATGATTTTAAATTATAAATTGTGGAAACATGGTAGACGCTGGAGAGTTGAAACATTTCGTGATCAAAGGGTTTATTTACAAGCCCATTCAGAGACAACTCATTTACTTTTGATATTCACGTTAACAGAGGAAGCTTCTTGAAGAGCTCAAAAGTACTCTTAGGAATATGTGGTCGGAAAATTTAAATGTATGCAAGGACTCCCACTAAAGTATCTCGGGTATACATAATTAGTTTCAGTAACACAGTGGCTTGCTTCAATACCTTGGATTGTGATGAAATATCAATTAATAACTAAGTAGCTCAAGACAATCATTAGTATTTGAAAATATATTTAAAAATATAGCTTTAAATAACACAACATTTAAATAAAACAAGTTGTTTATGAACATATTTATATACAATAAATAATATATACATTGCTACAGAAGCACATTGAGAAAAAAATTACATATCTGTTCAACAAAGAGCATAACAAATGTCACATAACTCAAATTAAAAAAAAGTGTAATTTTAAATAAAATGCACTCACACAAAATGCGGAGCAAAAATAAGAAAACGAGAATGACAAATTATCCGTGGGAAATAACCCCCTTGTACCCAGCTGGGATTCGAGCACTGACCTCCACGTTAACGGTAGCCTTGTGCAATGCGAGTCTAGATTCTTAGACCGCTCAATTACCGGTTCATTTCCTTTCAGATAGAATCTTGTATAGTAGATTTTCTTTATCTGGGATATTTAACATACACTTTTTGAACCGAGGGATTATATCCTCTCATGACCTACACAATAACTTAGAAGTAGAACTGACCACATACCCAGCTCCCCGATTGTGAAATCATCAATTGTTAAAGGGGAGACTAAAATGTTATCCATTATAAATGTTCTAGCCCCTTAGAATAAAACCCGAGACCCTTAGACAAGTATACAAAAGATCGTCTGAAAATGCTAAGGATACGGACTGCTTATTAGTTTCCAATCTTTCTTGAGTTTTGTACGTAATCCTTATTATCTTCCACTCTTTCGGAAATCTCGTTGTGTAAATTCGTCCCCCGTTCTTCGGAAATCCCTTTGTGTTGCGTATTCCTCCGTTTTAAGGAATCAAATTGGGTAAATAAGTCCTCCACTCTTTTTTGAATCTCACTGTCTTAAAATTTAGTTCACTCTTTAAGAAATCTTGTTGTGTAACGTAATCTTTCAATTTTTCTGATATATTGTTGTGTAAAGTAGTCCTCCGTTCTTTAAGGAATCTCTTTTCTCAAAGTAGTCCTCCGCTTTTTTTGGGGGAATCTAGTTGTGTAAAGTAGTCTTCCGGTCCTTCGGAAATCTTGTGTAATATAAACTCCGCTCTTTATCAACATCACCAAAAAAGATAGCACTCACTGCCAACGAAAGATATAGAGGGCCAACATGAATGAGGGAGGCATGAGGAGGGCCTGCCTGTCATCTGTGTTGAGCTCGTAGGTGGGTGTGCATCGGAATGAAGAGAACAGGAACGCAGAACATACAAGGAGGTAAAAGTTCTAAGTTTACAGGCTTACAAATTAAGTAATGATATTGATACCAGTGAATTAAATGACCTTTTTTTTTTCACTCTACTTCCTGATCAATGTCAGTGAAAATTCTCGGATATTAACTTTCTTCAACTATTTGTTTTAATGCGCCTTTAAATACACAAATTAAAAAAATTTTCTTTGTTATTTTAAATCGGGAGCAATTAATCTATGATAAAAAGAAACATGTTATTTTAATTATAATAGGCCCTCTAACATTAAACAATCGTGTGGCGTTTATGACCTTAACCCAAAATGTCGCAATACTGCTTGAAGTTGTTTAATCTTAGTTTTTCCATACTCTCTACAGGAAAATGACAATGGTATTTTTTTTCTGATTCACTTATTTAGAGAAAGTGTACCAAAGTTTGTTTGGAAAGAAAGTGGCAAGATATTAAGATTGTTCCAACATGTGTTGAACAATTTTAGAGTATTTTTTTTTATAGGAAACCATTTGAATTCTAATGATAAACAAACTTGTAATTTAACAATTATTTTTTGTGGGCCTATTTCAGTATGTATACATAATATTTAACTTTCTCAGACAATGATGACCGAGTATATCTCGAATATTTAGAACTATGCGGTCTAAACTATATGGCCAATATCATAGAATATTTCATGTTTGGAATGATATGAAGGGTAATTGGAAGGGGTGAGGATGACTCTCTATTTACTGAAAGGGGAGTGAGCGATGGCGTAGCTAATCTGATGAGATTTATAATGCACGGTGTTGATCGTTCTCGCGCCAGGGGATGTATATCTATTTTTTTACCTGTTCTACGGTGGCACGAGGAATAATTCACACGTTACCACGTGTACATGCAAATTGGTGAGCTCGGTTTGGAGTGTAGAGGGTAAAGGGGAATGACAGTGCATCGTGTCCGAGGTGAGTGAGGTTTAGGAATATTAGTGAATACTGGAGTGAGAAATCAAGAGACCCCCCCCTACCCCCCTTTTCCTCTCTCTGGCCTACTTCTCTCACCTTCTCATCCAGGTAAACAGGGGTGATCCCAAAAACAAGGTTACTATCAAAGCTAAAGGATCATGACCGAGTGCCAATAAATTTACCTTTTTGTCTCACTTGTATATAATATTTGAGAAAAACCGCGCAGGAAGGCCTTTAAATATAAAGTTCAATTAGTCTTGTATGGTGGTGCTGGGCAAGTCATGGCTCTAATTCCTGTTGGTAAGACTTAGTGTTTTTAATATGGTTTCCCAATCCCTATTTTCTCAAATTTGGGTAAATTTTATTTTTATTAAACCTTCTTCATATCCAAGACAGTGTAGTCATGCTGGTAGCCGGATATATAAAAAGGCAAGAAATAGTCCAAATAATTATGTAAACAATAGCTCCAGGATGCGTAATATCTAAACAAACACAGACACAATGTTTACTAAATCATTTTAGAACCTATCAAGGTTCGAACTAAGACTATGGTATATGAGTCCAAACACCTTAGCTCAGTTGGTAGCCTGTCTGCGTACCAATATAATGGTCCTGTAATCTATTCCCGACATGGAAGAAAAAAATTATCATAGATAAAATGTGGATTACTTCTTTCACAGAGATGAATTAACGGCCAGTAATTGGATGCATGCTCCATATGTTTATAAGTCCTGTGCTTATATAATTAGTCAGTTCTGACAGCACACTAAATAAAACATATAAAAAAAGTAGATGATAAAATTGTATTTAATATTTAGAATAAATATTTAAATTAACAAAAAAAAAAGCTTTCGTTCATTCGTGTTTTAATTTAATGAAGAATTCATAACCCCAATTACCAATTTCCGATTGTTATCATTTTTTTTGTGTGTACACCGCGTATATGTATCCATCCACTACATACACATGTTTACACTAGTGTGGTAGAGGTAACATTGTATAAATTATAATACATACAGGGGCGGAGTGCCTAGTAGGCACTTGCCTACGGCAGCAGATTTTAGGGGTGGCAATTTTTGAATGACGAAAGAAAACACACATTTTCTGTCAGTTAAAATAATTTTATAGCTTCATCATGTGTGTGATTGTTGTGATTTGCTGTATCTGCGTACCAACATAACAGAGGATCACCGTAATTAATTGACAATCGTTTTAATTGAAGGTCACTTATTCGATAAAATGGTTGTCTGGCATCATCGACCGGTTCGCTCAGCAGAAATCAATGCGAAAGATATTAATATCGACTATTTTACTATTGTGTACATGCTAATATTTAGTTTGTGGTAACATGTTCTTCAGTCTACGAATGCAAATTTTATATTGTTGAATTAAATAATATTTGAATTTGTGTGTTGTGATAGTATAAGAGTATTTATTAAGTATTTGCTTAGATTCTTAATAATTTTAAAACCTCATTATAATAAATTGTCAAATAACGTAAGCACTTTTTATCGGTTACTCCACAGATAACACTTGTGTTTATGAAATATGTGTGTCGGTGTATGAAGGCTGGAAGAGGGAAAACACAGGGACTTAGAAGGTTTAAAATTAAGGTAGGAAAAGTGGGTGGCAGATTATCTAGTGCCTATGGGTGGCAGAGTAGTAAATCATCCCCTGAATACATGTACCCATATTTGCTAAAAGAGGAGGGGGAAACAATTGAGGAAAAATCACCCTTAATACACCCTAATAGTATTCAAACCCACAATATCTTCATGAGCAAGTTTACCGTGAGAGTAGTTAATATCCTCGACCAGTGTAGTATAACTGGTGGCCCGTGTGTCAAATGGGGCCCACACTCACTGAAAAAGTGACCCATACATACATACATACATACATACATACATACATACATACATACATACATACATACATACATATACACACACTCACTTATGAGGTAGGCACGAAACTTTGCATGTAGCTATAAAACAACTCCGTACTTAATCCATCCTCACCAACTTCCTCCACACTTCCCTAACCTTGCGTATTCCCTTCTCTCCAACAACATCCATACAACGAGTCATACATGCTCTTATATTCTTAAAACTCTTAATGTTTCTCAATTTCACAGTCATCTATAATATTTAGTCACGTCTTACACGGGCTACCCCTTTCCCTTTGATCCACACACTCTAACTTTATATATTTGCTTCGTCACACGTACCAAGGTAATAACGCTTCTTTCACTGTGACCAATTGATTTCCCTTTCAAACAGCCTTCATTCAGCGCCCATTTATTACTAACTCTGTCAATCCGAGTATTTATAAACACATTTATTAGATATCTCATTCCAACCGCATTCATTTGCTCTTGTGTTTCTCCTGACAAATCCATGCTTCACATCCATACAACAATCTAGGTGTTAACACAATCTTACATACGGCTATCTTTGGCCTATCAATACTACATTCTTTGCAATTACAATAGTCCACATATATCCAACTACTTTCCAAGATGCATTCACCTATCTGTCGATTTCACCATCTATACTTCCATTTTTACAGAATATTCTCCACTGATACACAACATTATTCACTAAGAGTTTTCCATCCATACTAAGTTGACAATCTTTTTCTGAGGAAAATTAACGGGAAAGCTTTGGTGGGAGAGGTGAAATAACTAATATATTTTATCAAAAAAAGTATTTAAAAAGGTAATAATTTAAACTTATCATACACTTATTTTCTTAATTAAAATATTCATGAATAATTATTATATGCAATGTTAAATTGTTTAGGGGAAGTATTGAACTACCCTTTCTTAAATCATAAATAGCCACTGACGTGGGTAAACCGATAAATTAATTATTATCAATTTAATCTTTTGTAACCTCGTATTACTACACTTTCGGTTTATACGCACATATATATATATGTATATTACATATATACTTATGGGATGTGCAGTGATCAGAAATGTATAAATTCATAGGAGATGAACACGCAATTGCAACGCTACTAGTGATCCAGTCCATTGCTAGTGTAATGCCTTAAAATATATCTTTAAAAAAACTAATGGTGTGCCTTGAAAATTTTAGTGTCTCGTTCAGTGTGCTTTTAGTTGAAATAGGTTGAATATCGTGTTATCACAGATGCCTTTAAAAATAAAACAATATATGACCAATTCACCAGTATATCCGTGTCCTACGCTATACAGTTCCCTCAGTACTCGTTCTTATAATATAATAACGTTGGTTAATGAGCACATTAAAATGTTTATCGTCTTTTAAGTCAAATCACATTACTGAAATATATTATTACTTATTAGTAGTCCTGCTAAGGAGGGTCGGCCAAGTAGCAATTACGAGCGAGCGGGCGAGATAGGGGAACGGAAGCTTGTAAATTTGTCCCATAAAACAAATGAAACCGTATACTTTCACCCCCTTTCTCTCTCTCTCTCTCACTCACCCTTTTACCCCCTTACGCACCATTATCTAAACACACAATGGTCGTCGTGTGCTTGGATCTTCCATCACACATTTTATCTATAACTTTTTCTTGTTTGTTGTTGTCATTTTTAATAAACCATGATAATGGGATGAAAATTACATAAAAGATTATCTAACTGGTTTTGGGGCTGTTAGCATTTGAGAGTTATATCATTATCATTCATTCCTGGTCTGTTTTGCCATAAACAGAATTAACCCCGCTATCTTGGTCATCCCTGTAGATAAAACGTTTTTAACGATGGACGTGACAATATTAGAATAATGTGAGGCCTATTCATTTATATTTATAACCTTAAGTAAATTCCCAAAATTCGGAACAATAATTAGAGTGGATATAGCCAGATTAATATTATTTTATAATATGTATACAAAGTGACAGCTTCACATTGCCTGCCTAGACGTGTGAATATTTAAAAAATATTTTAATTGACTTTGTAACTATAAAACATATTTGTACATATCTGTATTTGACCGTACCTTCCCTTTCCTCGAAGACTTAAGTGATACAATTTTTTTTATATAATTTAGCTAAAGTCTGATTAGAATTTATCCTTCAATATTTGCACTTGGATTGTTTAATTTAAGTTTGTTAACACTAGGGATATTAAAACGGCTTTGTCCATTATCTATGGATGAAAATAATATCTTATAGAGAGTGCAACCAAATTAGTGCATGTAGCCTATATTCAAACCCTGATATTCCCATCTACGGGATTCCAAGAGATATATTTTCAAGTTTGATGATTTACACCACGTAACCATCAGTTCAAACTAAATACACTTATCCCACCTAGTGGTTTTCAAATAAAAAATATAATATTAATAATATTACTATTATATATGTGAGTTATTTAAAGTTTATTTTAGAGAACCACTGATTATATAAGCAAACTACTTTCAAAATTAATTTAGTAGATCTGACGCAACACCGAATATCCCTGGACGTTAACTCATCTTTATGTAATACTGACAAATTATTCCGCCATGCCAAGAATTGAACCTGTGAGCTTTAGTTCAGTGGAAATATGTGCTATCAATGGGGATACGGTGTCGGGAAGGCTTTGTTTGGAAAGAAACTAGCTACACTAATTTCAAAGGGAAAGATTGATGACCAGGGCACAGGGCATTGTCTGGTCTAAAATTAATTTAATTTGTGAGTAGTATGCTGTAATAATCAGCGTGGTCAGCTGTTGCCATTCTAATATTCCTGGTAACTATATTTTAAAATCACAGTGCTGATAGTCTATCACGGATGAGGAATGATGCATTCTCCTTCTCATCCCCGTTTAGGTTTTGTTGTTTAGGATAAACG
Source organism: Timema bartmani (assembly GCA_902151455.1). Classification (NCBI taxonomy): domain Eukaryota; kingdom Metazoa; phylum Arthropoda; class Insecta; order Phasmatodea; family Timematidae; genus Timema; species Timema bartmani. The sequence goes on along the minus strand of CABFWB010000140.1, from coordinate 419,674 downwards.
GGGTAATATGTTCATGCCTTCATATACAATATGTTCCAGAGTGGCTTAACTTCGTGCCACGATCGATGTACTTTGTCTTCCACTTGATAGTTGAAACTTTCAACTTTACTGTAAATTTGCCTAAAAGAGTTTTTTTTTCCGGTAATCTAATATTACGACCCGTGCGGGCTATCCGCAATAATCGGCAACTAAGAATAAGGTATAAATTACAGTAAGGTTTACGTGAGAAAGATTGGAGAAACTTTTAGGATAAGCCACCTCAGTACGTCCAGCTGAGTTTCAAACTCTGACGTTACCATTAACGGAAAACCATACTAGGTGAGACAGACGCCTTTATCCAGATGTTCACTGGTGTGGTATAACTAGTGATAATCTGTCTCTTTGCATTGTAAAGATATAAAAAAAACATTATTATAAAGATTATATATTTATCTACGAGCGTCTCTTCTGGACGGTCGGTAAAATATTTGGACGTACTTTAACAGCATCGAGTTCACGTAAGCAAACACTTCGTTTCAGAACCTCCAAGAACGATTTAATTAAGTAATTAATAACGCGGGGTCTACCGTGCGAACATTATGATCCCCAAATGTGGTGTTCCACAAGGATTATAATACGTTTGGATTATGATTTTAATGGATTTTGTTTGGGGGTGTGTGGAAGGGGGTTGGTCGACTTAAGGGTGGGGGAATAGGTATGGGAAATGCCACCAGAATATTAAGTAAGGTAGAAACGTTATAAACCTTGTGTAAGTTTCCATGAAATTACAGTGGCAGAAGGAGTCTTTGGCTCGGAAAGGAAGGAACAAAACTATTTGAAGCTAAAATAGGAACGTGGTTGCCAGAAATTTACATTTTGGTGGTGGGGAATAGGCGAGAAGGGAACAGGGTTTTAATTAAAAGGCGTGACTGAAAGCGGTGACGTTAGAAAGATCTCCATCGTCAGTGCTAAGTGGGCATTTACGTATATTAATCGTGTCTGCCTTAGTGCCTATTAGTTTCGTTCGCCCGTTGTATGATTAAGAGGGATTGCAGTTAAAATTTTAGTTTGAAATTCGCTGAATGGGGAACATTTTGTTAATCTCCTATGTCTTATATAGAAATAGTCAGTTTAATAATGTGTTTAATTTTCTACATAAGAATGCAATAATAAATATTTACTGACTTAAATACAGATAAGGTTGTTTTTGGTTTGATTTATAGAAGCACTTATTGTTATATTAATTGGTTTCTTAGACTAATTAGTGTCCTGATTACTAACGAGTGTCCATTGGAGAGAGGGGAGAGTTTTATGGCCAACATCAGAGTCAAGAATATTTATTTTAATATTTCAGTAATTAATATTATCATATACATCTCACTCCGAGAAAATATAGGGTGATCGTAATTAATATAACTGTTTTCTTAACTTTAAATAATATAACATAATCTCAATCTAAATTATTTACTGAACCAATTTGAATCTCAAAAATGTCTCCAGTGGTGGTAGATGATATAAAATAGCTTCCTAGCACCTCTAGGCCCCTAACTCACCATTGGTATACCCTATACTATATACTATACTACACTACACTATATACTATACTATATACTATACTAATTAAATAATACAATTTAAATTACCCTTGCTTTATGTTCATGAGAATTTATAAACTATTAATATTTTATGTGCTCGTGGTGTGATTTAGAGTGAATTTGCTGGTATCATACCGTTGGTATATTAAACCGTAATTGGAATATATTACTACTAATACAAATAACTCATTCCTAGGCAGTAACAATGTAAAATCTCTATAACTATTTGTGATATCACAAAAAAAAATAAAAAAATTGTCTGTCCATCATGGGTTTCTGTATTAGGTTTAATATGGGAAAAACCTTCTTGAATATTTCAAGTAATAATTCTATTTCCATTTTAATCATACAATAGTTTCCAGCGTGCTTGATTCTGACCCAGGGAGTCGGGGTTCAATTGTTTAGATTATTTGTGGAGTATACTAGACCTGTATATTCCAACCAAGGTGGCTTTCCAAGCTCCCTTCAATTAAATTCTGCTATATTTACAAATAACCACCCTCCTGATTCCTAATGTATTGCACAACTCGCCAAAATAATGTGAAGATAAAATCAAACCAAGCATAGAAATACTGAATTTACTTTTTAAAGACATAATTTATATAATACATCAACGTGCACTTTCTAAAGAAAAAGCTTTACCGGCACATGACTCAAAAACCTACAACATATTGCTCAACACTAAACACACATCCCTAAAACCATAAATTTGATTATAATCACCGATAACAATTTCCTATTATAACTTTTTTTAGTATCATGTTTAGACACATCTAGCAAGATCTGTTGTTGAAATCCTTAAAGTGGGAGCGTAGCGGATGAGAGTTTATGAAGTTTTTATAACAAAAATGTTTTTGTTCAAAATAAATAAAATATTGTTCAAGTACAAACAAGAGTTTAATTTTCTTCACATGTTGATGTCAACAGTAGCTCTTAAATATCTCTCATTACTCATGAGTATATTAGAATTTTACAATAAACTTTTTTAAATTAAGATAAGAAGTTGTAATTAAAATTTAGGACACGTTTGACAGATATCCAAGAAATGTCGATATCACTATGTTAAGGAAATTAAAATATTTATTTTCTATTGTAGATTTATTTCGGGAAAAAAAAAATTGTATAAAAACTACAGAAACACTGGCGTTTTCTCGCGTTCTCTACACTTCCAATTTAATCACCCAGATAGAATGAAGATTTTTTTTAATGGTGTTCAGGCAAAACTTTACACTCTGTTTACTTTAAAAGGTTTCGTTTCTTTGCTCTATCCTGTAAGCTAAGCGCTAGTTGAACCACGTGAGGTAAGCTGGCTACTTTTCAGGGAAGCCAGTGATGCATACAAACTAACTAACTAACGTCACACTTTTGTCTCTCGATAAGCCGTTAATCTACATCTTGGTGTACTTGAAAATATTTTCAGAACCGCACAGCGGTTGGTAAAGATGTAGGTGAGGTGATATACGATGTCCCACTGCTCACAATGGGTCTCGTTCCACCTTCTTTTGTTGTGAGAGGGTATCAACCATGAAATATGAACTCACCCTGCGGATTCTTCTCTTTTTCTTCTCCGCGCTGTCACAGCATGGATGTCGGAAATGATGTCATCAAACATTTACAAGCCGTGTTAACGGTAAGCGGCGCTCTCGCTATTTGTTGCAGGGGAAGAGCTTCGTGGGGGGTTTAGGGAAGGTGTAACCACACTTTGGTACGCTAAACCAACCCCCACTCTCCTCTCCCTAGTCGCTACTTTGCAAACATTGGGAGACTTAGTGTGTGTGTGTGTGTGTGTGTGTGTGTGTGTATGTGTGTGTGTGTGTGAAGGGGGTGGGAGAAGAGGTAAGTATCACATGGGTGAGTTATATGTAAACAGTGCACCTAAGGGAACAATACCAGTAACAATGCATTAGTGTTGTGTGTGTGTGTGTGTGTGTGTGTGTGTGTGTGAAGGGGGTGGGAGAAGAGGTAAGTATCACATTGGTGAGTTATATGTAAACAGTGCACCTAAGGGAACAATACCAGTAACAATGCATTAGTGAACGAACTAGTTAATATACATTGAGAGGTAGTTTTTGAGTGCTAGCTTCATCCACCGTCTTCATTTGGTATTCAGTAATATATATTTGAAAGAGAAATGTATCTCTTTGTCTTGATAACTTGTTCCAAGTTTTTTTTTTTAATATTGCAGATGCTACTTGCATAATACTAGTGGTCTGGAATAATTAAGATAAGAATTAGAGATACTAAAGGTATCATATCCATAAGCTATACTTTCCTAAAATGACATAATTATTAAAGCTTAATATGGTTTTAGAAATAAATCTCAAATCCTAAAATGAATATTGCAACAAACTATATTAAATATCTACCTGTGATACTGTGATCTCGTCTGTGATATTTATATTTCATTGTATAATATAAAACAAAGTAGTAATTAAAAGGTTTTTCCTCTAACCAGATCAATACCGAGTCCTATTTTAATGTAAGTTTTCAATATATACTTATTTAATAAGTTCACTATTGAATATAAAGTAAAATATTATTAAACACTCCAATTATCCCTAATATGCATAATAAACAGGCTCGTAACAAAACATTCATTATTATAATTATTATTACTATTTTTGTGAGGGGTTTTATGGGGGGAAGGGTGGGTTTTACATGTGGTAACTTGTGATGAAGTAACTCTACAGGCGTTGCAAGAATTAATTTTAAATTTAATCTCGCTTGGTGAAATTTAAAGATTTCTTAAAACAAAATTGCTACTATTGGTGAAATGAATTAATAAGACTTCAATTAGCTATTAGAGCAGACATTGCTAAATAATATAAAAATACATTACTCACTATACATCAGTGAACCAACAAAAAAACTTCTACTCCTAAGTACTCGTATATCCCTGAAAGTGATTCCTCACAATAACAACAAAATTATATCTTTGATTGGTACCATTTGTTTGACTAAAAACATATTTTATGTGTGAGAAAGTAATATTATTTATTTTTATTCCTTATAAAAACTTCCCATTTCTTATAATTGTAATTTCATATATATTTGAACAGTTTGTATTTATTAATTACTATATTTAATTCATTCTTTTCGAAGAACCGAACATCATTTAGTTTATTACTACCTCATGAACCATCAGAACTCTTGACGGGGAATTAAAACAGAACAGTGTTAAAAGCATTGGTAGCTCCTTTAAATACTCAGTTCTGGATCTTTCCAAGCATAGCAGCATGAGGGGTTGCCTACATTCACGGCGACTCCGTAGTAGTAGCTTTCAAATTTGTTTTGAGACTGTGTGAGCTATAAATATTAAATAATCTTTTTGGTTTCAGTTTTATATATTGATTTATTATTATATTTTAATTTTAGCTGTACCTACGAGTGGATCTTAAAGATAACTGTGTGGATCTACTTCAAGAAAAGATGGCATAGTCAATTTTAAACATATCTTATTGCATACGAACTTGATTTAATTCATATTCAAGCTCATAATATAGTCAATTAAGTTAATGATATAGGGAAAGCATCTCATTTTCGATATTTTGTAAACTACCCACAGTAGAATGCTTATATTTCTTGTATTACATAATACTTCATCCACTACACAAAGTTCTTTTTACTTTCTCGCTACCTTACAGATAGGGAAAGAATCATGATCGTCAAAATAATTGAACTTGAGATCTCAATGAAGGTCAAAGTTTCATGACCCTCCAAATAAAAAAAATTGGTTTTTGGATTGCCGTCTGTCTGTCTATCCATTTGTCTTTACCTCGGAGTAAATCCTAAACTATTTTACACATCAGGCTAAAACTTGTTATGTAGGGCTTAAATAGATTTTTCCCGAGGGATTTTTGAAATTTGCTATATAACACTAAAATTAAGGATAGTTTCCTTGAGAGCGAAAAGAGAAAAAGTTGATTTTATCAAAATCCGCTTAAATAATTTCAAATAAATTTAATTAATAATCATTCATCAATATTAAAAACAAAATGGATACTCTATATTTCATCAAAATGACTTTTAGTGTTCCAGTCTGATGCGTAAATTCTAATTTTGTATCATATCTCTTTAACTCTTTGAGATATGGAATTACATATCATTGCAAATATGTAAGTTTATTTATAATTTTAAAAATTAAAAGATAATTTTATAAAACCAATAATTTTCAAGATATACGCAAATATATTTTTATTTTTTATTTTTCGATTTCTAAAGGTAAAGTATTGCGACCGTAAAAAAATATATAAACCGAGATGTTGATGGGTATCGACGTTTCATGACCTTCCAAAACCTAAAAAAAATATTTTTTGCAATGCCGTTTGTCTGTGTGTCTGTTAACCCCAAAATTAAGAGTAGTTTAATAAAGTGCTAGAAGATAAAAAATAGATTTTTTAAAAATCGGCAATAAACATTTTGATTAAAATTCGTATCTATGCGTTGATTAAGATTATAAATAAAATAACCACTTTCCTTTTCCCATGAAAATGACTTTTAGGTTACCAGTACTTTACAGAATTGGGAATTTCCACATCTCCACAACTATTTGAAATATTAAATAAGTTATCATTACAAAATTGTAGTATTATTAAAATTAAAAAACTTTTATTTGAAATATATCTGAATAAAACCAATAGTTTCTGAGATATTGGCAAATATATTAAGATAATTTTGTGAGCTTTAGTTGCATGGAGATACTACTGAGGTTTTATCGTAATAATTCTCTAATTCCATAGAGTAAATAAATAAGTAAGTCTCTCAAAAAGTTGATGTTCTTTTTCCCTTAACCTCTTAGGGGAAATATTTGTACAGCAAGGATTTATCTCTATCATTTTAGACTCAATAGTAAATATTTACCTTTTTTATTGGTCTAAATTTATAAATGATGAATTTAATAGCTTTTTGATAACCATAAGTTGTGCAATCTCTAAATAATGTCGAAAATTTTAAACAGAAGTCGAAATTTTAATATGTAGTGTTGACCCTTGTGGACCCACTATCAAATTTTTGGTCCAAATATACAAATTAAGACTTTAATTCCTTAAAAATAAAATTATAAAATTTAAATCTGGGAGTCAAAAAATGTTTTACGTTATTATAACGCAATTTTTTCTAAGTGTTTGCTAGTGTATATTATTTTGTTTCACATATATTACGAGATTTGGGTAAATATCTCCAATTTTAAACAATGCAGTGAGAAAGTCCGTAGAGTTCCATACCATTTATTTTATTAAAATGCTTTTTATTTTAGGTATTTCTGAACCTACTGACTATATCCTCACACTAGAATTTCTATAAATCAGAGCTAAAGGGCCTACCAATTTTTACGGTAAAAGTTTTTCCGCTTATCTTTCAGGGTTCCTTAACAAATGGGACCGACGTCTATACTTGCTCTTCAAGGGAATTTGTGCTACGGATTTTTATCATTCAAGAAAAGCCCACCGACCCAGGTTAGGTTTGAACCCATAAACATTAGGTATTGATAAACACTCTACCCTAAGCCCACCAAGATCTACATGCACACTGTTAAGTTATATTATAATGGAAACTAAAATTAGAGTCAACTATATAACAAATTATTACAAAATACATGCAGCTGTGTCTTTTACATCAATCATCAAAATTAAAAAGTTATATAATACATATTTTGAAAAATTAATAAAAATAAATTTTCACCATTTTAAAAATACGAATCAAAAAATATTCTTAGTAAGTTTAGTAAGCGTATAACCCGAACGGTTAGAAATCTGCAGTGCTTAAAAAAAGTATACTTAGTAAACCCTGACAACGCTAAACCAATAATCATTAGGGTATGTTCTAATATTGTCATAGATACAGAGATACATGTATAACCAGAAATCTAGAAAAAAAATGTTCATTTAATTATACGATAATATTTAATAAATAATCACTTTTCTGCCACCCAACATATTTGACCTTCTAATTTCTAAGAAAGTTAGCTGGAAAATAGGAATGTAGGGGGAAAATAACACAAAGTGGTTTAAATTTTTTTATAATAATGGATTTCTTTTTTTCAAAACCCAAATAATGGTAGTAAAAAGTTATTAACAAATATTACTATGATTAGATATAATTATGTTTTATATCTAACATATGTCTGTTGACGACAGATATTCAGAAGTTCAAAAGTACCTAACTCTAGCCCAGGTTGTCAAGAGTTCGAATTACCGCTAGGAATATAAGAACATAGAGATTTTATTTTATTGTTTTATGCGCGCTCCAAGTGCTTTATTATGTTTCCTCTTAAATAATTGAGCCTTATCATAATCTTAATTTATGTAATATAAGCTGAGTTGAGTCTTAATGGCCGTATTATATCATATATATTATATCAATTTAATCAATTCAATCAATCCAATCAATTTAATATGATTTAATAACAATTTTTTCGAATAAATTCATATTTAAATTACAATTTTGCTGTAAAATATGGTTACTACGAATCTTGTAGACAACAGTTAATTATAAATGTATATTAAATTTGGTTTGTAATTAAAATTGAATTAGTACTAATACATATTTAATAATAATTTGCCATAATAATACATTTAAATAAATGATCTATGTCCTAAAATGCACACCCAATACCTTAACAGAAGCAAAATCTAAACATTGGTTTGAAGTAATAATTTAATTTAACAGCAAATTAACTACATAAAATATTCATAGAAAACCGACCATTATATACAATTCCAATAGTGTTTATTTTATTAAATTCTCTCTCGTCTACATAATTTCATGAATTTATGTCACTTGGACTGTGTTAATCACTCTGTTACTCTTCATAAACATTCAGCTTTTACCACAGTTGAGTGACTTTGTTTGTTTATAATACATTAATGGTATTAATAGTAGTTCTATATTAGACTTAGCCACTATGGTGGCACAGAACGTTGCCCAGGGTACACAGACCCTGGTGAATGTTGGGGAAAACTCCCTTTTTGTGAAAATTACCCATGCTACCAGCCGGAATTAAAACCTGAGATTTCCAGGGCTGTAGCCAGGAGCACTGAACACTATACCATGGGGCCGGTTAATGGACAATTATGTTATGTATAAAGTATAAAGATATTAATTTGACCCACATTGGTGGGCACACAGGTTATATGTCGGTCTGGTCTTTTACGGTTTACTAAAGATGGGAAGATTAAGATTCAAATACTAGATGTGTGTATTGAGGTTTTTTATTTCTTAAATGAAAATCCGTATACATAAGCTCTAAATTCTATCTTACTCATCACTAGCCTATTGGTATAGTTAATGGCTGATAAAACGAACCAATAGTATAATCCGGTATGAGAAAAAACTTATATAATAATGCAAGTAATCTTTTCACCTAAAATAATTTACTTTTTAAAATGAAATTATTAATTCTATTCAACTTTTATATTACCTTTATGAATACATTTCACCTTTTGCAGTGCGAATAAAATAAAATCTCATCTAGCTTATGGTTGTCTAAGGAATTGAAGCTAAAAGCGGTCTATTTTTTTTATAAATAGTAATTTACCAAAGTTTTCAATAAAATTGCATTAAGATTATAAGTAGAGTCTCTGAAACTCAACACTTGATAACTCGACATTCCGAGTAACTCGACACGAGTAGGCCTACGTGCACACAGTTTTTGGCGCCATTTATTACAATACAAGGTCATTCAACTGTATAACATCTCAGTTTGTTTGTGGAACTCAAGTGGAACAATCGTGCTGTGGTGTTTTTACAGTTGTTGTGTTTGTTAGTTTTTCAATTCAATAACGTGTTGTTCGAATCAATACAATATTATATATATAGTACTGTACTGCATTTCTGTATATTACACCATTATATTAAAACGTTATATATTTTAATGTACGTATATTACTGTTACTGTATAGTACAATACTACATTACATTACGACTGTACCTATAATATTCGATACTGTACTGTAATTCATCTTTGTTTAGAAAATATGCATCTTATGCAAGTTCATTCGTACACTTCTTCTAAACTCAACCTTCCTCATCCCTAGTACATTAGCCTAACTAATATACAGGATTTTCGGAAACTCATGGCCCAAACTTCACATATAGTTTGTTTGAACTAAAATTAATACAAAATCCCCATACACCTGCATCCGGAAAACTGTGCTAATACCACTAAATTGTGTCCAAATGTCGGCGTAAAATGCCGGGATAGCATAGCTATTCAATCTTGCGTGTACAGCAAGTTGCATAGGAGCTAGGCGCGTGGCTTATCACACCTCGACATCTTGGAGCACGGCAGCAGAACGTACCACAATAATTAATAGTAAACAACACACCAGTCCATCTTTAAATGTGAATACGTCTTGGGGGTCATAATTAACGGTACTACAACACGGAAATTGCTTGCCATTATTACATGTGTAGTGCCGCTCGCCTAACTTCTATGCAAACTGTTATACACACATGCTTGACAGCCTTGCTCTCCTGGTGCCGTACGCCGAAACTTTGAACATAATTTAATGGTATTAGAATAGTTTTCCGAATGTAAATGTATAGGAATTTTTTTATTACTTTTGGGTTAAACTAGCTATATGCGCAGTTTGGGCTATGAGTTTCCAAACGACCTGTATATGCGTTTAGCCTGAACATAAAGTAAACCACGTTCCTAAAATAAAACTTGTTAAAATCATAAATTGGTTTTCCATAGAAAATTAATAATTCCTTAGAGACCTAAACATTCTTTTAATTTTAAGACGAAATACCTTTATGATATAATTGTCACTCACCCGCTAATTGGTTGCCACATATAAAGCTACATTTCTCTCCCACCAGCCCTCATTAAAGTCGACATCATGTAGGGAGAGAAAAGGTTCATTCCAGTTCATCGTAGTTATACATTCACTGGCTGGTAGGGCTTAATTGGAACACTGCGTGTGTCTTAATTCCCTTCCATAGACAGAAGTATGAAAGAAAATGCTGCAAGCAGACGAATAATTCGTTTTAAATAAAATAGTAAGAATAAATTGAACTAAAATGGTTCTTTACTTTCAATGGAACTTTTTGAAAGTAGTAGCTCACCCACTACTTTAAACAAAAGTTATTTTACCAAAACAGTTTTGAAGTTCTAATTTTTTTATAAATTATTATCTTAACTTTTTAAAGGATGGTTGATGTTGTGTATTATATGACTTGTCTGCTTAATTTAAGGGTCAATTTCAAAATTTCTAAATGGTAAACTTTAAATTGGTGGGGGATAGGTCTAAGGCATCGACCTCATCTCTAATCTGGCCTGGTTTGTCAGATGAAGAGGTTGGAATTCGAATCTTGGCTGTGACTTGGTGAGTAGTTTTCCCTAAAAGGTTTTCCGCTTTCTCTAGTACACTCTTTTCAATCTGAAAGGTAGAAATACTACCATTATGGGCTACACCTAAAAGGTATTTGTCTATTCAATAAACATTTTACTGCTAACTTCAAACATATTTATTTTAGTTGAGCTTACATTTACATAACCTAGATATTATGTATGGCTGCAGGTGAGTTACGGTCCACCGAGTTGCTTAACTCTAAAGATACAGTTGAATTGCAGCACCACAGTTTTAGGTAAACGTATGAATTACGGCCCAGGATATTGACCTAACCTAATCTCACCTAACCTAATAAACATTCAAATTTTTTGGCAAAACCATTGAACGACAAACTGAGAAAGTTTAGATATTACGAGGGATGTCGACAGGAGATGGAGATAATTTATACTTGAAAGTTAAGACATCATGAATGAAAGCACACTGCTAATTAGGTGGACGTAACTCATAATTCTCTCTCAAGTGAGTGGGCCGCAATACGTAAGTGTCTCTCGAAAATCCGGGCCACAGCTCAACATGATATCAGGTTTAGGCCACAACTCACATAGACGGTTATGTATTCATACAAGCTGATTACTACTCTAATTAATACAGCTATTAATGCAGGGTAGCAAATGATTTAACCTTTAAAATAAAACTAATTTTTAAGTGTTTATTTGTGTGTTTATGACGTGTTGGTAAGAACATTAGAACTCCAAGACCTAACAGGATATATTTCATTTTATTAAGCACCATGTTTTACTAATTTTTTGGGCCTTACATCATTGGAATAATTTAGGCTAATGTGTTAGGGATTAAGAAGATCAGATTTTAGAGGTGAATGAAGGGAGAGTGTAAAACCACCCTAGTGGGATACGAGCCCCAAAATCCCACCATTGCCACCGAAGCAGGTTATTTCAAATTGAAATCTAAATATAAAATACATTAACTAGCTATAATCACCTAATACTATAGTTTATTTTGTTGGTTTGTATTCACATTAAGTGGCAAAAAGTGTTTTTATTGCAAATGTATTTTTGACGTTTGTCTAAATGGGATTTTTGTTATGTTTTTAAATGTTTGTTATTATAAATCTAACTTAGTATATGTTTTATATGAATCTGGGCCACACCCCACTATATCTATAAATAGGCTGAGTCCAATTGAAATTTAGAAATTCTCTGTCACAGCAATCCTGTGTCCACGCAATGACGAAGTTGATAAAATAAATGAGGAAGTTTTGAGTATTTGAGAAGACGAGACCAATTGTTACATCAGTGTTGACTCAGTTTGCTGTGAGGATAAGCGGGGAAAAGAATTTAAATAGTTTGACACCCTAAGGAATGCCACCACGCAAATTAAACTTTGAAATGGGAGGTAGTAATGCTCCTCCAAAACTTAAATACTAAACAGGGCCTATGCAATTGAACCCATCTAGAGCTGACCAAATTGGATTCAAATCTTATCCACGTAACAATTTTAACGAGTTCATATCAAGTGAGTGTGGGCTTAATACCAATAATCTGTTTGGTCCTTCTAGACCCTGGAATCTCTTTTATTTTGAGACGGGAGTCAGCTCCCAGATAAATCAGCGTTCTCAAAGACTATTAATAAGTCAGAAGTTTAAACCTTGGATAGAGTTGGTACTCGTATTTTCTACCCAAGACACTTTTCAGTCATGGACAATTTTGTACATGGCTTTTTCCAGGATGCAAAGCTCAACAGACGTAAGGGTTAAATTTTATGGAGGATTAAATCAGGGGACACTAATACCTAAACATCCTACAGTATTCACAAAAAAGTAGGCCTGTATAAAGAAATTTTATAATTAATTTAATAAAAATAAAACCAGTTTATCTATTTATCACCTTAGTCACTCTTATTTAAATATAATTTCGTGACAGAAACATAACTTTTTAACAAGATAGCCCATCCTAACAAAACCTAACCTTTCATATATCTATAATTTGAAGGTTTGGTTTTGTTAGCTTAGGTAGTATTGATATTAGCCTCTCATTATATAGGCTTTAAAACTATTATAGTTGAAAAATATTTATAATACCACATCACATATATAAAAATTAACTCTCATGGATATGGTTAATGTATATAAACTCCAAGCTTCTTATCAATGTGCACCACATAAACGCTTTGAACCACTTGACCATTGATGATAATAACGCTCAAAGACTGGATAATTTAATCCAATGTTTGTATTATTTATAGCATAAACATTTGTACGGTGTTCATATTCAGTTTGCCTTTTAAATACTATGGGAAAGCTTCAAATAAAAAAATATTATGTAAAAGATTACGTTAGCATAGGGAAAGGATAGGCTTGAATCAAAGACAGTACGGATGTCGAAGAGGCAAATCGATGGAGGATGCGATAGCCATGGCGATGAGATTAATAAATCGTGCCGGGAAACCATATGAGGTGGGCTTATTCGTGGACATATCAGGGGTATTCGATAATCTGTGGTGGACGGCGCTATTCAAGCAACTCAGAGACATAAATTGTCCACATCACCTTTATAAAAGCTTTAAGGATTATTTTAGGGACAGGTATGCCACCCTGAGATGTCCATGAAAAAGACTACAAAAGAAACTAACAAAAGGATGTCCCCAGGGTTCTGTTGGTGGGCCGGTGTTCTGGGATGTGGGTTTGAACCCAGTCTGGAATTGATAGAAGCACTCTCTGAGGTGGCTGGATTGGTTGCCTTCACTGACAATTTACTGATAATTGTATAGGGAAACTTGAGGAGATAACTGGAGAAAAATGGCATACAGGTGTTAATGGTATTGGATACCTGGTGTAAATCAGTAAAACTAACAATGGCACCAACAAATAGAACCTATATATTGTTCAGGGGGTCCTTAGATAGAGATCCGATCCTCAAGATAGATGTGAGGATAATAAGAAGACGCACGATGACAAGGTACAAGGCTGACACAAGATGAGAAAATCATTCAGACAGTTCATATAGAGCAAACGTGTAAGAAAGCGCGCAAAGTAGCGAATAAAATCATCAGTATTGGACAAAGAAGGTTTAGGCTACCAATGAAGGTGAAAAATACCACCAAGCAATATTGCTGTCTGTTTTTGGCTATGGGGCTAGCATATGGGCAGCAAGGTTGAGGCAGGTGCTACGCTCAAGAATGTTGCGGGGGCTACAGAGGAGTGTGCTTCTGAGGCTCTCCGGGGCGTACTTTACGGTGGCTACCGGCGCTTGTGTGTGGCTCTGAATATCTGTCCCCTGGACCTTCAAAATCATATGAGGGGTACGCTAAACTGGCTGAGGAAAGGAAACATGCAGGAAGTAGAGATGCTCATAGGACCAGGGGTACTGAGTAAGGAGGATGGGAATCAGGCTATGGAGGATGAGTGGCAAAGTCAATGGCGAAATAGTGCAACTGGTAAAATAACTTCTCAACTCTTTCCAAATGTGAATGAAAGAGTCCTGATGAAACACCTGTGGCCGTCGAAGGGACTGGTACAATACAATCACAGGGAAAGGACCATACAGGGCAACCCTTCACGAGAGAGGACTAACAGATACGGCAATGTGAGATTGTGGAGAGGTGGAAACACCAGAGCATGTGGTCCTTGAATGTCCGGAAACACAGGAGATCAGAACGTTACCACAAAGGGAGATTCAAGGACTCATGGTGGGAAATATCCTAGGGGATCCAGAAAAGTGGAAGTACCTCGATACAATAACGACATTAATAACGACTAAGAAAAAAACCACTATATAGCTAGGTTGAAAGAGGAAGGTGACTACAGGTGAAGACGACCAAATATAATGAGAGAGACAGAGCAGGAGACAAAAACAGAAACAAATAGCGACTCAGAAGACGAACAAACTGATGAAGACGAAACATTACCAAACTGGACAGGGTAGATGGGAGTTAAGAAAAATAAAGGGGACTAAAACTGGACTGTAACAAGTCAAAGGATTTGGGCTATCCTGAAACCTGCTGTGGCAGCTGGACCTGGCTGCCTGATATTTTGGAACAATCCTGGATGAACCGGACAGCGGAATCCTGGCAGGGGCAACTAGCAAATAGAAGAATGCATCAAGGAGCAGTTAGGGATGCCTACCGTTGAGGGCTTGCGTCAGTTAGTAACAAGTGTCCACAAGAGGTGATGGCTCGGGCCTTCCTTGGTCAACTGGCGGAGGAGGGGTGCCTGCAGATGCAGACATCCAGTATTACCAGACAAATGACAGAACTATCACGTCTAGGACAAAGTCAACAACAACAGACATAAATGGAGTTGACTAAATAAGTGTTAAAACTTGTAGAATAGTTAGCTTAGGATAAACATAGGACAGGGAGGAGGAAATAGGGGAATATTATTTTTTAAGTGTAAGTTAGGTGTAAGTCAGATTTAATAAACTAGGTTTAGGAATAGGTTTAGGATCCTAACAAGTTGGTTATTATATAAATTAAAAGCATTAATCTAAAATAAATAATACTGTATACTGTATAATATTGTAAATGGAAACTCAACTCTGACTAAATTTTAAGAAGCCAAGCTTAAAAAAATTTTTTTTTATCAAAAACGCTGTTTCCAAAAGCTAACAATATGTATTACGTTAGAGCTATTAACTATATTAAGGAAAACTTAATGATTAAATTTAGAGATCCCAATTGATTACCTGAACCAATTGACTGTAGAAAGATAATTCAATATTTCTTGTAGTTAATTATTAATTAATAATAAATGATTTTAGAAGTTAGATAAATGTACTGTAGAATTATTTTAATTATATAATTTAGATTTTTTGATTGCCTCAATTATATGAAAACTTATTTTAAATAAAATAATAAGATTACAATTTTGAACAAATTGTCTCAACTTTGTCTGTCAAAATCATTATCTCTGTCAATTACTACCCTTTTCTGTTTAGTAGGGTGCTTAGATTAAAAATATATATAGGCTATAACATATTTAGTTTTGTGTGAATATATAATATATAATTCATATTATATATTTAAGTACATATATATGATATTTAAATTATGCATTTAGTATATATAAGGTGTATAGGACATACTAAGTGTATATGTAGTTTATATAATTTATTTAGAAAATATACGTTATTTTTATACGTAAAAATGTATTTATATTATGTATTAATATAGTGCATTATAGATATAATAAATAATACTCTCTCACATAAACACATGCACACACTAAACGACTACGACAAAGATAACCAGAAAAGGGTGTATGTAAGATACAGAGAGACATGAAAAAATCATTGCTCGGCCACATCTCTTGTTATGGATCACATTCTCCAAGATAAAAATTGCCCCCACCGAAAGTTGACGCGTTATTTTTCTTTCTTTCCGTGAGAATGTCTTATGTGAAAGGAACGGGCTGGGTCGGTGTCATGATTTGTTGATGTATGGGTAGGTAGTGTAAGGGGAGGGGGGGAGGGTGTCATTGCGTGGAGATTCCTTTGCCACTGTTGGTTGTTGATGGAGACGAATGGGATGGGTGGTTAGATTTTTTTTTTTGTAGGCGAGGGTGGATGAGCTATGAGGGAATAAAGTGGCTATCTCATTGTCCCTTACATTTTCCGCTTCGAAACATACTCGTTGATATTTTATTCAATGAGGAGGGAAACGGACGGACCTTGATACCTTATGAAGGGAATTTACTCGAGATGGTCATTTTTTATGTAGTTTTGTCTTCAAAGAATGAGAACTACACCTTTTTAAAGTGTATTATAGTGGCTTCTTAAATTAACGTTTCTTACTATGCACGAGTGTGTCAAATAATAATTGTCATTGGCCCTACACCCTATATATTATTAATGTTGTCAACATCCTTTTTTCTCAACTAATACAAAGCCTACGGCGATGAATAAGGTATCAGTAGATAGGATTTTTTAGCGACTTCTGACATAGCATACTCAGTTTAAGTTAAAACACATTGTTTAAAATTTAAGTTAAAAGAAAATCTAACAATATTTTTGCATCAATTACCGAAAATAGCTCTCTTTGCTATTTTGTGTATACACTTCAATTAGTTTTTAATTTCAAAAACCCAACAAAATACTAAATTTTTTTTGGTGGATGGGGGAGGGGAAAGTTAAATGTGTGAAAGATTCGCAAGGGTTTACTGGTTGGTATATATTAGGCGTGTGTGAAGTATACTTTTCAATTCAAGGTGAACCAGAAACTAATATATGAAACACTCTTGAGGCCAGATAAAATATTTTTTGTTAATTCTTTTATGCTTCAAAAAATATTATATATAACCGGCCACTGCAAAATGGACCTTATCTTCACAGAGCAAAAGTTTCAGAAACAGTGATTTTTGTGAATTGGGTGAAAAAATCACATTTTAATATTTTCAGTTAAAACCATCCGTGCACTCCTTCTGAACATCTGAACGTTGGTTTTATTACAATCATATTTAAAACTATAAGTAGGGAAAAAAGCTATTTTCCTAGACCTTTGCAGTGGTAACAAAAAGGACCATATCTTCACCTATGTAAAACAAATGCGCGAATTTAAATTCCCTTTTCATTTTTGTTTGCAAATTGGTCAATTATGCAGTTGGGTTTTGGTAGACCTGTTTATTTTCTAATTTTCTTATAATCTATGAGTTGGTGTTTGGTATCAGCTGACAGTTTAGAAGTTTGTAATTGTTTGGATTGTAGAGTTTAACCTCATTGTTCTGTTTATTGATGAACACCTAGCATAATTTCCTATATTGGAGGAAAAACTAAAAACTTGTGTAAGAAAACAAATATCTTTAGCCTTATTATCTTGTTACAATGATATTTTTATAGACAATGATGTATGATAAACTCATATAATATATGTATATATATATATAAATGCTCCTAATCATAATTATTATTATTATATTATAATAATAATTATGATTAGGAGCAATTTTTAACTTAATATTCTTTTAGTTATTCCTTTTCATCAAAAAAATTCTAAATCAGCAAAATAATATAAAGAAAGATTTAAACTCACCATAAAGTTTTCATGTGGACGAACCATAATAAACCTACCTCTAGGCAAGTATAGTTTTGGTGCTTGCTTTTGTAAAATGTAAAGCTTTAACTCTTATCTTTTCCAAACACATTTTTTTTAAACTTCCGTTGTCAAATGACAGTAACGTTTACAATATTGGAGTATTTTAACATTTTTTGTAATAGTTTATTCACAAATTTTTGTGGTTTCCAGGGATATCAATAACTCAATATTGACGTAGGTGAAGATAAGGTCTCTTTTCCTATGACCAGTCACATATTGTGATTAATTATATAATTTTCTGAATACAAATGACTTAGAAAATATTTTATTGTAAAATTTATTGTAATATATATACATATATATAAAGCTATCATCATAACATACATTTAAATTAATTTAGTTTTTTCTTAAGAATATTAATTTATAATGAACATAACATCTCTGAACGACAGTAAATGAACGTAAATTGAATATTATATCCGTCAATATTTTATTGTTGAAGCCTTGTAATAGATTAAGCCAGATTTTTGTTTTTCCAAAGTGAAGTTGAAATTAATGGCTTATTTGAATATTTCACAACACTAGTATATATATCAATGTAATAAATAACTATTCAACATCGGAAATATATTTTATATGATTACCATGATAATATATTTATTTATTATAAATCTTATTTAAAGACAGCTTACTAATAACATTTTTTCTTTAAATTCCTAAAAATAAAATACTATAATCATACAATTTATTTTTAATATTTACTTTTAACACCGTTGCTAGCATATTTAAGATGTAGGAATATATAAAATGGTCTAGGAGAATTACACATGCACTAGCATGAACAGTAAATAACTAAAACAAATTAATAAATTATATGTGTAAAACCGCTCCCCAGTATATAAAACATATATTAAAGTGTTGGCATCTCCAAAACCCATTATTGATTAATAAATTATATTACTAATATTATATAACATTGATTTGATTGGAAAAAATATTTGAGGCAAACATTTCAAATAATAGGGTAAATACACCTACCCTAAATGATGGTAATTTTGTTTGACCTCATGTGAAATACAAAATAATTGATAATTTTTGTATGCGTTTACATTAACAATAATGTTACACTTTGCACGAGAGTTGGATATGTAGTCACTGTATTATTATATAACTGGTCAGCATCCTCTTTTTAACTAACCAAAATATAATGTTGAGGTTCTATATTTCTAAGATGTTTTCAATAACTTTTATCAGCAAATATTGTCAATAAATATAATTTAAACAATATTAGAGAGATTTTATTACTACACAAATCTAAAATTCATAAATTTACTAAGTAATATAATTAGTAATTATTATTTGATGATTAATATATTAAGTAGATAAACAACAAGTACATATTAAAAATCTACTCAATAAAAACCACTAAAAAGCTTTCATAAGCTATAAGTTAATTATTGTATTATTTAATTTATAGTTCTTTAATTTATTGCAAATGTATAAATAAATGGTTCCTTAATTATTTTATAGAATTGTATTAAAACACATATTTTTTAAAAACAAACATGCCTTTCTATTATTTAAAATATATTAAAAACCAATTAAACAGTTTTGGTAGTCTTTTTTATGGGTAAGAGAAAGGACAAGCAGTTTTAAACCCTCAGCTTTGTTAGGTAATATATATTGAACCAGATGTCAAATATTAATGTTTTTTTATGTGTTCTATTTTAGAAAAAAAAATTGAATTAAGAGGGCTGCATAACAGAGCACTTTGACGGGATGCCGACGTTTGGAAATCTAGCTATATTAAAGAAGTGGTTGGATATTTTTTATATTGTTTTCAACAAAATGTAGGTGAAAATTATCAGCACGTTTCTAAATAAAGAAAAATTATAAATGTTGAGTTTAAAGTTTAAAAGAAAAATTCAACTTTTATTTACGTAAAAATGTGTACTTCTGAAATTAAACTAAAAGTTTAGATAACTATATCTAGCCTTCCTTTGCAAAATAAAATAATGTTTGATAGGGCACCAACAGAAGACTTTAAACTAATGTGGGATTATGTTGTAGGGCCCTACCTTATGTAGCTTATCCCACATTAAAAAAGCTCTAAACTTAAAATCTAATACTTCTAACTGGTCAGAATTTTCGTCTACATTTTGATGGAAACAATATTCCAAAATATAAAACCACTTCATTAATAATCCGGGATTTTCAAAGGTCTGCATCACTTCACAGTGCTCTACCATGTAGCCCTCTTAAGATCAATTCAGCCAATTTACTAAATTAAAAAACACAATAAAATTTAAACATAATTATTTATAATGAAATGCCTATCAAACATATAACAATAACGGTGAAGAATACAGAATACAGAACTTTTATACATTTTCTGTTTGAGCGTAATCGTGTGTCCAATTTGCAGGTTAATCACCCGTGAAATGGGCTCTTGTTGTGTTAAATAAAATTAGTGTGTTTGCTATTCGGTTAAAAAACCTTTTGTCTAAATAAATCCTTTACCATTGGGTCAGCAAGCTAATGTACCAATCACGTATTTACTTAATTTTCTGTAACTGTGGGTCAATATATGATGTCCTGACTAGTTGAATCTAGGTGTGTTTTTTTTAATAATCCTCCTATCCATAAAATGTGTACAAATTTTCCCAAAATAATTTTATTTCTTTTCGCTATCCCATTAGTGTAGATATGTTGATAGCTCAGACAAGCTATGAGATGCGAACCAGCAACAAACAAGAATCTAAATGTTAAAAAAAAAAAAAAAAAAAAAATTAGCCCTGTAGCCAACCCCAAGGGTGCAATCTCCTTAGTCTCCTGCCCCAATGTTCTCTTCTTATCAAGAAGGGGTGACATGTTAAGCCACCCCTGAAACCACTCAGTGCGTGTGAATGTGACAATAAGGCGTGTGGGAGGGCCAGCAGGTGCCGCAAGACGGTTCAACGTGCGTTAGTAAAAGAAGGGAAGGGAGCGGTGTAAGAGCTCTCGAGCGGCTCAGCGCCGAGATCAGGTACAGCCGCGGCAAAGATGGTATAAAGGTTTTTCAATAAAATACATTTCTTAGCAGCCCATACCATACCATACCATATTTTTACTCCAACCAACTTTAATTTATTCATATTTTAGTGACGTATACCATAGTTGAGATTTTTTTTTCCTAAGATGTACAATTAATTAATTTTAATTATATAATTTTAAGCCCAGAAAGACGAGTGTGAATCTTATTAAACGGCGTCATTTTTTTGTATTGGTAATAGACCGGTATTGGAGAGACTTTATCCAGAAGTTATCCAAACTCTAAGGTCGAAGCCTGCAGATTTATCGAGATATCGTGGTCGCAGCATGGGATGGTTTACTGTTTGATATTTTAATATAACATGGAATTGAGATCAGTGACAAGATAATAAAAATAAATGGTACTGTGCACCTCACCGACTTTCTCTTTGATCTTATTATAGAAACATTTACATAAAACCTGTAGAATTTATTAAAGGAAATAACATACATTGTTGCAGAAACACTCCACCAACTAGCATTAATTTAATAATTTACACTGTTATAGATACATTATCATCTCTGTCCACCGACGAGTATAACAATTAATTTCATATTTCTAAGTACTCAATCTAGAAAAATATATGTTTTATTATAGCTATTGGGTTTATAAAAATATATTTCACATTAAAATATTTTTAATTTTAACAGTAATACAACTTTACAATGATAGGTTAATTCGTATCTCAAACAATTGCGCAAATTTCTTCTTATATAAATGCCCTTGAATTCATTTTCATGGGAAAACGATAGTTTTCACTTTGTTTGTAATGTTAAAAAATGCCTAGATAAGAAATTTAATAAAAATCTTTTGAGTAGATTTTAAGAAAAAAATTATTTTCATCTTTATGCCTATCACTAAACAACCCTAATCTTAGGGTTGGATGTATAGTTCCAAAAAACCCTTCTAGGATACCTCATGGAAACCCAAGATACCAATTTTTAACCCGATTGATAAAATGGTTTTGGCTCTATCCAAGGTATACACATACGCCATCGCAAAAACAACTTTTTCAGTTTCAAGGGGTTATGAGACGTCAATATTTATCAAAATTTAAATTTAAATTATTTTTTTACGATCACAATACTTCTCCCTCCAATGGGTCGAGACTAAGTAAATATAATTAAATTGAAATATGTATGTTTTACAAAGGAAAAATTATTAAAGTGATCTTATGTTCTTTGTTAGCCAAAAATCTTATATTGTGTCCCACAGTTTAAATAAAGTGTCTGTTTCTTAATAAACTGGGTTGTCGATGATATTGAAATGTCCATTCTCGAATTTCACCCAGGGGCTTTGGGTGGTGGTTTTCTGATGTGATTCTGACGTGATCCCCCTCACCTTTTCCTACTAAGTGCATTTCTTAAGTACAATGTTTAATTTATCTTGCGAATAGTAGAGCATCTTAATTGTAAGGTCCCATTAATTCATAGCTATATAAGAGACAAATGAGGGGTGCAAAGGAAAAGGAGTAAAGTAACACTATACACCCCACACCCCACGTTGGGCGCCAATTATTATGTTTTGTTCATAGTAGAACTCCGAAAAGAGAAAAAAGAAACATGGTGACCGAATATCTCGCGAGAACAGACTGGAGTGGCATCAGGGACGCGTACAAAAAAAAAAAAATGCGCATGCGCGACAGAGAAAACAATCTCCGTCACGCATTCTAGCGGAGATTGAAGACCTCCCGCTCGATTCAAATTTATAACACAGTCAATACTAATCATATCAAAGATAAACAAATAAACATGTGAAGCATATTTATTATTGATAGAGGGAAGATAACCATAATCTAAGGGTTTACATAAGTATACAAATCCCTTATGAACCCCACATGATACTTTTATTTTAATATTTAAAATGTCATATAGCCATATTCTAAAGTTAATTGGAAATATCACATGATTGTCTTAAACATATGGCAAAACTAACTCAATTTAAGTTAAAATTGAACTTTTCTCTTTCTACCTTCTACACTTAAATTATAAGGATAATACATCTAGTATATGGTCGCTAAGCATATCAAGATTGTAAAATAGATGGCTATCAATTTTCAAACTATTTGGCGTTTTATTCTGTTTTTTTTGGTCAAACAAGATGAAACCTCTGCTTCCTATTTTTTATATTACTCTTAGAGCTTACTTGCACACTAGTAACAAGAATAAAACTCATCGTCTTTTGTTTTCATCACCGCCAGCTTGGAGATTGTAGAGAAGGGGGTTTTAGGTGGCCTCACGAGGATTAGCTTTCCGGTTCACTGAAACTTGTCAATTTTCTCCTTCGAGGCTTGCTGATGTCTTCAGCTCTTAACCCCTCTTCCATTTTGCTCAACCAAGATCCTCTTGTTACCTCCTCTTAAGTAAGTTGTCTTCTCTCTTATTGTTACACTACCTCCTTACCTTTGATCATCTCTTAGTCTCTATTGTTCCTCCACCTTACAATCGCTCGCTTGTATTACTTTAAAATGCAACCCATGAGGAATAGAATTCATGAATGTCTTCCTCCTTATCTTCAAGATGCGGGCTTCCCCCCCTTAACTCCTTACTCTTCACTTCAGTTTGTTTGCCCTTGCCATTTCCTAAGACTCTACCCCTCTTCTGATAATCTGGTTTCTACTTACATGTATTTCTCTCTCTATCTTTCTTTTTCCCTCTAGCATTTATGCAGCTCTCCTCTGTTTAAAACGCACATACGCACACATGGTGTTAAGTATATTCCCTTTACAAGAACTTCAAAGTATCTCTCTGATGAATATTTGGCTTTTGATTGTTTTGGGGTGGAATATGATATGAGTAAAGAAGCTTTCTAGTAAACATATTCTTGAATGTTGATATATATTTTATCTTTACAATATTTTGCTCAAAGTGGTAATAATTATAATAATCAAAGCCATCTTTTTTGTGTAGTGGTGAACATTTTTTTAATTAGTTTTATCGCTTTGGGATGAAGAGACTGTGTGATTTAAACAAGTGTTAAAAATGACACCGGGACATGTCAATCGAATTTGAATCCGGAACTTTTAGCTTGAAGTGACAATTATTTACCACAGACATACCCAGCTTCTTTCTGTTACATCATTGGAGGAATTATAATAGTTTGAGCAACTAAGGAACATTATATGTTACTCAACACCCTCTCCTACTCTTCTTTCTTCCACACTCACTCCACAAACATCACCTACTCGTTAAGTAGGGCGGCTTAGTTTTCTCTGTTTGAGAGATGCTGTAAACAAGTATTTAAAGTTCGACCAGGTTTTTGTTTAAATTTTTAAATAACTTCACACTCTTATTTTATTGTTTCAATTACATCCTCGCACAGATCAATTCTTTAATTTATGTTGGATATTATTTATTTTATTTCCTTTTCATTACTTTTATAAATGTATTGGTGTTCCTTACAATCGGTAGTTTTAATATCGACTCATCTTTAAACGCAAATAATAATTTTAATCGGACTATTTTAAAAGACGCAAAATGTTTTTATTTATTGACCATTTAAACGTATTATTATGCATCTTTAGTAAAATATTAACTAACAACTTTTAAATTAGTAAAACACAATTAGATTAAATCTAAAGAATAAACATTTTATACAAAGTTAATAGAATTAATATTTCACATATTTCTCAAAATTAACATCGTCCGTCAAATTTGCCATCTTTGTCCGCCAATGTATTTATTTATGATGCAAATATATTATGATGTTTTAGGTTAAGTTATCTAAATACATGGAGGGGGAAAGAAAATAGATTTACTAAATATATTTTCAATACTATTTATACCTTTCTATAGATGCAGAGTGAAATCGCAACTTATTAAATTATTAGCATATTACATATATCTGGAGAAATAGTTAATGCTAATTGATGAAATTTTTAATACCATGTATATATATATATTAACGTAGTTAATGTAAGAGTATAACTTGACTGGGTACTAAAAATGGAACATAGGTCCTAAGATTAAATTAATATAGTTCAATTGCGATTTAGTTCACATATGGTTTATAAGCATACATTAACTAAGCTAATGGAATAGGTCTGAGGAAGTTAGAATGTTTGAGTAAATGTACCCGTATTTTCGAGGATAGAGTTTTGGGAAACCAGTCAGGAAAAAAAAACATCATTAAATACAGCCGATCAGTATTCTAACACCAATCTCCCCATCGCTAGTAATCCAGTCTAACATTTGAGTGACGCTTTAGACCATGCGTCAACCGATGCGGGTAATATCTAATATACATTATTTGTGGTATCATCGTAGCAGGCGTTTCTAAATATACTGGATTTCTGATAATGCTAATATTGGTGTTTAAATCATGGCGTGGGCTTTCCTCAATTATCTTCTAATTCACCAAAAATTAAGTTACATTTTCTTTATTTTTCTTTATTAAATACCTTCAGTGCAGGAATGATCCTCTGCACTACTTAATAGAATTCAAGGTTAAGGGGAAGAATAGCTTAAGAGGGAATTATTTTAAGGAAAGACGAAAATCCTAGTAGCTAAAGGAGGAGGCAGAGGAACGGTTGCATTGGCGGTATAATTTCACCAATAAAAGGAATGGACCTGTCGTAAAAAAGAACACATAATAATAATAATAATATCTTCCTAATCCCTACACTATGAGTGTAAATATCTGAAAAGCCCAGACAGGCAGTAATAAAAGGTGCACCATTTACAGCTAAATTCAAAACCCCGTTGCTTTTAATTTGAGAAAACAATAATTTTATTATAATTGAATCCAACCTGAACAATTTAACTATCAACCCGTTGGGAAATATATCAGCTTTTATAGTTGGCCACTCTGGAAAGATAGCTCATAGCTCGTGCACTTGTTGAGTGATACGGTACTTAGCTTGAGTGCTACCTGTATGTAACCTTAGTTACTTGGACTTAACAAAGTTCAGTAATGGAGTGTGTTGAACTTGAAGCAGTGTCTAGGTGAGTGTGGCTCACCGCCCTGGCTGAGGTAAAGGCTGCGTATAACGTGGAAAATTAATGACTAACAAAGTTACTTGGTACGTTTGTAGCGTTACATTTAGTTCCGAAAACGGATAACTAATTAAGGAAGGTTTAAATAGTCAAGCTATTATATTTGTTAACTACGGTTATAATTTGGATAGATCAGTGGTCAGAGCATTGGTGTACTAAACCAAAGGCTCTGGGCTCGATTCCAGTGTCCAAGTATCATGTTTAACTTTAAGGAATATTATTTAAAAAGTAAAAAAAAATAGCATATGCTTAGCTTTACTCCACCTAAAATAACGCAAACTAGAAGTGTAAATAATCCATATAATCAATTAATAGAGGCCCCATTGATGGTCGAATGTTTAATTCAGATGTCATCCAACATTCCCCCTCGTGATTTTTTCTATTTTATTTATTAAAATCCACCTTCCTAAAATAATTACTCCAGCTTTCTAAAAAAATAACTTATCAGAATGTACAGTTTACCACTAAACTAATCCCTTTCCTACGACACTGCAATTATGACCGATGACTGATCAAGGTCATTTTAATCACAATCAGTTATTATATTAAAGTACTTGGTATATTTGCTTGTTAAGAAGATCCAAAGATCGATTTAGTTTGATTTACACCCTCGACAAGTCAATTGCAATCGACTAGTTTCTGATACCTTGGTCTCACAATAAACTGGACTTCCGACGATCTGGTTTCAAATCCCAGCTTGTTGTATTGAGGGTGGTTTTGTATAAAGGACGCTCTACTGTCTATCTATTTAAATCTTGCTATACTTATTCTAAATTCAACCATCCTAATCCTTAACATATTAGCATAGCTAGCACACTTAGGTAGTACACCATAGGTAATAAGCTGGAGTACTAAACAAATAATTATACTTCCTTGGAATTTTTATTTTATAAAATGCACATTTTAATATTCAAACTTTATCGTGAATATAATCGTATTATAAAGTTTATTAAGAAATTTTATTCTCTTGAATAAATAACTCTTTGTAAAATATTTTTGAAGAAAGGACTTGTAGCTATACTAATATTAAAAAGTTTATTTATACAATTTTACTCTCTTGTATAAATAGCTTTTGGTGAAAAGTACTAAAAAAAAAATTCGCAACTTAACATGCCTAATAATCTTGGGTTTCAAAATCAAGTCAAAAATAACTTATTCCATTCATAAGTGGTGTATGATATTTAATTAGCACATATTATACTAACAGATAATTATATTAGTTGAAATTTTTTATTTTATTTAAAATTTTTTTAACTAAATATATTAGTATATTTTAGTAATATTCATAGTAAATTGTAATATATACCTTAATACATACATTGTTTTCGTGATCAAATAGCAAGTAGGGGGGGGATAAATATAAAGTGCTTGGTTTTTAATGCCAACTTAACTAAATATTATGTAAGCTATTTATGTAGGTCAATATTGTAATCCTAATGTATAGGTCAAGGTGGTCCAAAATTTTTCTTATCAAAGACCTTATCTGTCCATCAGCTTGCACCATCGACCGAAGATATAGTTAGTAATCCAAATATCTTTAAATTCAACTAATGTAAAACCCAGAATATACAAAACAATAATTTATTAATTTATTGGGGGTTCTCTATGGGTGTTAAATGTGGTTTCTTACCTTAAATTACGAAAAAAATTGTATGATGTTCAAAAACAAGGGGCTTAGGAGTGGAGGAGGTTACATAACCAGTACTCATCACAATACATTGTTAGGATAATTAAGTCTCGTAGATTACGGTAGGCAGGACATTCAGAGTGAATAGGAGAATCTAGAACCATGTTCAGGATATTGATTGGCAAACCCAATATTACGAGTCCAGTGGGAAGACCTAGACGCAAATGGGAGGATAACATTAGAATGGACCTTGTTTAATGAGGTGGACTGTATAGAAGTTTCCCCCAGGATACTGCGAGGACCACATTTTCTGTGAACGTGAGTTGTTAGTTGGACAACACTGGTCTAGTGTTTAGTTCTTAATAAAATGTATACACCTAGCTAAATGGTAATATATTGATTTGAGGTCTTGTTTATTCTATAAGTGAGGTGAAATAAGCCACCAATAAGCAGTACAAGACTTCTAAACCTAATTTAGATTCACAATAAAAATACTTTTATGTTTTAATCGTAAATACGATAATGCCTCGAAACCTCGAATCTAAAAATTCCTTAAGGTTAAAGATATTCGATAATTTAAGTTGTCATCCTTAAAAACATATATAAATAAATTATACATATTATTCACTAAAAAATAGAAATATGATATTCTTTAACATATATATATATAAAATAGTATATGAAGTAGAAATGTGCAATGCTTCTAAACTTCAACTTGGCTTCGAAACAAAAATCAGCTTCGACTTCACTTCCCAACAAATTCTGACTTCAAATCTTCGCCAGTAAAAATATTGAAAACTAAAATACTCCATCTATGTTCAATTACAGCAATTCTGAGGTGTTTTGTGCATCACAAATTAAAATGTATGAGAAAAAATCTGAAGAAATTGAATTGCATGTTGTGATAATAGCTTAATTTATCAGAGTGAAACACAATATTACAAACAATAGTCTAATAAAACGTTTTCCAAGTAATTTTAGTGCATAAAGTAATACAAATAACCACCATATTAATATTTTTTTCAAGCATAAAATAACTAAAAGAAAATATTCTTACTTCAATTCAGCTTTGAGAAGATTTCATATATTCGATTCGAGTTCACTTTGAATATAAATAATGAACTCTACACACCCCTAATATGTAGTAAATATAGTACGTGTATATACTGTATAGTATATATATAGAGTTATTAAATTATATAAATATATTATATATGGTATATTTATGTTGTAATAGAATATTATACTAGTACAAAAGATAATACATTTTATTTGTTAATTAATAATATACAGGTGACCTGGTGGTCTAGGGGTAAGGTGTCAGACTTCTGTGCTGGAGATCCGGGGTTCAATCCTCGGTCCCGGCACAGATTTATCTGAATGCCAAACCCTTCCTTCACCTCTGACAAGATATGTATTAATCACAACTTGTGAATGTGAGGAATGCCAGGCCTCCACCGTGGTTCGGATTCCACGTTAAACTGTAGGTCCTTCATTTCATCTCACAATCACCCTACCATTACACATTAACGTAAGTGCGTATAACCCGAACGGGTAGTAAGACGCGGTGCTAATAATAATAATAATATACAGGCCAGTTTTAATAAATAAATCTGCAATATCCATCT
>CABFWB010000140.1:352673-388469 GCA_902151455.1 Timema bartmani | reverse complement strand
ATATATATATATGCATATATATATATATACATATATATATGCATATACATATATATATATGCATATACATATATATATATGCAAATACATATATATATATATATATATGCATATATATATGCATATAATTATATATATATATGCATATACATATACATATATATATGCATATACATATATATATATATATGTATTTGCATATATATATACATTTTAATATCAGTATATGCACATATATATGTATGTATATGCATATATATATGTATTTGCATATATATATGTATGTATATGCATATATATATGTATATGCATATAATATATATATATGCATATATATATATGCATATACTGATATTAAAATGTATGTAGCTGCGGGAGATTGCTTTACAGTTTAAATCCCATATTAACTGGAATTATATGTTATTATTTCAAAGACTTTACAATACTTAACTAATACTGAACATACAGTGAGTGAATTATAATATAAAAGCCAAATAGGCTTACTTTATAAATGGTATTCCTTACACCTAACTAAAAGCATCTCCTTGCAAATTGACATTGTAAGGCGTATAATACAATGACATTACTATTCCTCGCCATGTAACTCAATCCCTTCATTTAATTACATCAACATGGTACTTGAGTGGTTCTAGAACCCTGCCCTTATTCCTCCTACCAATCACGAGGGTGTTCACAAGTTTATAAGACACCAGCTCGGCAAAACTCTTCCCGGTAAAATGTAAAGTTTCTCTTCCACCTCCCAAATCAGGTCTATAAGTATATACATGGATTGTTCTGAGTGATCAATATTACTAACGGGTGTTAATTCCCTAACAATACAACTCAAAGTGAAAGAGGGGGAGAGAAAGCTTTGTGTACAACCGTAGTCGACTAAAGTTGCCTCAGCTGTTGTATCTATGATATAATTATACTCTTTCTTAAGTTTATTAATGAAAAGGTTCCAAACCCAAATATCAACTTGGGCCCCCTTAATTGAAGGGACGTGTATTAACACAGCAGTAGTAGTTATGATTGTGGTAGTTATGAAGCTTCGAAAGTTTTAAACGATTCTCATAGTTCAAAGAATTGTGACCTTATTTTGAGTTAATTCTATATTTATGTTTTTAAGGTGGGATGGAAGAGGACGCGAGAGAAAGCTAGTGTTTTTGCAGTTTTTATGGCAAAAAATTTTTTGGCCAAAATAAATAAAATATTGCTTAAGTACAAACATATAATTTAATTTTCTTCACAGATTGATATCAACAGTTCCTGAATAATTATATGTCATGAGCATGGTGACATTATCTTATAAACTTTTTAAATGAAGAGAAAAAGTTGTCATTAAATTCCGGAACACTCTTGACAGATATGTAAAAAATGTTGAGATCACATGTGAAGAAAATTAAACTGTATGATTGTACTGGAGCAATATTTTATTTATTTTGGCCAAAAAATTGTTTTGCCATAAAAAGTGCAGACACGCTGACTTTTCCTCGCGTCCCCTTCTGTTCCCCCTTAACCATTCATCTTAACCCTAACCTCAAAGCAATTACACCTCACAGAATTTTCATTTAAAAATGAACCATTTTTAACCATTTTATTTTTAAATAAGTTTGATGGTATTTTTTTACTTAACAAATCTACCCCAATTTTCTTATGAATTAACAGTTATAAAGCTAATATATCTACGTTTATGGAATCATACTTCAAGCCTACTATACTTAAGTTGTATAACCTTTGATAGATATTATAGATACCTATAAAACACTAATAATATAGTAAAATGGTATCAATGCTGGACGCAAAGAAGTGTTTGTATATTCTAAAAGATGCTTAAATTGTCCATTCATAACAAAATCACAAAAAATATATATGCTCGTTTATGCAGTAATCTTAATATATATAATTCTTCTGTACGTGTGTATATCACTGAACTCCTCCTAAACGGCTGGACCGATTTTGATTAAATTTTTTGTGTGTGTTTGAGTGGGTCCATGGATGGTTTTGATTCACAATTGGACCCGGTAGGTGGCGCTGCAATCGGGTTCTAGGATTTTTTTTTTAATTTTTAGGGATTTTTTGGGGGCATTTTTTTTATTAGACTTTTGCATATCAGAACATGTAACCTCAAAATTTCACAACCCCACCCCCCCAATATTTATAATAATGAATAAAATATTAATAATTGACCGTTTAAAAAATCATAAGTTCATCAATAATTGACCGTTAAAACCTTCTGAAAAGTTCATGAATAATTGAAATTCTGAGAATAATTCATAGTTATGTTTGTTTTTCGATACAGCTCATATTTGTGGAGTTGTGGGCGAGATGCCAAAAATGAAAAGATATTTTATGTTGTATGTTGTCTTGACAAACACTGAATTTGTAATATTTGTGTTACTCACTAATTGGAGTTCATTGTAAATTTGTAATTGTGATGATCACATAGTATTTGTTTTACTATCGAAATCAATTATGCCACCCAAACTAAAAGCCAACGTTCGGGCAGGATAACGTCTGTCGGGTCCGCTTGTTAATGTTATAAATATCTCGCAGGACCATTAAGATAAGGAATACTGGAAAAAAACTAACACATCCCCTATTAGAAATCGTATAGCCTTAACAGTGGGTACCTTAACGGATGCCTACTTGGTGAATTCAAAAATATTTTTTGAAACTGCTTTTATATTAGCTCTATACACTTAATCTTTCCAAGCAACATCACACTTAGACGCCAATGTATGAAATAGAAAGAGAATATAATAAACAGCTTTTCCTGCGAAGCCTCTTGTTTATCTGTTTATAGGACTTCCCTCTTTCACTGTCAAATATAAACACTCAGTCTAATATTTTATCCTGGACAGACTTGATTTTAATTTTAAAATGCATTTATTCATGTTTCCGATTCTAGATATAGTAGGCCTATGTATGCTTCCACGTACCATTTAAATCTACATCCTGGCAGAAAGAGTCCTACTCCATTTCCTGGAATAACCCAAATAGCCTAGGTTGTAGATGATACTTTAATAAACAATATAATGTGTGACGGTATTAAGCTATTTTTAAAATTAATTAGGAATAGATTGGCTTTGTTTCATTATTATATCTTTAAAATTCGTGGAATAAAAGCTAAACACATTAACATGGGAAATCCTATCTCAACTTTCCACAACGTCAAAGGTAGGCAACGGCATTTAGTACAATTAATTGTAGGGACGAGATGATAAAACAACTCTCAAAGCTCTAGTAGTAGCTATTTTTGTCCCTTCACTTCCCAGTACATTATTTATCCATTGCTTCATACTCACACGCATACGTGATCTCCAAATTGACTCGGCTTTAATGTATTTTGAATTTTTTTTTGTAGTTTGTTTAAGTATTTATTTGCGTGTATAACGCTAAATATCACTTATATATATATTTATATATAAATATATTTATATTTATATATATATATTTATATTTATATATATATATATATATTTATATATATATATATTTATATGTGTGTGTTTTTTTATAATAAATAGGCACTTTTATATACATGTGTTTTTATTACAACTAGGCTAGCTACTCTTAAATGTCATCGGCAAAAATAGCCACATGAAATTGTATGTTTAGTCTTCGATTGGATGGATGGCCAAGGCTCCATGAATATCCTTTACCCTGTGAGCGTGATGGATGAAAACTAATTTCTCAGCTTTGATTCATATGAACTAAAGAACATTACTCTTAACTTAAGAACCAATATCCCGAGTGACTAACAAATAAATTAGAAACATGGCTACTCTCTAACCATAGAACTTATCGACATGCAATATTAAACACTATAAACTTAATAAAAGAGAAATTTGTATTATTTTATTAGTTTATAAAAAAATTAATGTTTAAATTTTTGTTGTACTTTTTAAAAACTACTGTAAAAATCTTCTACTTGTTTCGATTCCTTGTTTTATTAAGTATAAGACAGAGAACCACATCACGATACGACGCCTAGCTCTAGCTGTACTAACTACCTAAGTTAGTTGTTATCCATTGAGTGAAACGGGTTTTTACACAAATCTATCTTGCCTAAAATTATTATTTTAAATTAACACGTTCTTTCTACTTATTGTGATGTTATTGTGGAGACTATTAATTCATAAATATAGTATCTTGGAGCTAACTTGTTGTTGCTCAGACCTTGACCTTACCTCTTACTGTTATGTAGATTGTGAGTCTAAGAATCATTATTAATCAAAGATATCTAAGTTACACTATTATATATATATAATATGTATGTATTTCTACAATAAAAGGTGATTCATATTAATATTAAGGACACAAATGTAATACTGATTATTTTTCAATTTCCAGCATAGTTCCAAATTAATGAAATATACATCTTAATAAAGGCGCAGTCATAGCTAACGTGATAGACCAACTGCAGGCCTTGCTTAATGTTGGTTAATAAACTACGATGTAAACGTCTTTACTAAACCAAATAATAGAGGAATATCTTTTCCGTTCCCAGGTGGTTTACTTTATAATCTCACGTCCCTCGCCTTAAACAGCCCAGCCCAGTTGTAAACAGCTAAGATGGATTAGGAAGTTCGTCTTTAGCATCCCTGTGGAACGTGCTCTGTCATGGATGGTGAAAAGGAGGACGTCCCAATTTTATAATTTTTTTTTTGCAACAATAGCTAAGATATCAAAAGGAGCCATACTTTGGTAATTATGGCAATGAACTTTAAAGTTCCTAATGCCATAGAGTATTAAGGTATTACGTTTTATCTGAAAATGGTATTACAATATCGAGTTGTGTTTTAATGATTCAGTTGATCGAGTGGTTTTTATGAGTTAGACCTAAGTCAGAAATATGTCCAACTATTCTCTTAAATTTAAAAATATTATTATTATGAGGAGCACTAGATTTTACAAGCAACAAATTTAAAACTCTTTAAGGGAGCTCGAATTTAATTTTACTATATTATCTAGTGAAAATTATCCATATTGTATTAATTCATTGAACCATAGGTGGCTAGTTATTATTGTGGTACCATGTTTTTTGTTGTTCTATGAAAGTGTTCTAGTTAGTTGAACAAATTTGAATGGAGTATAAATTATATACAGTAGAACTTATTTAATTTGAATTCCAAGATATTTCTAGTAAGATTCGAGATTTCTAAATTTGAATTAACCATTTTAATGAATATCTAGGCAGGTGCTATACAGTAAATCGATGTTCTTAATATATGCTACATATAAACGCACACAATTAATAATTATGTATATGATATATAAAACCCACGTACACAAATATATATGAATGAAAAAGCAATAAAAATGTAAACATAACAAGTATAGCTTGAAAAAAAAACATACAAAAGTTACATACATATCAATTTTTGTCATTACGTTTGAAAAAATTAGTTATCTTGGTTTTTTGTAATTTGGTTAAGGTGACACAATAGATCCAATTTTTAAATTCATTGTTTACATTAAGAATGTATTTTACTCCTGGTTGGGATTCAGTGAATATTCCCAGGTTTTCTAACATTATTAGTACTTTAAAAACGGATGGTACTGGCTATTCTGCTAGGATTCTGTACTGAATTCTTCATAAGAGGATTCTTGGATATTTTTGTTATTTACTTCTTCCCGATTCTTTCTATCTGTCAACGTTCCACCATCATTACTTTAGTGTTGAAATGAGTAGAGAATCGAAAATATTAACAGAATATAGGCTTAGAACTATCCAAATTTGAATTAAATATTTTTTATCATTAATATAGATAGGAATGTCATGGATAATTATGGTGGGTTCGGATTATCCCATTTTTAGAATTAACCAAAACTAATTATCAAATACTATTGTATAGAATATAACCAGCCTCTATGGCAAAGTTAGCTAACACGCTAATTTCGTGTTGAGCTAGACTTCCGAGGATGAGGAGATTGCGGTTTTCCTATATGGTTTTCCACCCTCCCTCCATGAAAATGTGGGTCCACTTCCTCTAAATTCGACCTTCCCAATTCCTAGCCCATTATCATAATTATTACTTAAGCGTATAGCTCAAACGGGTAGTAAAACGTGGTGCTAAATAAAATAAATACTGTATCTACTTATCTAGCAAACCCGATATTGGACAGGTATTTTTAAGGAGATGCCACCACTTCTTGGTCCAGTGGTAGCATTAAATATTTTTTCACTATTAAAGCTAAACTTTACTATCTCTATTAGTTATTCCTCCTACATCTCTTTTATAAAGCCACTAAAATGTAGTATTATGATAGTTTTTTATTGTTACTTTACTAATAACGATAGGAAAAATAATTTTAAAATATTTTGGTTTAGCAAAACTGTTTTAGCTTTAAATAAACCCTACCTATTAGATCATGGAATCGTGACATCTTATCCTTTTCCATCTGTGGTTTTGTAGCGAGCGTCCTTTTGAGAAACTTTTTGTTCCAAAAAGGTTTTTGGTTGGAATTTCACACAGCTCAGCGTCACGTATTTTGCTGTATGGTTAGGGGTTGTTGGCGAGGGAATATCCTCTGAGGAGTTGTTCACTCGGATGGTTTGCAGTCAAACACATCTTACCTTGGTTTATTGTCTTCTGTATCAGTAGCAACGCCGGGGGGAGGTGTTTGTGTGCGGGTGTGTCGAGGTGTGAGCATCTTCAGACACAAGTTTTGGTGGCACATTTAGAGTCTATCCGAGTGTGAAATGGACGATGTTGTCTAGGTAAAGGGAGGAGATGAGGCGTCTTTAAGTTCTGGGACTTTGAGGAGGATTGTGTTCTACAATTAGGAATCTCAGGTGTATGGCACGGTTGGCTACCTTTGAGCAGCTGCGTCTAGTCTCATTTGCCTCACCTTCAAATTATAAAGTTTTCTATCACACCATTATAGGCTTACAAATTTACTTTAATACAGTCATTTCAATGACTGTCCAGTCGACTAAGCACCCTAGTGTGTACCACAAATATACATAGTATAAGGACAAAATATTTAAACTCGTTTCAGTGGCCACGTGGTCTAAGGCATCACTCTCGCAATAGACTAGACTGTCAAAGATGGGGACATCAGGGTTCAATCCCAAACGGGTACCACAAGGGTGATTTTTCATAAAGGGTTTTTCACTCCACACATAAATGCGGGAACACTTCATCTAAATTAAATCTTCCTAATATCCACCACATTAGTGAATGTGTAATTAGTACATGGAAGTATGACCCAAACGGGTGGTAAGATGTCATGCTATTAATAGGTATATTTATGATGTGTATAGGTTAATTATCTCAATAATTTAGGGTCAATTATTTTGTGTTTCATTATTAAATATAGAAATTAACTTACATAATAATTGTTAGTACCTAGTTGATAGGCTAAATTTACCGTAATTTATAAAATTTTTAGTAAAAATAGATATTGTAAATATTTAAGGTGACTACTGGGGAGTAATCTGTTTTCACCTCACAAGAAAGGAAAGAGGACCCATTATTGACCAAACTTTGTTGAGGGCTTAGTTTAACTCGTATTTTGCTCTATATTGGTAAAGAAGACAAGTTACCATTCCCTCTACCCCCCAATTAGGCATGGTCACCCCAAGCGGCCAGGTAATTTGCTCCAGGAGTCAAGGAAAGTCTCTGATTGGTGTAGAATTAATAAGTGAGTGTGGCAAGCTTTGAGAATGTTCCTTTGGAATCTTTTTATCTTGTTTGGAGTGAGGAAGCTATGCCCAGTTTTTGAGTATTGGTAGAAATAGTTGTCCCAGGGAATAGATGACCCTGATCACCATAGATATAATCAGCGTAAATTGTTATAAACACTCTTAATCAATAATTAAGTTATGACAAACCACTTTAGTTTAGTTAATTAACCCTAAAAAGCATCGCAAGTTAATATGCTAATATGTTAATTAAATTCTACGACAGTTACAATTTGACACGGAAACGTTTTAATGTAATTTTTTTAAGGCTGGTTGCGCTGTTGGCGGCTTATCATATTAGATTTTCACGATTAGCTCATCCTCTTTCCATGGTAATGCGGGTGTATTTATGACTAATCGCCCTTATCATCCTAATCAACTAGGTCAGTAGTCAGCCTGTGTGTTGAACATAAAAATTAAAAACTTATCTGATAGAGCTAAATTTGCAGATAACCTTGCATTAATTAACATTTTATCATGTGCATATTCTGATAAAGGTATTGTCAATACTTTATGTAAACAATCAAAGCTAGACGTTCTGTTTGTTATACATAATCTTATGACTTTAAGAAATAATATCAGTTTAAGTGAAAACAATTTTAAGGGGGGGAAATCTTGTAGAAATAAATAAACTAATAAAATGTTTAAACCATCTTCTCACGTGATTAACCCAGACTTTCATTAAAATATTTTTTTTAAAATACATTTTAATAATCTTTAAGTAGGATAGCTTTTTTTATAGAAGTATCATGATCTACTATACTAAAAAAGCTCATATTAGGTGTGTTATTAGTTTTTATAACTACTTACTAACCTTAAAAAAGGACGAATTATAAAAAAAAGTGGTCAAGTAAGCAATTCTTTTTATTTTTTTAGCATGATTTATATTTATAAAATCTTTTAAAGGGTAAACAAATATGTTTTTGTGTTTTGTGGTGAAGTTAACGTAAATATTTTTATTGGTACTGTGCAGTTAGCTATCTGTGTTGAGTTTCGATCTGTCATTTGTTGGTTTTTCTCTTTGCTGAGTCACGAAGCGTCCATTTGTCCAGCGCGGCACATCGCAGCACCCCCCCAAGGGAATAAAATAAAACACACAGCATTAGTAGAAGGGTGGTTACAGAATTAGGGGTTGCTAGAGTTTGAAGGATATATTTGGGATGAATTTGAACAATGGAGAGGGGGAGCGAATTAAAATAACAAAAAAGTAATAGGAAACTGACAAGAACATCAAAAGCCCCAGCATGCGCCGTCCCCCTTAGGGTTGGCATCAAAACAAATACAGGGAGGTTATGCAAACAACCCCAAATTTACCCCGCCAATTCATCGAGGGTACATTTAATTTGTGGTCTATATGGTTGTGTGTGGTAGCTTGTGTTTTTTTAAACGGAAATCAATCAAGAGAAAGCTACAATTTTTTGTATATCAATCTATAAGTTAAAAAAGGCCCAGAATTTAAGGCAAGTAATTTATGTATATATATTATTAAAAATCTTAAAACTTGGTTTTTTGTGATGAGCTACTATATACATAATCACCAATATATGCATTCATTACCTGCTTCAGTGGCTTCATGGCTCAAGGCATCTTTCTCGTGTTGGACCAGACTGTTGGTAACCGGTCGGGTGTATTGAGGTTAGTTTTTACAAAAAATATTTTCTCGCTCTCTTCACTCTAAAGTGAGTATACTTCCATTGAATTCAACCTTCATCATCCCAAACTCTTTAGCATAATTACTATATGTGTGCATATCCCGATCAGGTAATAAGACACTGTGATAAATAAAAAAGGTTGTGCCACGCGGTATTAAAAAAAAGTATTCATTATTTTGAAATGTAGCAACAAGTCTAATATATTTATATTGAAATGTCACATTTTTAAATGTAATTTTGTTTATTTATATGCTCCAATACAAATTCTCACAATCAGTTAATTATTATAAGAGCACACTGGAGTAAACATATTTAACTTACAATAACTCATTTCCAGCAGATAATTCCTTAAACCAAAAAAGTTAAATTTTACCATTTCTTGACAATTTACGTCTTGTCAACGTGTCGGATATGAGGGTGTGTTCCATGAGAGGTTCCCCCCCCCCCTTAGTAAATTTCCAAAGGGAGGACTTGTTTTATACTGCAAACGTAATAATAACCGTTCCGTCACGCTACATCCAACGGCATTAAAATCATTTCCCCCGACAAACAACCGCCATAAACCAATTTGAGACAAAGCAGGGGTTGAAGCCAAGGGAACATTATATCTCCGTAAAATGGGGTGGACTAAAAAGAGAGGGAGGGCGAGCAAAGGGTGAACCAAAGGAAGCCATACAAACCACCCTTACACACTCCTTTTTATTTCTTTTTTTTTATTGTCTGTCAAAACTGCGCCAAAAACCTCCTTTAATGAAATATCCCGCGAAATGACTTTGCCATCAAACTTCATTCCACCCACTTCCTCCCCCCCTGCCCCCCTCCAAACCCCTCATTTCACCGCAACTTGTAACATTCCTTATTATAGCATGGTTGGCAGAAAGGAGCTTAAAGAGTATTTCTAGGAATTAGTTTAGTTAAAGAATGGAATAGAGATGAAGAGGGACTTCTTATTATCGACTGTGCATCAAATTAACTTGGTTTCGTTTTATTTTTAGTGAAGACCTTGGCTAAATAGAATAAGTAGTTATATTACTTCTCTGTAAATATTTCATTCCATTCAAGTGCTATTTCCCTTATAAATTTTGTCAACAGATACATCTGATATAAATATTTACCATTTGCAGAATAATTTATTAAAGAACATTACATAAATAAATTGACTGTGAGGATAATGTACCCATTTAGTTTAGTTAATTATAAGTAATTAAACAATGTTTCGGACCTCTATTGGGGAGGATACGTTAACCACTTCTTCAATTCAATTTTCATAGGAACGGTATTTTAGAAAATTAAATTAAGTTATACTGTGTCCAAAATTTTAAATATTT
Organism: Timema bartmani; assembly: GCA_902151455.1. NCBI lineage: Eukaryota > Metazoa > Arthropoda > Insecta > Phasmatodea > Timematidae > Timema > Timema bartmani. Next base: position 377,796 of record CABFWB010000140.1, on the reverse strand, counting down.
TACAATATTATTAGTGTTATTTATAATTTATATCAAAAGTGACAGCTGCAAATCACACGAAATTGTACTGTAGTTTATTTTGCCACTCACGGGGAGGTCTAGGTTTGAGTCTCAGTTGGGTGCTCTTTCGCACATTGTCTATTCGCTAATACGGGTATATTTCTTCATAATTTTCAATTCCCTATCCAAACCCAACTATAGTGAAATTAAATGCGTATAGCCGGGACGATTATTAAGACTTAGTATTCCAAAGCATATCACAAATAGCTTACGTTACTTAATTTATGGCTATGAGAAAGTTCATTGCTGCACTTACAAAAAGTACGCCACCTATTCATGGAGTTCATCCAGTCAACCTCATTACACCCTATCTCTTTCATATTCACTCTAATGTTATAGGCTGCATCGGCGTCCTTATGGTCTAAGGCATCACTCACTTGTTATACTATACTACTGATGACAGGGGGATTAGGTTTCCAAATCCTTGTCAGTTGTACTGAAGGTGGTTTCACAAAATGGTTTCACAATCTTCCTCCACATAACTGCTGCTACACCTGCTCTAAATTCAACCTTCCTCATCCCTAACCTACAAGCGTAATTAGTACATATGCGTATAACCTGAACAAATGGTAAGATGCTGGGCTAAAAAAAAAAAGTTATCCACTCAGTTCCACCTAGGTCTTTCTAATGGTCTCTTACCATTAGGTTTTCCAGTCAATACTCAAACGCGGTTCTAATTTATTCTTTCACGTGGCATGTCCTGCCAACTATAACCTGCTAAATATGATAATCCTGACAATTTATTGTGAATATAGCAGTGTATGTAACTCATCATGATGTATTATTCTCCATTATCCAATATCTTCATCTCTTTTTGGAGCAAATATGTTCCTAATTACTTTGTCATCACAACTAACACTAGACATAATATTTTTTTTATGTTAATCAACCAGTATTTTATACATATTTAAGGTATACGGGAGTAATGTTTGTAATCCATACACATTTGCTTGGTTTCAAATAGCATTTTGTTATTAGTATTGCGTGTGAGAACAATTTGTTCAATTTTCATTGAAAGAGTCTTATCTGATGGCTAGGAAAGCTTATAAATCTATTTCCACGTATTATACGTCTAGTCATATAATCTGTAGCTACCAATTTTTATAGATAGCATCGGCACTTATCAAATAAAACTAGTGATATATTATCACTGTATTATTGTTTAGTAAATAATGTATTTTCTAAAAGCTTCTTACTACCAAAATCGTAATCATTTAACTAGGTCCTTTTAAAAATGATAAGTGTTTTATGCTATGAAATTTTATTAGAAAATGCAGTCTTATCATTGGAGTAGGTTCAATAATTTTAAAAATATATTTACACATAAGTATAGATATGTATATATTTTAATTTTGTTTTAGAATCGTCTCAATTTTATCTTGGCGTGATAGAAATAAAGATTTTCAAATTAAGCAGCAAATTCTGACTTTAAACCAGAGAGTAGGACAATGTTTGCACAAGCTTTAATTATTGGGCTAACGGCAATTTTGAAAGACTATGTTGAGCCCATTAAAAAGTTTAACTTTGTACAAAAGTTTTTAAAATAGTATCTATATCGAGATAAAATCTTATAATTTATTTTAGTGTTTTAGAAAAAAAAAACCACTCCAGTCCTTGGGGCCCATACGCTCACTTAAATCTAATTGTAGTTAAAGTAGGGTCTTGATTAATTCGTAATTATTTTTAGCACCGTGTCTTACTACACATTCAGGCTATACGCTTATGTACTAACTAAGATTATGGTTTTATGGATGAGGAAGGCTATGTCTTAAGGAAGTGTACCCGCATTTGCGTGGAGGGAGAGTGGAAAACCATATTGGAAAATAACCCTTGGTATATCCGACCGAAATTCCAAAGACGTTCTCCCTGTTATTGGCAGTCTGGTATACTGCGAGACTAGCGCCTTATACCACGCGGCCACCGAAGAGTATTTCATTCGTACTGAACTGTTAGTTCCAAGCAATAATTTAATTTAAATTTGTTAAGCTTTTTGTTTAACTATCATTATTTTATATAAAAATATATGCCAAACATATTATTTATTAACAATTTGTATACTGTCAGTGTATAATTAAATTTGTATTAAAATATATGAAATTTGGAGAATCATTTTAAATCGCTGGCACTAAGCTTCAAAATTGATATATATAATTACTCGTGTGGTAATGCAAACCTTATATCAACGCCATAATGTTAAATTCTGGCCTCAGAGATTGACATTTGAAAAGTTTTAATCCAGGCTAGGTTCACCGGTATTAGCTTTTCATAATCATTAATCGTTTATCAGTAGGAAAGGCTGGTAAAAACCTTTTTAAGAGTCCTTTTAATACCCTAAACCCTTACCGTATCTGAATAAATAATATAATTTGTACAAATTATGTCTTTGAATGTAATTATAAAACTTAATACTTTCTGTTAGCTAGTTTTGGTCTCCTTCTTTTATATCATGTGTAAAATAACTGTATTTTGTTTGTTCAGCTCGGTTTCCAATTTCGTATTTGTTATTCCCTTTTTTCAGAGATTCTCTCCTTCACCTTCACGTAGCCTCGTGGCCTAGGGGCATCCTTACAACGTGTTTCCTATTTAAAGAGCTTCGAGAATACTTTCTAAAACCAAGAGACAACCTCATAAACTTAACGTTTTCCGGCCTCACTTTTTTTTTCTTGTTACAAATATCATTTTCCCTATATTTCACAAAATGTACGGCCTCTTTTCACCCTCTTTCTACCGTTTTAAATTTTGTTATTTCTCTTTCCCTCACATTTCCCCTCTTCAACCCCTTTATTTCACACCCTGAAGCAATAGGGATATTATAGAGACGCTGCCTTCTCAAAAATAATCAGACCCTCTTTCCATTTCTATGTCTCATCCATAAGTTACAGAAGTAGATTAAAAAATATATATATATTTTCGAGAAAATTCGCTTTACCTATTCCACCTCCTTTCAACAAACGCTCCACTTGCACCGGGTTTCCTTGCCACATCCCGTGATGTTTAAAAATAAATCCACTTTCTGGTCTCAAACTTCCCTACCATGTCTAGTTGTTTTTTATTCTCTTAAGCTTACTGTTCCTTTCTATATTCCTCACCCTCTTCCAATCTTAGAGTCTACCCTACTAGAAGATGCTTACTCATTAATGAGACTAACATGATTGTAAGAGAGGCGGCAAAGCTTACACAGTAAATATTCATTACTGGTGGGAAGTTTCGCTTAAGGAAGAAGGCCTGTGTTTTCTCGGAGGACAAAAATAGCTGGTTAAATAGTAGGAACTCGAAATTTCATTCACATCCTATTAACTTTATATATATATATAAAACATTACATATTGAGTTTTAAGATATACCATGATGATTTTATGTAATTTTTAGTGATTGAGTTGGTCTCCAAAATTTGCAGGGAGTATTATTTTAATATTCAGTTATGGCATTTAATTAATCATAAAAACTAATACAAAGTCATTTTGTCCAAATCATTTTCGTCTTTTTTAAATAAGGGTAGTTTTAAAACCTAAATATGTTTGTAGATGGTAAAAATAAATTAAATTTAAAAATCATTTTTATTTTAAGTGAAATCATTTCATTGTATATGTATCCATACGAATTTATGTCAAACTTAAATAAACTAAGAAAAGAGGAACAATAATTGGTTCAATTTCTCAAGGAAATAACTGAAAAATTGACCCAGCTCATTTCAAAATAGTATGTCAGCCTATTGAGATCGTTGACAAATATTTATTTGTTTATGCTTCTCCCTTATATTTTTGTTGTATGTGTAAACTGTAACTTTAACATTAGCAGGAATTTGAAGCCATTTTCAATATGTTTTAAAAAATTTTTAAATTTAAATGTGACAAAGAATATAAATAAGTGGCTTCAGATGGACGAGGTCAGTTTTGATTTAAAAGTTTATCCCACTTTAAATGTTGAATAGAAGTCTCGATAAAGGGAAATACCTCTTGTTGGGGTATATTTTTTAACCAAGGCATTTCTTTTGATAAAGGAAATTCTGAAACTTTAAAACCATAAAAAGGATAATATTTATATATTAGAATTTCATGTTCTAAGCCTGTTAAAAATTGAATTTATTTATCATTGAAATGCTCGTTTTTCTCAAAATTCACCTTAATCTGAGAAGCACCAAACTTACAATTGTAAGAGGTTATTGAAGACCTTTCAATTTTACTTTCACTTACAACTTTTTTAAATAATATCGCTCTCACTATCTTTATATCTTGAAATAACAAAACACATTCTTAAAATAATGTCGGATTTGCTTGGATTTTTATCCTTGATGAAATTTGTTCAAATTTCCTTTCAATTAATATAATATAATATAATAAAATTGATTTATTTAAGGTGTGAACATTATAAGTCCTACACACACCAAAGTACGATCTGAATTTTTATGAAATTTTTTTTGTGATTTTAAAAATATACTAGAACAGTTTTCACGGTTGTCACTTTTGTTAGGTAAAATCAATGACACTAATAACTAAGTAAAATAATACTAATGTTAACTTCAAAGAAATACAATTTTTTTCTAAAAAAAAAAAATCCCACTTGAACTATTTGATATAGATCTACATAATTTAGTTTTAAAATTCATAAAATATCTCAAGTATACGACTTAACCCTCTTATGGTTGTATGGTCTAATGCATTACTATCGCAGTAGGCTAGACTGCGAATAATGGAGAGATTGAGGTTCGAATCTCTACCGGATGTGTTGATGGTGATTTTTCCAACATGCTTTCCCACTATCACTCCACGCAAATGTGGGTACACTTCCTCTAAACTTAACCTTCCTAACACCTAAAACCATCATCGCAATTAAAGCGATTAACACGAACGGGTAATAAATAAAACGTGGTGCTTTAAAAAAATATACAGCTTAGAAAAAAAATAGACGAAGCTTAATATACACCACGTCGACCTCAGAACTAGTTTTGATAACCTCAATACGTAAACAGTATTTTTTGTTAAAGTAATATACGGGCTTATACAGAGTGTCCCACGTAAAAGTATTCCGGCTCCAAACGTACGTGTATGGAGGAAAGGACTGCAAAATGTTACCAGTAATATTCAAGGTCAGTCGTACCCACCTGGACAGTGTCTGTGCAGGAAAGATGCGCAGTAAACAGCAGCACGGACACGTTAGAGGACTAGATTTTCTATGATCCTTTGCACGTTTCTAGAGCATGTATGTAGGCTACTTTTACGTGGGAAATCCTGTATAAACCACTCTCTCTATTATTCTCGTTCCTCCTAAGCTTAACAGTCGACCTTCCTGAGCACTTAGCCTAAGGGATAGGAGAAGGGGTTAGAGTTTCGCCTTTGTTTATACATGATTGAAACGTAGCCTGTCGATAATTATTCTATGAAAATGTTGCCAAGTGAAGCGAGTGAGCTAGATCAAAGTACGTGCACTCCACACTGGATCATTCATTATAAATGATTCACAAACAGGAATACACGTGCTTTCTCTACCACCTTAGCTACGTTTCACGAGTAGTATTTATTGGTGAATACCAAAAGATTCCCTTCTTAGGTCAGAACCTCCCTTAGTGAGGGGGATAATAGCAGGATATATTTATATGAAGTTATGGGAAAGGGCGGAGAGATGTTGTATTATGATCCTGAGGTTTAAACTATACCTATTAAGGAAAGGATGAGAAAGTGAACTTTAAGGAAAAGTAACACATAGAAAATCCCAAATAAAGTTGAAAATAAAACCGTTTAGTTGAAGTGGTAAGAATATGAAATTTGCTTGTAACATTGCACACCGGCATGAAATTACACTGTGAACTGTCAGATACCGACCAAACCTATGATATTTTGAGTTTTTGCTGTGAGAATACTTTTTGACATGTAAAACTATTTTTGTTTGTTTATTATAAAGTAATTTATGATATTTTAGATTGTGTATGAACTTTAGTTAGTTTTATAGCAGACAAATTAAAAAATAAATAAATTTGTTTGGTAGATTTGTACATTAAACATTAAATTATTTCAACTTCATTAGACATTTTTTTAAATAAAATATTTGTACACATTTTGTCACAAAAGCTAGAAATAATACTCTTTAAGTTCTGAACCGGAATTATCTAATAATATCGATTCTATGTTGGAATCGTCAAAAGTTTCGTTTGAGGAAACCATTTTGATAGGTACCGCAGATGGTAGGATATTGTTGATTAAGTGTTTAGAGAAATCATATTATTTAGCTATACTATGGAAAGTGCTGCCACCAGATATTTTTATGAAATAAGACAGTCTTAGGAAACAATTACAGAACACTATACCCGAGTGTATCTTGGGCCAATCCATATGTAAACATTTAAAAGAGGACCCGAATGTAGCTCGGGCATGGTAACAATAGTAGACAACTTACGCTAGCCTGAACGTACCTCGGGTGTGATGTTTAATGTGTTAATAGATAGTGAACCTGAATAAGCGTAAAGAAATAAAGGAAAAAGCTACAATGATAAGTTTAATTTGTCAACTACCCCCAGCACACCAGTCAAGATTCGAACTTTAACCTCCCCATCAATGACATTCCCAACCGATAATTTATTCACCACAAAAGTGTAAACCTCAATTCCACTAATTATAAACTTTTCGGCCATGCTGGTAATCAAATCCGGGACCCTTAACTCAGCAGTCAGATATGTGAACAACTGATATAATATGTCTGACACTTACAGGGCTTATAACTCATAATTATCTATCTTCAAATATTTTAGGTTAAATAAATGTAGTTATTTTTAAATCAATTCTTTTCGGTACATGTTTCTTAAAAAATGCTTCTTGGTCTGATTTATTTATGTAAACATGTATTGGCTCAAGTTTCGCTTCTCAGTGTCAAAGTAAGAGGTTTCGGAAGTTTTTTTGGTTCATATTAAACGGTTGAAGGATGTTTGTAAACTATGAGAATGCCTCACCCTAAATCTACCCTTTCACCCTCCCATAATATATCTCCCAATCAGAGATCTCACACCATCCTCCAATGATATCCAGACTCCCACAATGACGTAACTACTATCGATGGAACTGTCATGTTGATAGTCAACACACCCTACCTGTTCACCCGGACTATTGTTAATGTTTGCTGATTGGTCCGTGAGTGTTTTGTTTATTTTAGGATACTCTGTAATTAACCGGTAGTCCACGCTCATCAGGAACGCTTCCCCATACTTAGCATCAATACATCGACGAGGAAGGCAGGCGGCTCTTCTACCACCCTTTCGCGGGTCAACATTAAATGGGCGTAATAGATTTTGATTTAAGGGTTGAATCTACAACGGTGAGGTGACCTTTTTTTTTCTACATCAGTTAAAAAACGAAACGAAGAAGAAAGGCTAAACCCAGCTTCGATGACCACGTGGTCTATTGCGCTATATCACGTTGGACTAGACTGCTGAAGACGGGGAAATAGGTGTTTGATCCTGGTTGGGTGCACTTAGGGTAGTTTCCCTAAATGGTCTTCCTCTTGTCATCCACGTAAATGCTGGTTTATTTTCTCTAATTAAGCCTTCCTAATCTCTAACTAATTCGTTTAATAAGTAAATAGGCGTATGGCCTGAACATGTAGTAAGACGTGGTGCTAAAAAAATATGCTAAGGGAGCCACCTAACGTAGCAATGAGATGTGTTTCAAATGTCTAAAAATCCTTCGTTACTAAAAAAAAAAGTTTGAAATTTCCAATTATATTTCACATAAAAATATAGGTAAATATTAGCCTAACATCACTAGATAATTAAATAAATTACATTCTAAGTTTTATAATTATTAAATTAAAATCATGGAAAATTGGTATTGGAATATTTTCAGAAATATTTCACACACCACGTCAAAATAATATCACAGCTCTGATTTCAAAGTAAATGGTAATGAAGATAGCTATAGCCTTCCTAAATTTAAATTAAAATTCAATAGGTTAAATACGGAGTACTCTAATATAATTAAGGTTTGCTTTGGTGGATAGCTTCAGAACTGACATTACCATAGGAAATACGGTGTTGTGATTACACCCATAAAGTAGAAACGTGATTGTTATAAAATGAAATAAACGTAATTATAAATGTATATATTTATACATATGTATACATGAACGTATTAATTATGAATATTTGATAATAAACGTGTAAACTATATATATATAACTATTACATTTATTCTAAGGTAAAAACCCCAAATACCATCCCCCCACTATTTGTTTGCTTATTTTTTAAAATGTTTCTATAATTTATCTGAACATATAACTGTGAATAATACCGTGTGGATTGATTTTAGAGAGCTAAGAACCAATTATAATATCTGACACTAGCGTATTTGGGCAACTAAAAAAACCGTCAAACCTTCTAGCCTGGTTTGCCAGTGACGAAAGCTCATGTTTTAATTCCCGGGTGATTTCACAAGAGCATTTTTTTTAATTTAAACGGTCCCAAAATCAATTCCCATTCAGATTCAGTTATACTTGTTCTAAATTATACCCTTCTCATCTCTATCTCGTTAATATAATTAAATTGCTGGTGTAAATAACTTAAATGGTTGTTGAGTCGCTTATGAACAACGTATGATTGGTGAATCTACTTCGATCTGTTGACATCGTTAGGGCTGAGCACTTAACAGGGCTAACACATAATTTTACTGAAATAAACTGAGCTGGAATTATTATTTTTTTCTTTGCAAGTGTGGGTTTTCGTATATTTTATGGTCATTTATTTTTAGAATTTAAATATTGTGTTCAAGCACAATATTATTTATTTACGCGGAAAGCAAAATTTACACTTCATTTATCTAGAAAGGAAGCAAGCTTACTAAGTTTGAGCTAAATGTATGTTGAAGCTTAGATGAGAGGCCCATATTATAATAAGTCAAGTTATGTTATTACATCTTATAAAATATAATATGACTTTTTCTAATTAGGAATATTTAATGCATTTTATTAAACCCCGCACCATTTACATTTCATAGTTAAATAATTCAAAATTAACATTAAACACAATATATAAACAGAAAAGAATCACGCATAGTTAATATTCCAATTAATTTATAAAAAGTTCCTTTATTAAAATAGTTGTTTGGTAATCCTTTTTAAAACTTGCTGATGATTTATAGTAACAACCCTTCAAAATTAAAAATAAAGCTTGATTGAAATTCTATACTTAAGTTATAAAGTTCAAAATTTTAGATTTCAAAATATACAAGCAAGCGAAATTGCAAGTTCATCTAGTCTGGTATTCCGTTGAAGGGAAGGGCTGGGCCGGACAGTAGTAGGCAAACTGAGATTTTTTCGTAAATTGTTTCCCCAGTCCCTCTTTATGCAAATGCTGGAACACTCCTAATAAACTCTACCTTCCTCATACCTACCCCCATAAACGTAATCAAATTTATTAAACATCGATGAAAAGTAAAATACTTTTGGAAATAATCTTAGTAACTAGCATTTGGCTTTCCAAAAGGCGTAGTGGAGTGAAGATTTGTTACCTTCCTTTATATAGCAAAGCTTTTCCCATAAGTGTCGCGTTTGAAACCGTTCATCCACCTTATCTTCAAAATTTAGACTAAAGGTGTTTTATTTTCGTACGAATTCACGATCCTTGAGGCAAAAGAATAACAACTAATTTAAGTTAGATGAAAATGTTTACATTCATTACATATTTCACATCTAGAAACAAAGCCTCCTTACTTCCATACCTCCCCTCTCCTTTCGCTCCTTTTTCTGCAGGCATAAATTGGAAATGAAATATTCCTGTTATTTCAAAATTACGAAGCCTTTTATCATTAATTTAATTAAAGACACAAAGTTAGAGTTAGAAGAATTACCAAGTAGGTACTTACATTTAAGATTATTAATACACGAAGTAATTATAATGTATTTTTGTAATCTTAAAAATTAATCGTAAGAGATTTCGGTTAAATTTTAATGATACTTATTTCAAGATGGACTTTAATAATTTTTTTTTTCTTTTAGTATTTTTAAATTGCCAAAAACAAGAATGGTGTCGCCTTCCAAATAGCCTTAATTTTGCAAAGGTTTTCACATTAAAACTAGATCAAGAATGGATAGCTTACACAGTCTTTGTTTTGTATTTGTAACTTTTAAAAATAAGATAATTAATTATTTATTTTAAGGAATATAGGAGAAGAGGATTAACAATAACATTGGAGGTCGCTTATAAAAATCCAGTAGAATCACCATATCAAAGTCAGGTCTTTTATTTGTACGCTCAACATCAAAGTGACATGATAATCCAATGGGAATAACCTCTTAAACTCATCGTGTTTTCTAAACATCAGATGCATTATAATAATTTTGGATTTAATTAATCTTTAACTATTGGCTTAGCATAGACTCAAGTTATTAAAAGTTATTAAAAAATTATACCCTTAATGTATGTGAATTTAAACCTTTACCACAATTATTCTAAATCTTGTATGTATTTATAAAGAAACTGCTCAATTTTAAGAATTTTACCAATAATTTTCTGGATTTTAAATAAAATATTGAAACAATAGATGTAAAGAATTAAGTATATATTTTAGATTTAAGGAAAAACTCTAATTGTATAACCAAATAGATTTTATATATTATTGGTTGGTAAAAGCAACATTTCCTAACCTATTGATAAACGTGGGATAATTTGTTTTTGTAGTTCATTGAGAGTTGAGAAAATGTTATATTATAAACAGGGATGGAGAAAAATTAAACGTTCTATTAATATAATCTTGTATATAAATGAAAGTTCGTTTGCTTCCTTTCAAATTTCTTCCTCATGAGTTGTTCGAACATTTATAAGCGTCCTAGCAATTTGAGATATGGTAAGGTAGACCACATCATACATAAACAAAAAATGAGAAATTTCAAAATGGTGCACCAGGAGTTTGGGCTATTGGGGGAGTGTAATTTACTAAAAAAATACTATTTTCGAATATAGATAATTGAAATTTGGCAGGCAGGTAGAATTCACACTCCAAATCAAACAAGTCTTAAAATTTTAGATTTATAAATTGTAGAGGTTGAAAATGGGGAGAAATTCTCAAAAATTTCAACAATTATAAAAGCACCTACTTACAAGGGTGGCATAAAATTTAAGCTTGGCATAAAATTTAAGTGACCACTTCAAATAACCGAACAAATCGGACAATCTCAAATTTTAAAATATGACCCCCTGTAAAAGAGAGAGGTGGGGGCATATTAACATAAAACCACACTTTTAGGTAAGACAAACAATTAAAATTATCCAGGAATGTGGCAGGACTACTACAAAAACTCAAAAATTATTAAATATTTTAAATTTTCAAGGGAGGTCGATGGAATTGGGATGGAGATTAAAAATCTCCAAAACCTATATAAAAAGTACTTCTCGCTGTGATATAAGATTTTAATTTGTCAGAAAGGCCTATGAGCCACGCCAAAATCTCTGTAAATAATAATTCAAAATGAAATATCTGAAAATGGTGGGATCAAACACTTCCCAAGAATGTCCAAAAATAATATATTATAAAACTTTCAATATGGTATAGTATTGAAATATTGGCACACATGTAAAGAGGCAAGCAGATAAAGGGATCCAACCTATACAGCTAATAAAGTCTAAATATAGGAAAAACAGGTCCCCTTGAAACTGGGAGTTGGTGCTATAAAATATATATAAATCATGTATGTGAGATAGAGCATTGAAATTTGGCACGTAGTTAGAAATACTATTCCAGATATTCAGTTCAAATTTTAAAATATGAAATTTCAATTTAATAAGCGAAATGAGAAAGTGTAGATATAACATATTCAAAATTAATTGAAATTATTTCCCTGTATAGTATTGAAAAAATTCAGCAGATAGATGTATTACTTTAAGTAACAATACAATCTGATAATTTTAAATATTAAAATGGAGCTCTAAGAAATAAGCGAAGGGGGTTGGGAGCTAACACACAACAAAGCCTTTAGGTGGGATAAAAAATTAAACTGCCAAGAATATAATGGGATTATTTCAAATAACCAAAGAATTTGTATATATTTTAATGTTCTATTGGGTTTTGGTGAAATGTGTTTGTGTGTGGGGTTGAGAAGTGGAGATGAGGGAGGAGGGGTATTTTTGTAATTTCCAAAACATATATAAAAAACTATTTTTCATTGTGTTCAAAAATTAAAATTTATCAGCCCGGTATAATATACGCTTCAAACACCATGAAAACAAATTAAATTTCAAAATAAAAGCCCAGAAATCAAATGAAAGTAACGTTCACAAAAGTTTCCAAAGCTAATATATTTGAACATTTAAAGTAAAATGTTTATTACATATAGGGGGATATACCCAAATAACCAAAAATCTGATATTATTTAACCAAAAATTTGATGTTATTTTATTTTTGAACCAGGGTTGTTGAGTTGGAAAGTGAGACGAAGTGTGTGTGTGTGTGTGTGTGTGTGTCTAGGGGTAGTGGGGGTGTAAAGTTTCAAAAATTATTTAAAAAACACTTTTTGGTGCAATTTAAATTGATGTATTTGCAAGAAATTATAAAGAATTCCCCCCCATAAAATAATGAAAATTGGTTATAAAAAAAAAAGGCATTCAAAATTTCAGAATAAATTATAATAAAGCTGTTTGGTTGTGTAGAAAACCAAAATATGGCGTGAAATTACAGGGAGCAATATTTTTCTATTATTTTTATTTAAAAACATTATATACATTATTAAATCAATTTATTTCTCGTAATATCACCTTCATAAGCCTACAATGATTTTTAGAGTATGCCTGTATCTTTATTTGGAATTTATGTTTTAGTAAACCTGCATATTTTTCACGTTTAGTCACATACTTTTAACGAATAAAGGATTAATATTTATAAAAATAAATTAAAATTAGTTTACTTTTTCCTTTGGTTAGTTTTGTATTCTTAAAATAGAACAAAGCTACTTATAGATTCCCCGTTGGAAGGACAGGCATATAAGCAAGTTAATTATAAAATCTAGAATTATTACTGCGGTCCAGTTTGTCTAATTTTATCACCTCCAATTTATGTTGTTTTTTTTAAATTTAATTTTAATTTTGAGATATTGTCCAAAAAAATCCAACTAAATAACTGAACTATTTAAATGCTGATTTTTACCTAAAATTATGTTCAGAAATATGTTTTCATTGTTAATAGTAATATTGTAAATCTTAAATGTATATAGGCCTATAGACATAATACTCCCTATCACTGACAATCCAGTATATTATGTATGTGAAAATATATGCTGGTAAGAATATTAGTAAGTTGTCCTAATCCTGGACTTAATATTGTCATTGACTTAAATTAAGGACGCTAGAACACACAAGAGATCAAATAAAAAATGTATTTCAAAGAAAGCTGATTAATTCTAATTTTTACTTTCTTTCTATCTTACAGGTAGAGAAAGTATGGTGATCGTCAAAAAAATCGAACTCGAGATTTTGATGAATTTTGACGTTTCATGACTTCCTGAATCCGAAAAAGTGGTTTTTGAATGTCTGTCTGTCTGTCTGTCTGTCTGTCTGTCTGTCTGTACCTCCAACTAGAGCCTAAACTATTTTACCGATTGAGCTGAAACTTGATATCTAGGGTTTTCATAGGGTTGCCCCGAGGGGTTTTTGGAATTGGATATCTACCCCTAAAATTAAGGGTAGTTTACTGAAGGGAAAAAAGAGAAAAAGTCGATTTTCTCAAAATCGGCTCTAACGATTTTGATTAAATTTCATTTATGAACATTAATAAATATTCCAAACAAAATGGCTACTCTCAATATTTCGGCAAAATGGCTTTAAGGGCTCCGGTCTGATGCGTAAATTAACATTTTTTATAATAGCTCCGAAACTATTTGAGATATGAAATTACTTAGCATTACAAATATGTATATATATTTATAATACAAATATTTTATTCGAAACATATTTTTATAAAATCAATAATTTTCAATCTATACGCAATTATATATATATTTTTAGCTTTTTGGACATTAAAGCTTAAGTATTGCGATCGTAAAAAAAACTAACCTGAAATGTTGATGGATTTCGACGTCTCATGACCCCCCGAACCCTAAAAAATAGTCTTTGCAATGCCGTCTGTCTGTGTGTCTATTAAAACTTAAAATTAAGGGTAGTTTACTGAAGGGCAAAAAGAGAAAAAGTCGATTTTCTCAAAATCGGCTCTAACGATTTTGATTAAATTTCATTTATGAACATTAATAAATATTCCAAACAAAATGGCTACTCTCAATATTTCGGCAAAATGGCTTTAAGGGCTCCGGTCTGATGCGTAAATTAACATTTTTTATAATAGCTCCGAAACTATTTGAGATATGAAATTACTTAGCATTACAAATATGTATATATATTTATAATACAAATATTTTATTCGAAACATATTTTTATAAAATCAATAATTTTCAATCTATACGCAATTATATATATATTTTTAACTTTTTGGACATTAAAGCTTAAGTATTGCGATCGTAAAAAAAACTAACCTGAAATGTTGATGGATGTCGACGTCTCATGACCCCCCGAACCCTAAAAAATAGTCTTTGCAATGCCGTCTGTCTGTGTGTCTATTAAAACTTAAAATTAAGGGTAGTTTACTGAAGGGCAAAAAGAGAAAAAGTCGATTTTCTCAAAATCGGCTCTAACGATTTTGATTAAATTTCATTTATGAACATTAATAAATATTCCAAACAAAATGGCTACTCTCAATATTTCGGCAAAATGGCTTTAAGGGCTCCGGTCTGATGCGTAAATTAACATTTTTTATAATAGCTCCGAAACTATTTGAGATATGAAATTACTTAGCATTACAAATATGTATATATATTTATAATACAGATATTTTATCCGAAACATATTTTTATAAAATCAATAACTTTCAATCTATACGCAATTATATGAATTTTTTTAACTTTTTGGACATTAAAGTTTAAGTATTGCGACCGTAAAAAAAAACTAACCTGAAATGTTGATGGATGTCGACGTCTCATGACCCCCCGAACCCTAAAAAATAGTCTTTGCAATGCCGTCTGTCTGTGTGTCTATAAAAACTTAAAATTAAGGGTAGTTTACTGAAGGGCGAAAAGAGAAAAATTTGGTTTTCTCAAAATCTGCTCAAACGATTTTGATTAAAATTCGTATCTAGGCGTTGATTAAGATTATAAATAAACTGGCTATTTTCATTTTCCTATGAAAATGATTTTTAGGGTACTTTACAGAAGCGTTAATTTCCGTATCTCCACAACTATTGGAGAAACTAAACAACTTATCATTGCAAAATTGTAGGACTATTAGAAATAAAAAACTTTTATTTGACATATATTTTTATAAAAGCAGCAGTTTCTGAGATATTTGCAAATATATTAATACAATTTTGTGAGCTTTAGTTGTAAACATATACTACTTAAGTCTTAACGCAATAATTCTCCAATGCCATAGAGTAATTAAATATAAGTATCTAAAAAAGTATGTTATTTTTCCTTAAATCTCTTAGGAGAAATGTTTGCATAGCAATGATCTATCTCCATTTTAGACTCAATAGTCAATATTTACATTTTTTATTGGTCAAAATGTATAAATGAATAATTAAATATCAATGCGATGACTTGAAGATCTGCAACACCTTATAAAATGTTAAAATTTTAACCAGAAATCGAAATTTTAATACGAAGTGTTGACCCTTGTGGAAGACATTAAACTGTTTGAAATGCTCTTAGGTGGACAAAGATGCGCCTCTTTTCTCATTGATTATATATCATTGTATATTATTTTATGCGTGTTCTTATGTGGAGTGGTGATGATACAATGTACATTATTCCGTTCAGAAATCTTACGAGTTTATAGAAAGAGAGAGAAAGTCTGTGCGGTATGCCGTACCATTTATTTCAAAATTTTTCATTGCGCTAAAATTTGTATTTCTTTTGCTATGTAACTACCGTGTTTAGAACGAGCATTTGGTCACCTCGTGAAGTGATTACAATTTAACTTTTGTTTTATATGTTTTTTTTTACATTTTTCTACACCTAAATGCGGATACTTTCTTTAATTTATACCTTCCTCATATCTACCCCATTATTCCAGCTATTTCTGTATAGCTTGGACCTGTACAGTGCGATTTTAAGGTGGCTACTATGGTCAGAGAGAATGTATTAATCGCCGCCTGGCAACAGTTCTTAATATGCAATAGTCTGTGACCTTTACTGAACTACTTTTCTATTCTGCCTAAGCTTATACTTCCTTGCACCCGTCATCTATAACCACAGTTTGTGATTTTAATAAGTAAAAGGGGAAAGAAAACTATAAATCCTTATCTCAGGGTAGAGAGGAAAGCTCGCTGCTAGTTCTAAAATATTTTAAAATATTTGGTCGTGAGCATATCAAAAAATTTCTCTATTTGTTAAAGGAATGCTAGATCTAAGGCTCTTTTTCATCAATCATAATCTCAAAGCTCCACAAATATGCTTAAAATGTCGCTGAAAATGAGCTAATGTTACATTTGAACACATTTTGTTATATTAATAAAACTCAAAAGATATGGTTGTTTAGGGGGAAAAAAAGCTCCCTTGGAATCTTTCGAATTATTTTGTCATGAACCATATTTTGGAATAACGAATCAAAAAATAAAATGTAACTTTGAAGCCGAACATCTTCGCGTCAATTTCTTTTTTATGGAGGCAACCTCTTAATAGGAAGAGCCTTTTAGTATATACATTAGAATCTTAAATATCCGTCTTAAACGGAACAGACAGTTATTTTATTTAATTGAGATGTTCAACGTCACTTTATGAACTTACTTTTTTATATCAATACACGAGAGTTACTATTAGCGAGAGTGAAAGAGACAACCAATTTTGCCAGAAGGGTTTTTTCACATACCTTTCAGGCTTCTTTAACATGCCACAATCGACATGGGACTGTCATCCTTACTTGCCCTTTGAAAGAAGCTATGATAAGGATTTTTATCGCTCTAGTAAAGTTGGTCAAACTCGGTTGGGTTTGAACCCCCTAAAATTGGGTCCTTAGGTGAGCACGTTACCCTAAGACTACAGAGATCAACGGGACTGACGGTTGATCGGATAACAAAAATGTTGTATAATATGTAAATGGGGGTGGGAGATATCGAAACGAATTTATATTAAATGTAAATGCAGAATAGATTCTAAATAAAGTGTATTAATTATTATTCTAAAGTATAAATTTTCAATAAATTATAAAATTATAATTCTCATCAATGTAAACAGAGTAATGAAATTAAATTTGTTTAAATATTCCATTTATTATTAAAATTCAACAATCACTTTTTAAAAAAGGGGTTTCTAATTTCTTCCCAACTACATTGCATCAATAATATTACACATGCGTAGGCTCCACAAATATGTAATAAATAGCACTTTACATGAACATGTCGAATAACTGAAGGCCGGATTATCGGGATTCCGCTATATTAACACTTTTTATGCAACAATTTATAATATTTTACTATTTTTAGGGCGATTTTATAGGTATTGATGATATAATTATACTGAAAGTGACAGCTGCATATCATATTATTGACGTATGAATACGTTAATGTAGATCCAGCACTCTCCTAGCTGTCAGATAAGGCCCTTAATATGAAAATTGGACTGTATTAAGACGCAGGGCATCAAAAGATAATTCGTTTAGCTTGGATATTGTGTGATTGTGATCACACTTTTAATACATTTTATGAGGTCTTTATTTTTTAAAAGGCAAACAATAAAACACTAGCATGGTGTCGATACTGGCCTTGTCATTCCCAGAATAAACGTCACTCATCAAAAAACTAACATTAATATGAAGGGTGATATACCCCAGAATTAACATATTTATTAAATCTCTAGTATCCATCTCAAACATTGCCATGAATAACAATATTTCAATTTTGAAATATATAGCCAAAAACCAACACCATTCCAGATTGATCTAATTCCATATTTTTAATTTTAAAGAGATTAATTGAAAATGAAGCGTAACATTTGTTAGCCATATGATTAGCATTTCTGTTTGATTTGTGTATGTGGAATAATTTTTCCTGTTTTAGAATAAACAAATTTAATAAATATTTAAAAGTGGAAGTAGATCTATCATAAATACAAAATCCTATACCACCATCCACTTCAAAAAATATATCATGTGGGTTTTAAATATAAACTCAATTTTTAACATAATTTTTGTTAAGTGTTATTTTAAATCACCAACATATTTTACTGAACGCTAGATTCAAGCGTTTCAGGTGGGATTAAGTTAAACAACCGTCTGTGTTCACTGTGGTATAAACAAACATTGTACACTCTGTTCTTATAAGGTATAAATGTTTTATAAAAGTTTAGAGCACATGTCCTAAAAACAAACTCAGATAGTGTTATTAGGTTAGCTACATATGGTAAACTAAAAGTCAGAATCAGAATGAAATATGAACATAGAGCCTTTAAAATAAAATGTGATATTTTTATTAGTGAAAGGAAAGCCGAAATCAATTAACCTTATCATATTTATTTTTTTAAATTAAAACAGATCAAATTTTATAGGAATTAAATTTAGCTAAAAATTAATTTTGATAAAACCCAGTCACCTCACAATTTACGAGAGCCCCATATCCAAATCCGTGATTAATGTTGTCTCTTCCTGGGTATGGCTTCACGTTAGATAGCACTCTATGATCAGAACACGATATTTCCATGGAACAAACAGGAATAAAAGAATGACGTCACTAATCAGGCTTTTTAAAGCCCCCAGATGGATCCACAAAGTTCTGGAACCGAGGTTGCTTATGCCCATCTTCTTGATGCCCAGGCTTTTCCTCTGTTAGCGTGGTGCACAGTCGCTAGAATGTGGCAGGAACTCATTCATGTGGAGGAAAGACGTCCACGAATGCCCAAAGGACGTAATCAGCGAATTTTTTGGAACCGCCAACTTAAGAATCCAGTTAACAAGGCATCTCCTACTCAACTGGACGTATTCTTAGTACAAGCTGCATATTCTAATAATTGATTTTAGATACATATGGTATATTGTACGATGTCAATAAATTTGTAATTTTGTTGCTGTAGAAGACAAACTTTTAAAAAGGTCCATACCATACACTTTGGTTATTTTGGAAAGAGACGTAAATAAACTTTCCTTTCTAATGCACCGAAATAAATTTGAGAAGATAATTAATAGGTAACTCTTTATTGTAAATTTTAAATTTGCCAGAAAAAAAGATAAAGTTAACCAACAATATCAGTGAATAATTTTGAACGTGTAAGGCTCTCTTATTCATTTGTATATCAGATTTTACGGCACTTAGTCATATTTATAGTCTAGTCATGTGTGTCAACTATTTTTCCTGTTTATGAAATAGCAAGCAGTTATGGTCGAATGGGTGATTGGCTGACGGTTGAATCTTGAATATATAGACCCTAAGTGAAGTCTACAGCTTCAACTCCACTTCTCAGACGAGTATGGGCAGCGTCCAAATCACAAAGACACAATCCTCTGGGCCACAGGCGAGACCAGCATTCATGTGATGATTAATAAAGACTGCGCAATTACACCAAAAGCGTCCATACGCCTGATTATTGCCATGAAATGTCAAAGTTCAAATCCTCTGTAATGTTTATTGAGTAGATTGTTTTTCTTCCTCGTTTTAATAAAATATTGATACAATTACTTTTTTAGCACCTATAGGGTTATATGCTTTGTATACTAATTACGCTAATGGTTTTAGGGATTATAAAGCTTATATCTAGAGGAATTTTGCCTAATTTTTCGTGGAGGGAGAGTGGAAAA
Source organism: Timema bartmani (assembly GCA_902151455.1). Lineage (NCBI taxonomy): Eukaryota > Metazoa > Arthropoda > Insecta > Phasmatodea > Timematidae > Timema > Timema bartmani. The sequence goes on along the minus strand of CABFWB010000140.1, from coordinate 357,938 downwards.
CAATTTTCAATAAAACACACTCAGTAGGGCCTACGCTCAACTGAGATTTGAACCTCAATATCCCTGTCATCGGCAGTCTAATCTACTGTGAGAGTAGCACGTTAGGCCACAAAGACACCGAAGCAAGTTACAGTTACTTAAAATTATTCTTACTTGTATTATGTGTTTAGATACGCTATAATATTTGGCGGATATTCCAAAAAGTCATCAAGAGGCATGCCACTAATATAGTAAACACATTTAAAAAAACACTTTTCAAATATGAAAAGGTGTCCATATTTATCAGAACACTGAGTACTTTCAGTCCAGAATAAATAGCAATGTAATGCCCGTAAACAATCAGATTTAAAATGTATTGAAATGGCCATAAGTGCTTTAAATACGAGATTCTCTTGTCTGAGGTTTAAATATTAATTTTATTTCTAGCATATTTAAACTAATATAAAACATATTGTTAAAATTATCTGGAAATAAAATAACACTTGGGTTTAAAATTAATCCACAGGAAAAGCGCATCTCTGAGCCCAGGAGTTCATGAGATTGATGGAGGGTATTAATGGTTACTACAACAGGGCTTACACTTATTAGGGAAAAATGGAAAAACCTGAAAATATAATATAATTTTTGTGTGACAAGATAATTAAATAATAATAAAATGTAACATAAAAAATTACTGGTCTTTTTATATGTTTGCAATGTTTTGTATGATGCTAAGAAATAATAATTTATTAACCTAGATTTAAGGTCCATGTAGGTTAGACAACTAAACAATTCCAAAATAATTACTGCCCTAATTAAAAATATTCTTAACACCCGTAACTGTTTTTAATATTGGTATTGATTGAGAACAGAAGAGTCCAAACTGATGCATTAGAACTAGTCTGTTCACCGTAGGAATTGTTTTCTGAAAGGCCTTTTTCCCTACCAGAAATCTATTATATAGTAGGATATTGGTAGGAAAAAAGACCTTTCAAAGTGTAATTCCTATCGTGAATGGAGTTTACATTAATGTTTAAGACCAATTTCACAACATAAAATAATATTTAAGTGTTTATATGAAGAATTAATGGAAAGCAATGAAAATATAATAGCTTTATCTACAAAACAATCAATAAACTCGTTTTATTGGTTGGACTACCTGGAAATTTAATCGAATTTCAAAACTTCAAACTGTGTTTCAAATTCTTATTGGTTTGAACCTAGGAAAATTATAATATAATTTCGTATCTCTCCCAATCTTATTCATAATGCCAAAATATTACATTCTTAAAACGTGGCTTAAGTTTGTTCTTTTGGATTAAATTTAATCGAAAGTTGCTTAGGGCTATTATATAAAGTAGTTCATATAAAAAGTACACTTTGAATTAAATTTAAAAACGTATATTCTAGAAATGGTAAAATTCAGACCAATTCCAATTCCAATGGTTACAATAAATATTATTCACAATATTTGCATCATAGTCGAAAGTTCCTTTTGAAAAATTATTCTCAAGAAATTTAATACCGCTTTGAATTGAAGATTATTTAAAGTATAAGTTGAATATAAATGTCACTTGATGCCACTTAAAATCAGGGTCGTATTGTAAAGTGGAGAGGGGAGGGAGTTAAGAGAATAAAATCCCCAAAAAGTGTTGTAAATAAATTATTATGGTATGTATGCCTCCTAAATACACACCATTAGTTGGTAGTTTATTGAAGTCTTACAAATATAACAATACTTACAACCCTAATTATATTTTAAAATAGCTTTAATTAGCTTCGATGGAAGCTTATAATCTAAAACAATCCTTGCCATATGTTGTTAGGGAACTTAGCCTTCCTTGAGCCATCACTGGTGGCACCCATCGCTCGAAATAAAGGTCTTTGTGCGGCCTTGCTTTAAATTTAATACCTTTTGAAACATAAATTTAGTTTTATTAATATCACTTGATGCCACTCTAAATTGAAGCCCATTTGAATCCCAAATTTAAAGTATAATTTAATTTGATTAAAGTAGTTCAGTAATACCAGATAAAATTTGAGGTGGATGGCGTTAAATTAATGTGTACCCCTGAAAGTGACCCAGTATTTACCTTGTAGTTTATAAGACACAGTCTGAATTCCAACTTATAAACTTTGCGTCTCTCTTCCTTCACGTCGTGTCGTCGAGGGAATGGATATGGTGTGGATCGTGGGTTGAAGGGACGCCCCTCCCATCGCATTTGAAAGGAGGGGGTATGTCCCTCCCCAGCACGCACATGGCCCCAAGGTCCCTCTTCAGGTCCCAGCTGTCTCTTTTGCTGCCCATCTAACATTCATGACATGGAACTTATGTGACTACTACTACTAGACTGTTACTTACAGTGCCATACTTCACTCGACTACCTCTTACTCCTTTATTCTTTCCTGTCCTCTCGCCTGATGAAGAGGTTTGATAAAATATTAGTTTTTGAACTGCTGCTTTCCATACTTGCCAAGATAGTGATATAAATAAATGTATTGCTTGATACGAGACAAAGAATTAGTGTAACATTATATTTTTAGCATACTACATATTGGGGTATTAGAAAAATCAAAACTGCAACTAGTTATCATTGTATTACACTACTTACATTTTTAATTTTGAAAAACCTACTAAGAACCAGTATACAAGTTCAACTCGGTAGAATTATTATCATACCAATATAATTAGTGATGTAATTGAGTACCTATTTTTTATGGCGCAAGTTTTTAAATAATTTAAATCGGGGTTGCAGGTTTTCTATTATTTATTTAAAGGCCCTTTGAAATTGGCGAGCCAAAATAAAAACTTAATATGTGCCATGGGTTGGATTACATTACCAAGTGTACCAATCAATATGTCTATAGTTGTACAATATTTTGAACGGCACAATATTGAATTGGATCTATTAATTTGTAACGAACGATCTTGTGTCTATGGTTTTAACACCTACTTGATTGTCTTGGCGATGAAGTGTAGGTCTTGTTTAGAATCCTGGATGAATGTACTCAGGTGGTTTTACATTTACGCTAATGTTGGTGTAGTTTATATAAGTTTTACCTTCCTCATCTTTTCCTCATTGGTGAAAATATGCTGATATCCCAGACGAACAATAAAAGGTGAAGCACGGATAAAGAACCACTTTTTTTCTATCAATAAATATATTTCATAATGAACATAATAAAACGTCATTGATCTGCAATTTTTATATTGACCAATACATTTTTATCGAAATACTAAGGGGTATTGATTGGGAAAGTAGCTTGAAGGCAATGCACCCACATCAGATTGGAAAGGAAATAGAGCACCATGGCTACAAATTTCATCTGAATGAATAAATAACCCTCAGTGTACCCTACTGAGAATCGAACCTTGACCTTCCGCTACTGGCTACTCAGGATATCCAGTATTATGCGTATGTAAATTTTCAGATGAGTGGTCTGAGGCGCCACCCTTCACAATATACTGGAATGATGATGATTGAGAAATAGGGGTTTGAATCCCGATTAGGTTGTACTGAAGGGAATTTTTCCTTAGTGGTTTTCCATTTCTCCTTCAAGATAACTCAGGTATACTTCATCTAAATTAAATCTTACTCTTCCATATGCGTATACATCGAGTGGGTAGTAAGATGCCATGCTTAGAAATTATCTTAAACAGTGTTTAATATTACATCCATTACACTATTTTATTTAATATAGAATCAACGTGTAGAAGTGAAATCCTACATTGTAATATGTGATTCAACATGTTCTTTATTGCACTCAGGGCCGTAACTGACAAACGGCGAAATTGGGAAAGTGTTTTGCCTGCTGCGAATCATGAAAAAGTACCCCCAAAATATAGAAAAATACAAATTATTTAGAACTAAAATCCCTTCAGAAATAATTTAAAGTATGTTGAAACATAATTGGTGTTGGAGGTGCTATGAATTTTGTAAGACTTTGAAGCATCGAGAATAAAAAGCAAAACAATTTGCTACTGATACTTTCTTGAGGGATTTTAACTCCCAAAATACCCGCCTCTCTGTAAAGCCCTTGATAATACGGAGTGATCCAAAATTTTCTGTACAATCTTTGATAGGAGATAGGGAATATTAAAACAAACAATTTTCGTTATTGAGTGTATGCCCACAGACGTCAGCCTTAGGTGCTAGAGGGTGTTGTTGTGTTATTTTTCAGTATCGTGATTCGAAACGCGGATTTCATGCTTCCAGCAAATGACATTTCATGGGTTCTGAGATGGCTGATATGCGTCTAGTATATGTGACTGGGGAATCCTTGAAAAATGCGTCAGTGTTTTTAGCAATGCATACTGTAAATAAAAAAGTTGTCACTTTCTGCCTTTCATAGATGTACTAATGGCACCCTCTAGCATCTAAAGGTGACGTCTGCCTTATCTACTACTAAAGTTTTTACAGATAGTTCCTCTCTAAACAAATCATACAATTTTTTGTATTCCGACCGTTGAATAATAAATATACAATGACAATGTAATGTGATTTCTTAGCTACTTTTTTTTTTCATCCACTTAGTCTAATTACTATACTCTCAGTTTTAGAATGAATAGTTTGTCTAACATTTTAAAACAACATTTTTGATACATTCATTTGGTTTCCTTTGATTTCAGGTAAGATAAAACTACGTGACTACTCATATATTATTCGTAAGTACACAACTATCTCTTATTCGCATGGACATTCACGCAATTTAAGGCATCAGCCTCACTAAAAGTAGGTTTAACATCCCCTAGAGGCTGAGTTTCGAATCTTGGTTGGATCCACTTGGGAATTGGTTATATCACCACTTTATTTATCTCTATGTTTTTCCTTATCTTCTATATACACTATATGGGTATATTTGTTATAACTTACCCTCCTCTTCACTAACTTTAAGATTAATTCACATATAAATTAATAGTTTAAAATATTATCTCTTTTAAAGCTTTGTATATTTATACTCTATACAATACATGTCTTGTGGCAAGCCTCTTTGTCTCGTGTTGAGCATACCTGGCTATTAATCTAGAGGTCCTATGTTTGATTCCAAGGGGTACCATAGGTATTTTCCCCGAAGGGGAATTGCTCCTTTAGTCTCTATAGTCTGGTTAGTTGGATTTAAGACTTTTACAGGTATTACATAATTATCACCTCATCGGGACGAAGTAATGACACCTACATGGTGTTCCGACCTAAAAGATTCTTACATATCAGCCACTGACAGTAGAAGACCAGGAATTTTTATCTTACAAACTCCGGTGACAAACGCAAAAAAAAAAAAAAAATC
>CABFWB010000140.1:318284-352646 GCA_902151455.1 Timema bartmani | reverse complement strand
AAAAAAAAAAAAAAAAAGTTATTCTAATGATGTCCCAATTATTTTCACACCTCCTCGTGAGTTGACCAAAACTCCTTCTGCATTAAAAGTTTACGACTCAATTTAATTTCAAGTGTTTTTGTTTCGTCCCACCCCTCCACCCTCCACCCCACAATAAGGTAATTTATTCTGGTTTGGTTTCCACAATTAAGTTCAGTAACACTTTTAAAAGCCATACAGTCAAGTAATTCATCCTGGAGATATGGAATATGAGTTGTCGCAGGACGAGATTAACGAAACGAAACAACGCCTTGTCACATCTCTCCCTCCACAACCTCTCTCTCTCATCCTTCCTCCACACAATTTCTCTGGCATCCCTCCCTCACCCCCTGATTATACTGTTTGCCTTCATCTCTTCCAGCATCCGAAGAGAATCCAGCAAGCGTTGTAGCTTGGCTTTCCCAATTGAATTAAACGGCAATTTCCCTCTCTAACTGAAGATACGGCTTAAGGTACACTTCGTTTCATAATTGTGTCCTAAAATTGAATTCAAAAGAGGAAATTGGTATGGACGTTTGTTGCATAAGATTCGGGGGTAAGGTTTGGGGCGAGGGAGAAGGTGGGACGATCAATTTCTGAAATAAAACGTATGTTCGTTATGAATGGGGAAAAACTTAGATTAAAAAAATAAGAGATTACAGTGTAAATATTTTTCAGGTGAGATGGGATGGAGTTAAGGTCGGTATTTTTTCAGATTTTATGGTATAAACTTTTTTTGGACAAAAAAAAATCGAATATTGTTTTAGTGGACACATTTAAGTTAGTGTTCTATATATTTTGAATCCAGCACTTCTATGATATTTTCTATGAATATTGTGTAGTGCGAAATTTGAACCTGTATTTTTTATCTTTATTTAAAAGGGTTATGGTCAAATTCCACAATGCTAATGATAAATATTAATTTCAATTATATTTGGGGTGGAAACTCATTAATGGGTATCTTACTGACGATGTATTTTTCATAAAAATTAATATTTTAAAAATAGCCTTAACGATTTGGCTCCAAATTGTTATCTTGGGAGTGTTTGACATGACAAATAGCCCTGTATACTTAGTTTTGGTTAAAAATTCGATGAGTGATTTTTGAAAATTCAATTTTTTTAAAATGTCTATAACGATTTAGTTTATAATCTATAACTGGGGAGTGTCCGACAATATCATGATAAATAAAGCTGTGTACTTGTTTTTGAGAACAAATCTCTGTTATGGGTAGTTTATTGATGAATGTTTTTAATTTGATTACTTAAACAATTTTGGTTTGATTTGGTTTAAAATGAGTATCTGTTAAGTTTTTTGAATTATAAGTAGTTAATTGGATTTTTTTTAGATTATGGTTATCTAATGTCTGATTTTTGTAAGATTTGATTTATTTGAAAACATTTCTAACAATTTGAATTAAAATTGGTTTTGCAGGATTATTATGTATATATATATATCTTTATAATATATTTATACATCTATTTCTTTATTCATCCAAAAATAACTTCAAGGTGGCTTATGGAAAATAGGATTTGTTGAAAATTGACCTTTAAGATTGAATTCAAAATGGGAATTTGTGAATAGTTTTTCAAAATAAATAAAAATACGATTTTATTTTTGCAGATATCAAATCATTTTAGGATAGTTTACGAATAGTTTGTTTTTGAAAATTCGAATTTTGTTAAAAATATTTGAAAAATTTGGTCTAAAATATATATATAAAGTGTGATTATTCTGATTAAGTGGATGATGGCCTTGTTTTTCAATAAAGCTTCTTGAATATAAAAAGCTTTTTGCTGTGTCCAATTTATTTCCTTGATGTGAATAGTTAAAGAAATTCATACATTGGTTAGTGGGTTTGGGTTGTTGGTCAGCTTTTTTTTTAAATTGAAATGTTTTTTATACATCTGCTCGTGCATTTGTGAGAAAATGTATGTTAGTGTGGACTAGGCTTAAGCGGTTCAGTCTTTTTAAAGACGCTGGCATTAACTTCAGCTTAGTAAAGAAGAGCTTACTATTATTATTATTATTATTATTATTATTATATTATTATTTGGAGTTATCTAAGGGCGTTTTTTAAATTATTTGACACTCTCCTTCAAATTAAGAATAGATTTCTGTTCATTTTTTTTTAAATTTGAAGCTTTTGGAAAATATATCTTATGATTTTTTTTTAAATTGATACATGAAAAAATAAAATTTTATGTTTGAAAACATAATTCAAGAAATGTTTACTGATATCTGATGTTTTAGAATATTTAAATTTAAAAAAAAAATTATTGTAATTTTGTTAATAATTTACATCTGAGGTGTGATATATACATAAGATTATCAAAATGGTGTTTTTTTAGGTATTCTTATTAAACTTATTTAAATTTGGTCCTAAACTATACTATACTTTATTAGAAAGTATATACGATTGTGTTGTTTCATATAGTTCTAAAATACTGCAATTATATTAATGTTCACATATATTATATCAATAATTAAGATTCACGTGGTTTCTTGCAGACTCGACACTGACTTAGATGGTATCTGCTCAGTATTCAGTTAAGGTTCAAGCTATAGTGTGCCAAGGGTGGGATACAGAGGGTATATGGGTTGGGGGAGGGTATTTCATAATTTGCCATGGAGATTGTCTCCTGTTTGTGTGTTCGTGCCTTGTTAAGACGTCATTTGTATGCACGGATTTCCAAGATATGTGAGAATACATAAAGATAAGTTTCTAATTGCTAGAGCCAACTCATCTAAGACCTCGACTAACTACAGTCGAGTGGAGATCAAATTACTTCTCCAGTCTCGCCTGGAATCTTGAGGTCTTATGAGGTTTGTGGAAGGTGGTTTTGAGGGGGGGGTCTTTAAGCGAATTTCGTCCTCGAGAGCAGCGCCACTACTCACCACTCCTTCGTGATTTGACTGGTTTGAGGTGGAAGGTGGACCATGGGTTGTAGGGTTCTTGGTTCTATCTCGGGATTGGTATTACTATTTTACTATCCCACCACGTCTTACAAACCATTCGGGCTATACACACATATTTTATTACGCTGATGGGTAAGGATGTTAAAGGTGAAGTTTATATTTAATGTAATCGCATTTTTTTGTTAGAACAGGAAAGCAATTTAAGAAAAACCACCATGAATACATCTAGCTTGGGATTCGACCCCCCAACCCCACGTGCAATGAAAACTCAGATTAGACCAGCCTGACACACGTTTCATACAAAGCGGGTCATCACTATTATTTTCTAATCAAAGAATAATGTATTCCTTTTACTTGGACCAGTGAAAACATGGAAACAGATTTTAGTTTCTTTTTGTCTCTCTGAGGTCACAATTCAAATCAGGATTGGGTTTACCAATGGGGCTTTACCTAAATGGTTTACCCCTCTACATCTACTTAAATAGAGGCATTTTTCTTCTTCTAAGTTCCAACTTTTTTCCATTCTCTCTAACCCTTTAGTGTCAATATACGATTAATCGAGAAGGGTATTGAAACTTGGAGCAAACAAAAATAAGATTTGACTCTGGATCTGGTCTTGGATCTAAAGGCTTTACTATGTACTCATTAATACTTAATACGTACTGTTAAATATATATTACATTAGTTTGTTTTTTCAAGTCATTTTTTCATATTCCTTGTGTTTATGTAATATTATTTGGCCTTGCCTCGTGCCTATTTTATATCATCATCAAAAACGATCTAGGTTGCAATAAATATACTATTTTTAATATTATTTTAGTCCCAAATTGCACCTATTTCTTCAAAGTTCAAGTTAATTTAATTTAATAGAATGTTATTTAATAAAGATGTCATTTCGAGGCTGTGTATTAGTTATAAAAATTTATTGGATGTATTAGGGAACTTAGTTATATATATAAATATTATATTATCTTTCATGAATCTGTTAAATATATTATAGTTATCAAAATTTTGCTCACATTACTTATGTTTATATTGTAATTTTTCTTCCAAGCCTGAAGATGTACTAACTTGAGTAATGTGCTGGAATTTAACTTGTGATAACCAAAACTACTCTTCACATTTAATAATCATATATGTTTACGCCACTATTAGCTCTTTCATTAGGGTAGATAAATAAAGAACTCGCTCATTATGTTCAAAAGAGAAATCAATTGATAAAAGTTAAAATTACCTCACTTTGTCGAAATCCTGCTACGATATAATATTTCATACAAACCTTAGACACCAGAAATGTAAAAAAAATTAAAATTGTTAATATAAATTGTATATGAGCTAGGATTATAGCGTGAAGTTTTCCGATAAGTGTAGTGTTGTTCGAATATGGTAATTTTCTTAGGGAAAAAAGGTAAATTTTACATTACATTCTTTCTAGACCTCCCTACCTTATAATTTAAATGCCATTAATGACTACTGAATTATATTCGCATCGATATAAGTAGTTTCGCTTCGATGGCTTAATGTTCTAAGGCATCACTCTCGTGTTAGACTGGCGTGCTGATGACTGGGATATTGGGAATCGAATCCCGGTTGGGTCTAATAAGGGTGTTTTTTCCTAAATGGTCTTCTGTTGTCGTTCCACACTAATGCGTGTAGATTACCTTTAAAATAATTCCTTCCTTATCTCCGCCCCACTAGAGTAACTACCAAATATGCATACAATTTCAACATGTAGTAGCTCACGGTGATAAAAAACAAGGTGATATAAGTGTATATGTTGAAATTTCCAATTTTATTGTAAAGGCAAATTTAAACAATGGACTCCTTTGAATGTAGGTAAAATACTTTTAGTTCGTGAATTATTAGTAATCAAGGGTTGGCCTTTGAAATAATATCATAAATTACTTAGATTTTCTTATTAGGAGTATTAAATATACTTTATACTTACTAAATATAAAAATAATGTCAATATAATATGAGTTACAAAAAACTTCTAACGTCTTATAACTTCTTATAACCATACACCCAGTCTTAATCATTAAATATGTATTAATGTGATGATAGGACTATCCTTTGTACGAATATTATATATCGTTCTCTACCATTCTAATCACTTAGCTACAGTAAAGAGAATGCTAACCATAACATAAACCAATTAATAGCTACTTATTGAACATAAAAACAATTAATAAAATTCCAATATAATCTGTGGGTACGCAGACTAAATACTGAGCTCATTTAGTCTGGACTGCTAATAATGGGGGCATTGAGGTTCAAATAACTTCCGGGTGTAATAAAAATTGTTTCCCAAAATGGTCTCCCATCCTCCTTCCACACAAAGGTGTCCTATAAATTCTCTTTTGACAGCAAAAAATTCAGAATCTATGTTTATCTATTTCAACCTATAGCTAGAACAGGTATAGCCAGCAGGATAATTGAGCTTGTTAACGATCCACTCAGCTCTTCTGCCCCCTCTTTCCACTTACCACCCTCCACCCTTTATTTACATGAGGTGTCAGCTGATAGCTGATTGATTAGTTTTAGAGAGATTGGAGGAATTTTGCTGGCCGGTTGACCAGGGGAAGTTTTTCAAAACTGAAATTTCCACTGTTTTTCTCTTTAACATCTTCTTTATTGACGTAGTCTAATGGCATGTGTTGCATCTGCCTAGGACTGCCTTGGTTTGGATACTGATCGGCTTTGCATGTGACCTGATGGTCCTGGATTTTCATGCATTAGCTTACAACTTAGCGTTTGATTGAAATATATTGTGTTTAGGTGCTAGGTAGTTTTACACTCATTATCAATTATTATATTGATTTTTATTCAAATTGAGAATTATATAAATTAAAGACCACAAATTAGTTATTAAGGTTAATGTATTCAACATTTTTATTCAGATTAACATTTCAAGAATTAATATTAGTAATGAAAATTTATTTGGAGGTATTAGCTCATCGCCATACACTTTGGCTACGTGAGGATCTATCATACGTCTGATCTGGATGATAGTTTGACCACGAGTGTTTATGCCACCCTCATCGTGGCCCAAAGGAGGGTCCACTCCCCTCGGGTGACTTTCCTTGTTAAAAGAAAATCAGCCAAAGTCGATTTTACTGCCTTAAAATAAAACTGCACACCTGGAAAATACTGTGAGACTTGTCCTGTTATCAATTGCTAGTTTTTATGCTAGAATTGTAAACCTTACAAATTTACCAAAATATGTACGTTTATTTAAGAAAGTTAGGACAAGTGAATCTTCAATATGTATTTCACTGTCACTCATAAACTATATTCAATTTAACATTATATTAATCTTTAGCATGCATTTGTGATTCCTATCAACACTTCTATATTGTCACCACACCATTAGATTAATTCGTTAATAGCCTTTTTGTTAAGCGTTTTAATAAAAGTACGTGTTTTTAAGAAGTATTTTCGGTAAATGTTACTTTATACTGTCGTCCAATTTAGGTGACGATTAATTTTCACCTCATCATAGAAAACGCTTCATTTAGCTTCAGACTTTGACCAACAACGTCTAATAAACTCTGGTTTGATTCTGGTTAAATTACATCAAACAATGACCCCTGAACACGTTAATCGAACAAAGAGCCTTTGGTTGAGCGCAACAATGCTCTACCACTAGCTATTTAAATTTCTTCTATAATTCTACCTTACTTATTCCTGAAACATTAGCATATTTATGCGATGAAATAAATCTATTGATAGCAAAGTCTTGTTAAAAATGAATATTTTTAAGTTAAAATAATTAAAACCCTTAAAATTAAATTACAAACGCTGTTTTATATCTTTGTAAACGTGTAGGGATAAAAAAATGATACAATTATTGCGTTGGCTTTGTTGTAAAGTACCATGCTCAAAGAAGGGCCTTTCATATTAAATAATAATATTATTATATAACGTGCGTGACGGGAACTCTTCAGTTGTATTCCAGTCCAACTAAACCCCTCCATAAACCTACCCCTCTACTCTCTATTCAACAACTCGCCATTCCACCACAATGAACATCACTAGACAAATTGCTCATCCCTGAACGAGTTCCCTTGCTTGTTATTTTTAACCCCCTACCCCTCTCCAACCCCATCTCTCGACGCCTCCTATGTACCGAAATAAAAGTGGTCGTAACAGGTGTAACCGTCAAGGTTTCACGCCGAATCTTTTTGATCTATTAAAGCACCCTGGTTTGAATGGCACACACAGTGGCAGTCAGGTGGCTACATTTCGATGACTAGGGAGGGGGAGGCTGTGTTGTTTTCCCAACACCCAGCCCCCAACCTCTCCACTGAACACCTCCCTCCTTTGCCACCTTGCCTTCCGCCACCCCCTTTTTTGTTGCCGACTCTCCCACCCTCCACCCATCCCTTGGGCTCTTTGTTATAGCGGCCATTTTGTTTTTAGCACACTCAAAACTGTTGTAGAACACGGCAGAAGTGGGATCGTAGGGAAAGAGCGGTGTATATAAACTCCCAATTCATTCTGTGGTTTAACGTTCGCTGAGTAAATAGAATTGACCAATTAACACGTGTCGTCCCTGGCGGCGTTAGTTGTAGTGTAGACTCTCTTAATTATATTCAGAAAGGCTGGGGAAATTTTCGACTTGAATGCTAAATATTTTGCTTAAAATATAAACCTCCTGCCCTTAGATTAGCTCAAGTCACCGGTAGACATGAGGGGTAATGAGATGCGCAGTACAAAAAAAAACAATCACGTATTTTTGACGGGGAGATATAAACTCGATTCTCAACTTGGTGAACTTGGGAGGAATTTTCAACGTATGTTTTACAACAGTGGTCTACACGTCAATGGGCACCTGTATCAAGTGTAAGGCTAATCCAATCTGTTAGGCTTGTTGTAGGGATGTCTGGGTTCGAATCTCAACTTAGTGCATTTAGGGCGATATTCCACATCTGTTTTATTACATGGGTATTCACCCGCGCACGTGGTGTGTGTGTGTGTCAAACTTATACATTTTATTTTACAAGTTGCAGAGAGTTCTGTGACAATCATAAAATGATTTACTTAAGGTGTTTTAGCCTAAGTAAATACTGTAAAAGATTATTCTAAAATATGGGTGTTCGAAGCTTTGAAACTTTGATTTGGCCTCGAAACAAATATCAGCTTCGATTACAGTTCGAAAAAGTTCCGGCTTCGAAAATTATGAAGCTTTGCCAAGAAAAATATCTACAGCTAAAATACTCAAGTTCAATTATTGCTCTGAGATGCTATATACATTAAAAATAAATATGCATTAGGAAAATAACTTAAGTTATTCAATTGCAAGCTGTGATAAAAACTTGATTTATCAGAATAAAATGAAATATTACGAACAAAAGTGAAATAAAACATTTTCCAAGTGATTTAATTACTAAAGTTGTATAAATAACCAAAATATGGACTAATATTTTTTCAAGCATCAAACAACTTTTTAAAAAAAATCTTACTTTGAATCGTCTTTGAAAATATTGTTTATATTTGATTCGAACGCACTTTTAATTATTTTTTTTGAAAGTGTATTTCGCACCCCCTGTTATAAACATATATATAAATCATAAGCTTAGTTTTGCTAATCAATAGGCCTAGGCTTACAACATTTATTCAATTCTAATCTTTTTTCAAAAGGTTTACACAATGATTATATTCTACTATATGTATCAAAAACATCTGAGAATATTAAATCTACAAAAAATATCCATTACAAGGCTTGGGCCCTTAGGATTACTTCTAAAAAGCCAAGGCTTATTCTAGTTTCTTAATCCATATTGTGTGTTAAATAATCAAAGAAAAAAGTTACTAATATTTCTTGTACAATTTCCCAGCTAACGTGACACCCAACGTGCATGAACCAAAAAATGTTGCCATATTGAAAGAAACTTATTACGCTATTCCCAATACTAAAGGCGGCCGTCCCGGTCAGAAAAAAAAGTATCAATTACTTTCTAGCTACAGGGCTTAAAATACGATAGTCTGTGTCGTTTTCTCTATTCCCTCTGAGCTTATACTCCCTTTTGAAACTAACCTACAACCACCCTTATTCATGTCAATTAGAAAGAGGGGAAAGAAAATTTCTAAACTTCTAATCTCAAGGTAAAGAGGAAGGCTCGCTGTTAGTTCTCAAATTTCTTAAAACTGTCTGTTTTGGGCCTATCAAAAATTACTTTATTTATCAGAGGAAGGATATATCTAAGAGCCTTTTTTCAACAAACCTAGTTACATAGCTCCAAAAATATGCATGAAATGTCCTTTAAAATGAGTGTATGTCACATTTTACCAGATATTTTTCTATTAATACAACTCAAACTAAAGGGCTGTTAAGAATAAAGAGTCCTATTGGAATCTTTCTACTTTAATTTGGCATGAGCCATATTTTGAAATAATGCATCATAGAATTAAATATTGCGTTAAAGTTGAATATATGTACGGCACTTTATCTCTTACCGAGGTGGCCCCCTAAATTACTCCATGGTATTTGAAAATTACTTTTTAGTTTTTATTTAAAAGTTTTTCATTGATTACCATGACTATTTGTTATGACACTAACATTTATGAACTTTTGAGGCTACTAGCAAACCAATGTCAATTGAAAGTTCCCACTTTCCCTCCACAAAAGTACGGGTAAATTTAACTTAAATTCTTCCTTCCTTGACTTTATATTATTGGCGTGATCAAAAAGTTACAGGCTGGAGTGTTAACCGTGGCAACACTGTTTGGAGTGACGTAGTGAGACCTAGCCATCTGTTGCTTCTTATGGAGAATTAAGTAAACATTTCCAGTTTTCTTTCATACAAACTTTGTTTGGCAATTTGGAATGGTTGATCTAATTTTGTATTACAAGCATTATTTAAATAAAGATATTTTAAGTGAAAATTATAGAAAAAATAAATAATAATATAGAAATTAATATTTGGTACCTATGGGTGACGTTCCTTTCCTGTTTATAATTACTATACTATAACTTATACGCTGAAAATGGAAAAAGGAGCATTGTTTCATAGCTTGGTAATTTTTAATCTAATCAAAGGGTTCTTTGCTCAATTTATGGGTCTAAGTGTAGCTCTATGGCAAATATATAAATAAAATTAATACATTTCTTTATTTATAGTTAAATGTGTGCTTGCCATTTGTTTTAAATTGCATGCTTCATATTTTTAATACAACAAAGAACACAAACGCGCTGTACAAGCCCAACCCTTTTTTTAAACATGGTAATGCATAAGTTATTTATCTTACTCACAAAATATAAATAAAACAAAATTGTGTAGGCTTACTAAACTTAATTACAATTTATAAATAGCAAGAAGTATAATTTTGGAACTTAATTTAACAGAATAGAAGTTAATAATAAAAAGTATCGCGTTATTTAAGAGAGTATTTGGTCTCACTAATATATTCATACTTTAAAGATTGGGATGATATATTTCAAAAAAATTTTGTAAACAATAGCTATAAAATGGTACTAAATTGAGTTTCTGGTTTTTAGAAACTGTTTGAAATCAGATGTTAATCAAAATAGATGTGGAAATTAAGATTATTTGCTAAAGCGTTCTAAATCATGCTCAAGTGCACCATGAAGTTTTGGAACCACAATTATATGTTATCTGAAGTTTACTGTTGAAAAATCTATATAAAATTCACTGAGTCCACATTTAATCAATTATATTAAAACTACTATGCAATGATTCATTCCATTGAGTGTGTTGGTGGTAACGTAATTTGGCAATTTGAATTTTTACAACCATGTTGAACAAAAAGGTAAAAGTATAAAATATCAGGAGAATTGCCCCTGGAATTAAAATTAGTCTGTATCTGGTGTATTATCGCACACAAAAAGTTTTTATTTTAATAAGAATCGGTCTTAGATAAGTCACATTCTTCTGAATATTTTAATAATAAAGGTAGGCCTACAATTAAAATCATTTACACATCCTGAAGACTTTATGGAAATGTAATTTCTATTAAAGCTAAGAACACAACAATGTCTTAGCATTTTATAAAGCTGTCATAACATTATTATTTTTACCATAATTAGGCCTATATATAGAGCCACAATAGTTTATTAATGTGATAAACGCAAACTACACCCAAAATAATCAGTTCAAACAAATAAATCACATGAGAAACAAAAGTTTTGAATGGCAAAACAAACTAAACAAATAAACAATAATAGTTGCCTAGAAAGTAGCTGCGTAGTTGACTAGTTTTCTGTCGCGGCGTTGCCAAACTTCAGTATTCCGGCCTGTTACTAAAGATGGTCTCATGATATAGCCTGGGAATATATCAAGTCGCGGTGGGAAAAATAACATTACTGGCATTTTTCCATTACCTTTTTACGCTAATGTGGGTGCACTCACTTTAAACAATCCTTCACATTCGTTACAATCCGGTAGTAGCCATATCACCACATCTGTGGACGCGTGGCTGTTTGTGGATGATGGATAGGCTGGGGGCTCAAATATTACTGAATGTAGGCCTACTAAGGTTTTACCCTAATTTCTTAGATCTTTCACCATGTAAATGCTGGTACATTTTCTAAAGTCAACTTTACTCATCCCTTCCCATTAGTGTACATATTTGGATATCTATTAATATGAGAATAAAAGAATCAAACAAATGTGATAGTAAAACTTTATATTATTATTTATTCATCACATCCTAATACCCGTTTGACCTGTTTCAATATCCGCATGGTTTAAGGCGTCACTCCCATGTTAGACTAGTCTACCGATTACAGGGAGATTAGGATTAGAATCCCTGTCAGATCTACTGAGGTTGATTTTTTCCAAAATGATTTTCCACTCTCCCTCCACACAAATTTTGATACTACACCTCTAAATTCAACCTTCTTCATCCCTAACTCATTAGCGTAATTAGTAAGTATGCGTACAGCCAGAACAAAAAGTAAGATGCGGTGCTAAAAAAAATAGTACACGTTTGGGTTATAAGCATACATTAATATAGGCCTAGACCTAGATGAAACCCACTTCGCGCTACTCTTGCCATAAACTAAGACTGCCGAATGTGGGAAGATCAAGGTTCGATCCCGGTGTGATGCACTGAAGGTGGTTTTCACTAAATTGTTTTACACTCTCCCCCCACGCAATTTTAGGTCCATTTCTTCTAAATTAAGCCTTATTAATCCCTGACCCATGAGCGTAGTTAGTACATAGGCGTCAATAATATATAAATTTAGAGGAAACGTGCCAAAATTTTATTTAAGGTAGAGTGATACACCATTTATTAAAAAAAAAAACTTTTTGCGTGCGTCCTGGATTTGAATCCCGACTCTCCCTATCACCGACAATCCAGTCCAACACCAGGGTGACACGGCCATGCGATGCTGTTAACATATCACTATTATTAGCGTTAAACAAACCATCCCCACTCTACAAAGTAATTACTCTTGCTCTGGTCTGTGCTTATCCCACTTTATCCCGGAGTCCCGGTCGTGAGTCCTGTTACTAACACCGGTTGGCCATGTCATCCTGTGATTGAATGATGGCGTACAGAAGAGAGATAACAAAAAAAAATAACAAAAAAATTGTACGTTGCAACCCACGTATAAAGCGCCCATATATGATGTAGGCTATATGAACGTATGCGTGTGTGTGTGTGAGAGAGAGAGCTATAGGGTAGACGCAGCATGTGAAAATAACATTACATATTAACAACCGACGGCGGGCAACAATAACTACGCGTGAAAGCAACAATGCAAGCGAGAAGCGAGAGTTGTTATTTGGATAGCATTGTTTGGCACACAGTAGTAGCACCACGCCGTGAGGGAAAATGGTTGCCATTGTTGCGTCACGAACACGAGAAGAGCACCTCCCCCCACACCCCTTACCATTCCCCAAAACCACCCGCCCAACCCCCTTGTGATTGGTTGAACCCTGCCACGCAACGCAGCGCGGTAACACCGCCGTGCTGTGACGCCTATTCTACTACCTTGTTTCGAATAAATTGGTGCCCCATCGACGGTTTTGAAGGGTGACTGTTCTCTTCCCCTCTGGACCCTCCAAGCCTTTTGTCCGCTGTCGGTGTTTGTTTTTGGGGAGGTGGATTGCCTGACAATTGGTTGATGCGTGTTAGCGGGTGACGGATACATGACAGATTAACAAACTTGCTTTCACCGTTTAGTTTTGACGTGAGGTCCTAGGTAGAGGAAGCGTGTTTACTCGTGTTACGTTCAAGATTAAAGAAGAACAATGCATTAGCGCCAAAGAAGAGGCATTGTCATACAAATTTAATAGGACCCATAGGGGTATTATCAGAAAATATTTTTTGTTGTTGTACTAACCACCACACTTAATCCTGAAGGTTATTAAATTGTACACATCCATTTTGGACTAATCGTAGAAATAGCCAAAATTATCATCAAATCTGTCAGTGACATTAACCTAACCAGCGCCGTACCGATTAATATATTGGAGTATTATAGATCTTACAGCACCAAAAACCCCAATGTATAATTTGTCATTTAGATAAAGTATTGTAATCGTGACAATTTTTTACTCTGGTACTGTGATAGCTTTTGCCGTTACATGTTTCATATATAACGCCAAATGCTATCATAATTAAGGGTAAAGAAAGTGGTCATGATTACAGTACTTTTTCTAAATGACAAAGTATAAATTAATCTCTAATCCTTGCTTATTTTCAAGTCTTTCATCCCTGCTTTTAATGATCAAATTAAATGGTATTTTCTTTAAGTCTTAATAGATTGTCTTGAAGCTATTGGGGGTTGTTGAAAAAGCATCGCTAGCACGTATTGTTTCGTTATGTACTGTACTTTGAAAAGGTTTTTGTCTTTTGTATCGCAAAGTTGGCACACATTAGAAAACAACTGAAGCACATTATTCACGAAGTGCAAACTTCTTGGGACTATTATTGTGTAAATTATATTACACGGTGTCTACAGGAACATCACAGTATATTAGTATAAGTTAAAAAGGGACAGATATGCTTCAACAGAAGAGCACCCATTTGCACCAAAAATAAACTTTTTTTTGTCTTGCGTTCTAGTTTTGTTCCCTTTCCGACACCTTAGAGCAGTCGGTAACGTGTATGTCTACTGTACTAAGCATTCTGGGTTTAATTCCAGGAATGGCCAAATAATTTGTCATTGGTGAAATGTGGGTTTACTCTTTGACAGTGATGAATTAACGACTGGGAGCTTGTTGTTGTGTCTGTTCAAGATTTAAGTTAGTTCATAGGTCGTGTGCTGATATAATCATTCGGTTCAGAAAGTGTAATTTTAATATCTCACATATATGAAGGAAAAAACACACTTTTGTTTCCAACATGTTTTATTACACGTTTTGGCATATAGATTAATTAAGCTAATGAGGTAGGGTGGAGAAAGAAATAACTTTAGAGTAAATTCACCTGCATTTTCCTAGAGAGGAAGTGGATAATTAATAAAGAAAGACCCCCCTCAGTACACCCAGAAAGAATTAAACCCCCAATATCCACGTGATCAACATACTAGATTAAGGTTCCTGTCCTACTACCTAACCATGTTAATTCATTAATGAGGTCAATATTAATTAGTTTTGTTTGCTTCACGGGAGAGTAGGAAACAATTTACTAAATTTAACACTCATTTCACCCAACTAATATTTTTAAACTGACGTCTCTGTATCCGACAAATATGACAAGATTAACTTCACGTTTAATTAACATAACCACCAATACGTGCTACGAAATATAATGTAGGTCATTCAGGCTAACTTTGGATTTTCCTTTAAGTTAAAAAAAAAAATCTTACTAAAAACCACTCTTACTGATGAGCACACAGACAAAAACGTCCGTATCGTCTGGTTTGGTTTGACTTTGAAGGGAAGGTCAAGTTAAATCTTGACCGGTTGTTATTTCCTCAAATTTTCTCCACTGGTTACGAATATTCCTAAAATAGAGAACTATAAAAAATGTTATTTCCATATGATTCTGCATTGGATGAATAAATGAATGAGCTAATCGACATAGATTCAAAGTTATTAGACCAAAACTAATATTGTTTTGGATATTCAAATATATTACATAGTCCCTAATGTGGTTTATTTAAAATTCTCATAATTTAAGGAAATGCTAAATTTCAGTTATAATAGTGAAAATAAAGATGCAATAATTTCCCCATCCTTTCTCACGCCCCCCTGAAATACATCCATAGACTCCTCTGTGGATCCAAGGTTAAGCACCCATTTATCTAGATGGCTTCTTTGTTTTAATCTACACTTCAAATCCTCAAGGTTTAATGGACGCGAGAAAAGGTAAGTGTTTTTGAAGTCTTTATAGCATAATTTTTTTATTTTGCCAAACTTAATATATATTCCTCCAGTAGAAACATACGAGTTTAATTTTCTTAACATGGTGACATCTACAGTTGTAGAATATCTTTCATGAGCATAGCGCCATTAGATGACCAACTTTTTAAAAGGAAGAGAAATATTTGTCATTAAATTTAAAAACACACTTGAAAGATATCCAATAATTGTTGATATCACCATATGAAGAAAATTAAAGTCTATGTTTACACTTGAGAAATATTTTATGTATTTTGGCCAAAATGGTGTTTTGCTATAATAACTCCAAAAACACTGCCCTTTTCCCCCCACGTTTCCTACACTATCACCTAATAGTAAAATTTAATAAAGATATTTAGGTTGATACTAGTTTACTATGAATAAGTTGATATAAAAGTATAATGATTAATTTAAAAAGAAATGAAATCTTTAGTCTTATAATATAGTAATTTATGACCAAAAAAAAATGTTCATCATTTAATAAGTCTTTGTCTATGATGATATTTTTTTAAAACTGGATAAGTAGGTTTTATCTAAGTTAAATGATTTAAACTGTTGCAAAATAACCCTTCCATTAAATAAAAGGTTCTTCATTACATCAAATATTATTAGAATTTTAACCCTTCGACCGTATACTGGAGTCTAGGAGATCCTATGAAATTTTAAATTGCTTATAGTTTTTTTTCACTTAGTGTACAATAATTTATTGTCTAGTAACTTATGTTGGTATCAGTGCGAATGTATGTCAGATATTTCGAGGTCATTAAACCTCAGTTCGTCAAGTGATATCGTTCGGAAGTGGTATGTGGGTAAACTGGACCCCAATATAACTGAGTATAAAAAAACTACCAGATATAAAATTAATGTTTTGTATTAATTTTGAAAATTAGCTTATCATATTTTTATAAATGTACAGCAACGTTACAAAACCAATTTATAATTTTACTATTTACTAAAAATTAATGTCATAATGTTTTAGCTAAAAATTTATAAGTGCATCAACTTTATGTGAGGGGAAAAAAAATTGCGTTTTAATTTCACAGAACCATTGTGAAATATAAATTTAAAACATTTACCTCAAAATAATGAAAAGTTTACAGGAAAATATAAATTAAAAAAAATGGGGCTTAGTAGACCCCAGTGTATAGATCATTTATCAAAGAAACATGTGTACAGTCAGAGGGTTAATATTTTAATATACTAGAAAATAGTGAATTGGCACTTAAAAGATGTAACAAGGTTTTAGTTTAAAGCAGCCATAAGTTAAAAATTCAATAAATATCCTCCATCTTTGTTTAAATTTTATCATGATTTGCGTAGACTCTTACTTACATTTTTTCCATCACATTTTACTACCATTAAATGCAATACACATTTAATTGCAATAAAAAGGAAGGTAGAATTTAGATGAATTGTAGCCTCATTTTTGTGACGGGAATAATAAAATACTGTTTTTCAGTTAGGTTGACATACTAGCCTACGTGCTCATCGATGTGGTTTTTTCCTGTAATAAATTTTAATTTAATGCTTCTACTCTGATGTTTATTTTTAAGGAGCATATTTAATTAGAGTTATATCTATTTGGATCTGGGAGAGATATTCACTCTTGTGTTACTATAAATTATTTGACTCAAGTTAAATTTCCCTTTGCGTAAAAGAAACTTATTTATATTTATTAAAACGTATTTTTTTCTTTCAGAAGAACATTCCTTTACAGTCGTTTTTTTTTTTTACTCTAAAGTAAAAAAAAAAGCATGTGAAACACAAAGTTAAATTGTAAACGAAGTAAAAAACAAACATAAGAGAGAGAAAAAAAACAAAAACATTTTCTTGTTAAGAGAAGTGGTGCAAAATGAACCGCTGCATTTTAGCTAACAGTCAGCTTGTTGCTTGAAGGAAGTGGGACAAATTTGGGAAGTTAAAAGGGAAAATGGTTTATCCTCCAAATATATACAATAGTTTGGTTTGCTTCTGAGAGAGAGAGAGAGAGGAATCCAAATTTGTGCGGTGTGTATTGAGGACGGCCTTTCCTCAATGGTTCCCAACCTTTCTTCCATGCAAAAGTGGGTAGAATTGTTTTAAGTTACAACTTTATCGTCACTACTACGTTAGTTCAAATAATCTACGTTAGCCCGAATAGATATTATGTTTACTACGGTGCTATATATATATATAATTATATTATTCCTAACTACAATTTGTTTAATAGGCCTGTGCAAAGCTTTGGAACTTAGTTCCGAATCTTAATATTAGAAATATTCGCACCTGATTTAAATTTCGAATCCAAATAAATCCAAGATTCCAAATTGATGGAACTTTATTCTAAACTTTAATCTTAAAGTAAAGCGGTTAAATAGTTTAAAAAAAAATAAAAAGTTATCGTGGATCTATTTTTTTACTTAGACCATAGTAATTCTCAAATTTTGTAACATTTAAAATATAATCATTATTTAGACAACCTTTATTCAGATTATTTTTTATCGGGCTCTTTTTAAATTACATAATATAATCTAGACTATTTTTCGTCTTGGATTTGATAAAATTTCTTTGGGGCCTATAATAGGCTATAGTATTTGAATCAAAACTTTTAATTGTGAAATGTTATATTAGAAACACATTTATTATAAAATAATCGATTCAAACCATATTTATTAAGAAATATTTAACTTAAGGTATATTTACTATGAAATATTCGATTTGAAACATTTTTTTTATGAAATATTCGATTTGAAACATATTTAATATGAAATATTCGATTTGAAAAATATTTATTATGAAATATTTGGTTAAAAACATATTTACTATAAGATAATCGATTTAAATGGTTAATTTTTAGAATAATCGACAGGGATTAGATTCTAGCTACAAATCAAACATTTGGATTCAATTCGAAATTGAAATGATGGGTTTCACAAAAGCTTAATTATAGGGGTTTTGGGTTGTATTTTTTGTAGTGATGATAGGTAGTCTACTCCATTTCAAAAAATTAATAAAATTATCATTTAAAAAACGGCGATTTAGTATCTGTACTAGTATATATAATAAATATAGTAGATATAATACCTATTCATACTATCATTCTTAAGGCTAACTGCATCCTTGAATCCACGTTTTCCCCTCCATATATTTATATAGGCATGTTATACAGGTATGCCGAAATTAGGGCAGGAATTTGAATTGAGCGTGCAAACTTAAATAACTTGTTAATAAGATTTAATTACAGCATGATTCTTGAACATTTAAATTTAATAACTATTTTTTGTTAAAATAAAATCCATTAAATGTTGACCTTGTGAAGCAATGCAAAAATAGACTCAAAAGAACATTGGTCATGACTGACAAGGTTTGTTGACCACCGCCAAGAATACGGAACGAAATACACTATTTATTATTGTTTGATGGGGACAAAGAAATATAATTTGATAATAAATTATTGTTATTTTTTATGTTTAATGCAATTTATGATCAAATGTTTTTTTCTTTAGGCACTCTAGAGGTAAAATTTCAGTAGCTCTCTAAGGATTTGAGGTTTTGGGTTTGAGGAGGGGTAGAAAGCTGCACATTTAACCTTCTCCTCTTTTCTGCCAAGATTAAAATTTTTAAAAAAGCTCAAAACTGGTGAAGTACAACTAAAAGAATACATCACTTGAGATATGTTGGATTTAAAGATTTTATTTTATGGCCAGACTTACTAACGCCTGATTATATTAAGATAGAATGCCATGCAATCCTGGATAAAAACAAGTACCCCAAAAAATTCACAATTATTGAGCACAAAGTCCGTGAGTAATATATTTGATGCAATACGTCTCAGTGGCCACATGGTCTAAGGTGTCACTTTCACAGTAAGTTATACCATTAATGACAGGAATATCAAGGCTTGAATCCCGGTCTAGTGGTTTTTCCAAAATGATTTTCCACTCTCCCTCAAAACAAGCTCGGGTATATTTTCTCTAAATTTACTATGACTCATCCCTAACTCACTAGCGTAATTATTATACAGTCAATTAACTCGAACGGATAGTAAGACGCCATGCAAAGTAAAACAAAAAAATTACCTGCTCCTAGCCGCTTAGAAACACATTATAATCTTCATCTATGTGTAGCTTATATAAGGCGAATAGATGGCCAATTTCGACCAATGTTACTACTCTACCCTAAGCTTTAGTTCGTTCTTTCACAATCATAGCGTTCTCTTCTTTTGCAATGAACTTTCACTACTCCACTGTGTATCCTCTAGTAAGTAGGGAGGAAAGAGTTTCTCCGGGATAAGGTCTCAAAACCCTCTTCCCACTTTCTATTTTTTTAGCTCCACTTTCCTCGCCTTTCCTTGCCTGTATCTTTAATTTTCTTCAGATCCCCTATCCCCTTTTCAGGATATCCTCCCCCGAGCTTTTTTTTCTCTGGTTCTTTATGTTACTTCCTACCTGTCGTCCAACAATTTACTTCCTTTTCTTTCATTATTTTTTACGTTTCTCTCCCCCTACCCATATCAATTATTTTCCATCCTGTCTCTATGTTACTAAATTCTTGTCGCCAACTATTTAAAATATTTCGCGTATTTCTGCCTACCTTTTTCTATATCCGTTTTATTTTTTCATACTTTTTCTCTTCCTGTTATTTTATTTTTGTCGTTTCCTTTATTTCAATTTTCTATCGTATCCCTTTTGTAAGACCTTTATATAAATATATATATTCTCTCTCTTGTCGTCTCACCTGGTTTCTCAGGCGCTCTCCTACCTTCTTCTCTCATTCTTTTTTATTTTCTAATCTTGTTTTATTTCTATTTCCTCTTTTTCCAAGTTTTCTTTCCTCGGGTCAAGGTCTCTTCAAGGTACAACATATGGGACCAACCCTCTTCAAGCTGTTGTTAATATTACATGAGTCCCCTTCCCTCCCACTACCACTCCTCCTCAACTTGTTTACGCGCTTCTCGGGTTAAACGAACAAGGGCTGAGAAGAATTCAGGCGCTCATTTTATCGTCATATCTAACCCCGCTAAAGAGATGGTAGATATTTCCTCTTGACCTCTCTTTGACCTTTGTCCTGTCACTATAAATTAGAAATCATATATGATTTCTTTGTTATTTTTAAGTGAATATATATATATATATATATATATATATACGTTGCTGTCCGATTTCTTGGCTCATTTTGTTAAATAATAAGTTAAATAATCCCTGGTTGATTCCTGAAATTAATGAAATCTTGATTTTTGTGTATATTGATAACGATGAAAATCTATACAATTTCTAATTTTACTAAAAAATTAATATTTTCCTAAAAAATAATAATATTCGGCATTTAGGTTGCATAAATCATTGCTCAGTTTGTAGAAACATCAACCAGTACTAGTGTACTGTTGCCCAGGAGACGCCCGAATGTACTAAGCGTGCATCCTTTCCGTGGAGGCTCTTTCCCTGTCCTGATTAGATGATGATGTTACTGAGAATGAGGGTGTGGAACCAGTTGGAACACTTAAACCTAACTTAAACCTAATCAATCAAACTCTGGTGACCGTTGGGATAGTTCCTCTTTCAGGAGAAAGACCCAAAGTACCAGCCGGGAATCGAACCCGGGACTCCTAGACTCGTAGCCAGCTACTGACCACTACACCACTGGGCCAATTACTTTTCTAAAAAAAAAAAATCATAATTTTGTAATTATATATATTCTAATTTCGTAATAATTCAAAATAGCAAATTCCCACCCTAAATATATTTCAAATTAAGGAACAATTCTATAATCAAACTCAATGTGTTAGAAAATCTTCTCAGCAAACTTTGATGGTAATTTTACTGTATTTATGTTATAGACAACGACTCTATACCGCCAGCTTAGATATATCCTTTGTTAACTGGCTCCCACCCCTCTTTGTGAAGGACAAACCACTTCTAGCAAACTGTGTCTCGCTCTCGTTTCTAAAAGCTGATGAAATCCCGGTGAGATCGAAAGAAATAGGAAACTGCTAGAAGCCTTATTCCTTACATATATAGAAGAAAAATGGCTCCCCACTTCTCACTTGGCCTACAACCTCGTTGTAGTTAGGGTCCACGACGTGCTAACCTCTAAATTAAAACTTTAATGCCACCACGTATAGAATCATTAATTCTAAAGCTAGCAATAAAAACATGAAACATGAACTCGAGATAAAGTAAAAACCAAATAAATTAACGTTACAACGTGACTTCCACAACGAGGAACACAAGTAGAGAACACAACAAACTGATTCCACAACGTGGGGCATAACCACAATAATGAAAGAGTTGGTCTACACTTTGCATAAAAAAGTCGTTATTTATCTTAGGGCCGGTCTTATGACTACCGGATAAATATTGTATTGGGAGGCTAAAGTTAGCTACCAGATAAATTTTATCAGCCACTTTAATGTTTTACGCGTCTTGTGAACTGAATTTATCTGCCAGATAGCTATCTGTAGGATAAATATAATTTTATTCAGAACACGCAAGGTTGGTACTGTTTTTACTGGTGCGCGCATGCGTATAAGCCCTGCTGATAGCACTACAACCTAGCGAGCACAAATCAAGTTAACACGAGGGGTGAGAAAGCTCAACATTTTGCTAATTAATGGCAGCTAAATGAGTGCGAGGAAACAGATGGCGTCACGTGCTATACTTTTATATATGGTCACGTGGGCACAGACACAAAGTTGTCTTGCAAGTACTAATTTAGGTGTCTGCCAAAATGTGGGCAATAGTTTGTACTCACATTTTGATCATTTGTTATTATATAAATATAACTCTACAAATAGCTTGTCAGTTTATATAAAAGTGTGAATTAAATGTTCTAACTTTATATAGCTAGAGCCCGGGCCTGTGCTAACCAAACAAGTGAACCAAGATTTTAACCTAAAAAATATTCTGATAGGCGAAACCTCATTAAAAACAAGGCGTCACTATGGCAACAACCATTTTAATTTCCAGATAGAAGTTATCAGGTACTTAAACCTCCCCATAAAAATGTGATGGATAAATACAGTTTATCTGGCAGATAAATGCTATCAGGCAATCATAAGACGCACTTTTAGCTTATCCACCAGATAGACATATTTATCTACCAGATATCTGGGGTTGTTACTGTACTAAAGATGAGACAGTTTTGTAAGTCGTGTGTGGATATAATGTCCTTTCAAAAAAGTTAACATCAAATACCATTGGTAACTTTAATTTTACCAGGGTATTTATTGACTGACCATATTGCTTCCCTAAGTTTGGCTGTTTAATCGGGAAATATCCTGTATTTTAGGAGTGTCTATAAAAACACTCATAAAATACTACAATTTTATCATATTTGGCCACAAGAAATTATGTTTGCATCTTATAATAAAGCCTTTCTTTAAAAATTGAGCTACACCAGTGTTGTTTTGAAGTTAGTCTCCTAGTTGTGCTACTATAGCTCTGAGACGCAACGCCCAGAAAATGCACAAGGTGGTTAAAGGCCTCCTTGGCGACATCTCCAGACAAAGGGCGGTAATATTCGATTGAGTGCTATGTGATGTAAACCTGACCCCAATACGGCACATGTTTCGAGGTTCTCATAGCTCGAGACTGACGACCATATTAAGGTGGTGGAGGGGTTCCATCTGTAAACCTTTGTAAGGTTCTAGATTACATTTCTATTTACCTCTGTGAAAGAGGTCAGGGCTTCTAGACTCCGTTTGGCATTTCTGACGTACAATTTCAAGAAGTAAATATACTCTAAGAGACGAGTAATATTCCCTATTCTCACAGAAAGGTTGTTCCTATATTCCTATGTATCAATATAAGAGAATTTTTCAATAATTCTATTTATTAATACTATTAAAGTATCTTTTAATATGGTAGAAAATACGTTTTTAAATATTTTTAAAACATTTGGATATACTCAATTTATGATTACGTTTTAATTAAAAAGGAAACAATTTGTAATGTTAATAATTTTGTAACTCGATTTAAAAAAGCTATTTTTGTAGACTTTAATTCAAATTCATTTGGTACCCACATCGGTGAAAAAGTGGTCTAAGGCGTTAACTACGTCTGGTATATTTTACCGAGGACTGGTGGGTTTGGGCTAAAGTAGTGCATGGATTTACGTAAAGTGTTTTGTCCTAAATAGTTTTCAATCTCCCTCCACGCAAGTGGGGATACCTTTCCTTTAAGTTCTACCTTTTTAGTACCTACCAAACTATTGATATTAATATATGTATATGCAAGCATATAGCCCAAATTGGGTGATTTTTTTAAATGCGCTTTTTTGTCTCCTATTTTAGATATAAATATGATTTCAAGGAATTTTTTCATCTCCATATTTCTATAAATTTGGATCAATAGCCTAAATAGCCATTGTGGATATTTTGCAAACGATACATAAACCAAAAAAAAAACTTCAAAATAAAAATTAAGGGTGGGTAGTAAGATGCAATAAAAATATTAAGTTAACATATCAACGACAGCAGGCATTTTGAGATATCTCTTGAAATAAAATAAGATATAAAATAAAACATGGAACATTAACTACTCACGATTGGCTATATATGTAAGATTAAAAAAATACATTGAATTTAAAGAGAATAATTAAAATTGAATTACCTAAGAAAATATACACAATCTCTAATATCGTATTAAATATAAGAATAGACTGGTATATTTAAAAGTATTTTATAAATAATTGCGTTGCGGTGTTTTATAATTCTTCTCAAATTAAACCTTGTCCAAATTAAGTGGGAAATTTAGGTAATTGTAGATATACCTATACAATCCGTTCATCGTGACAGTCTTTTCCTTGACGCGCTCAACAATGACCCTATCATATAAGTTGCACAGTAGCGGAAACAATCAATGTAATCTATCTATAGTACAATCGTCATAGGAGTGGTGGTGTCAGCTACCAACATTTACAAAATCTATTATCATGTATTAATTTTCCAAACCATATGATATGCAAGACCATAGTGATATGTTGTCACTTTTGGATGTCAAGACTTTAACAACAAACAATTTATTTTGTGGTGTATTTCTTTTAAATGCTTTTACATATTCTGCTAGCTTTAAATTTACCACCACTCTTATAGTCAAAGAACTATGCTTTTCAGGATAAAAATGTACATTTTAAACAATGATTGCTTTCAAAAACTATCATTTTCCAATTCGAAACTTTATTTGAATTATCAATATAGTTCTAAGAATTTTATAAATGCCCTTTGTTGTAGAATTGTAAGAACTCTTGTTACATAACCATAACAATATTACGTGTAACAGATATTTTCTTTATACTCTTACATTCTTCTAGATTTCGACCCGACACGGCGCATTGTCTTTCTGTGAGGCCGAATATAATACCTGTGCGATATGGCTACAGTTCTTCTTGGCTCGTATTGTTCAATTTCTAAGAAACACGAGTATATCATATAAAAACAATGATTTGTTTCGTCCAATCTCCCGTTGAGTTTTCTAATACATACATACGGCTCCGAGCCATTATAAATGTAAAAGTGTCAGAGAAGTAACGGAAACTCTTAACTGTTGTAATATACGTCAAGTGAGATCGAATCTTTTCTCACCATTGTGTTCTTAGAGGTAGCTGTAGTTTCTGTCCTGAAGCTATTTGCACTTAGCATTTTCTTAAGTACTGTTTGATATCATTCCACGGGATGGATCATTAATTAAATTTAACTCACAAAATTATTCTCTTTACTTCTTATACATACGAAGCATAGAGAAAGTATTGTGATATAGAACAAAATTGATAGTAAGCTTTTCACGAAAGTCTACTTTTAATATGATCCGATTCCTAAAAAGCTATAACTAGCTTGACATCTGTGTTGATTTATGTATATATACATATGTATGTGAGATTTGTAGGTTTATGTCTGTGAATGTGTTTATGTGTATCTGTGTGCCTTAAACACACTGAATTCCAATGATTCCTTTTTTAGCTGTTAGTAAATCACTTAATCGAAATCTATTTAGCATCAAGTCGATCCGAAACCAAAACATACAGCCGAAATTACAGTATTGTTTAAGTAACCCCAAACGGAAACGGAAATCTAAAGACACATTACTTTTAAATATGAAACCAGAATTTGAAATGATTAGTATTTTTAGACTCATAAAGGTTGTTATCGATTTTATTTTTGCCTTTATTTCTAAAATTTAATTGGACTTAGATAAAATAATTTATTTTTCATTTTTGCGAGGTAAAATATAACATTTATCTAGGGGGGGAAAAGTATAAGCACTAATAAGTTCAGATTAGTTAGGAATGATTACTGTCACATTTAGTAGTGTTTTATCATTTTATTATTCAGGAAAAATATTTATAAGGCTGTATTCATATTTGAATGACATAAATATTAAATAATGTGTAAATGGGAGAAAGAATGGAACTACTCATTAATGAGAATCACCCCATTTGTAGAGTACAATCATTATTCCATTCTTTCTCATTCTTATTATTTGTGGTAAACAAATTATAATTATATTAAAATTATATTAAAATTAAATCATAAATTATAAAATATATGCCCAACTATCTATTTTCTGAATTATAATGTTCGTTAATTTACTCTATGTAAATAACATATTTTATTGAATGCTATTTTTAGTATATATTTTTAAATTAAAACTTATATTATTGTAATAAGTAGTACATACAAATTTTAAAGAACGGGATCCTAATTAAAAATTTAGTTTGGAACCGAAAAGAACAGGAACCGGTACCTTTTAAGATGTTTGTATAGTAAACAGGAATAAGAAGAATTGATAAATATTTTGGTTCAAGTTCCTGCAATATATTTACCTCCCGAGCAAAGGGAAGAAACGAGGGATATTAACCTTGCTTAGTGTCAGTTTTTTAGCCAAGAAAGAATATTGTCGTATCGCTTTTTGCAAAAAAAACACACTTTACCGGAAGTTACGAGTCCATTTGGGTCGTTTCAGCGAATTAAGCAGTACAGTGGAAGTATTCATAAGATTCTGTTTTTGTTTCCCCCTCACCCCTCTATCTCCGGGCAGGCTAGAGATGCCGTGCCTTGCGTCACNCCCCCCCCCAACCCGAAACTCACTCACTTTCTCTCATCCTCACCCTAACAGCCTGGACCGAGTGGCCTGTTTGAAGTGGTCCCTGGCGGCAAGCAAACGTAACTACGGCACGTGGCAGACGTTCACCATGTAAGTTTTGACCTTCCCCCACCTGCCCCCCAAGACAGAAACCTCTACACCCTCCACCCTCTTCCGTCAACCTTTAAACCTCTTGATATATGAACTAGATGGTTAGAAGGGGATGAATTTGAGTGGTATCATAGACCCAAGTGTGTGCTTTGAGACATTCCGGTTAGAAGAGTATACATTAATAAAATATTTTAGGTCTGAGGCTTAATAGGAGGAAAATTTACTTCTGGACAAGGTGTAAAAGTTTGGTAGAAATATTCATGAGTTTGATCTTGCTATTTTTTAATCCTACTCCAATGGTATCAGAGATTTAATTAATTTAAACGCAATGGGAAACGTCTGAAACCGTAACTCAGACGATAGTGCACCTAATTATTGAGATAACTGAGTTCTAATCCTAGCATGGCTGAAAAATTTAGCATGGGTGAAATGGGGAAAAAAAATTTTTTTGGAGGACTTTGTGTTTTGTTTTTTCTATAGTACAGTTAGTGTGTAAGTCGTATGCTAATATAACCAGTTTATTCAAAATGCTTACTTTAGATATATTAAGAACCTATTTGAAAATAGGAATAGAAAGGATGGAAAAAATTAATGTACAGTTCCAGTACCCCCTTGTACAAAGTTGTTAACACAAGTCCTAAATGGCCGGATAAGCTATGGGTAAGACTTGTTATATGGCTAGAAGATTAGTTTGACTTTTTAAATATACCTGGCTTGGTTTAGAACTAAACTCCCAGTTGGAAGATCGCATCAAAACAAAGTTGCAAAAATATTTTGCGATTCTCAATAACTCTTATATTTTCGAAATGATTCTAAAATTAGGAATGATTAAATTCACTATATAATTAATGAAATGATAAATAATTACTCTGAATTATACTAAGGTAGTGAATACATTAACACCCATAGCATATTGTACATCTAAATTATTATAATGTTTGAGTTAAAAATAATAATATTTTAAATTGTGGCTGATTAGCAAATTAATGCTCAAAATGTTCAAACTTTGTCTGTTGAGAATTCACCACTGTATTTGATTGGGATAGCTTAGTGCCTAAAGTTAAATCATAAAATAAGATTTGTTGTATACCAAAAGAGACAACTTATTACGTTAGTGAATTAAGGACCTTTTTAAAAATTAAAATAAGTTTTTATTTATATTTTTATATTATTTAAAAAATACGAAATTAATATTCAATTAAGTTAAAAATGAAAATATGGACATAGGAATCGAACCTGGTTGCACCTTCGGCTTTGCATGCCAAAGTATTACCACAAAGCCATTTCGAAACTGTTCGTTTTCAGGGCTGTTTTTTGTTGTTGGTGTATTCTCTTTTGGGATCGAAGATTGTTTGTTCGACAAAGAATCTACTAGTTCAGGTGGGTTACACAATTACTAAAAAAGACACGAGTAATATTGACGAGATGATGTTTACCTTCACGTAGCAATAGGAAAGGGATCTATTATGTTTTTAATTTTGTTGGAATTATCAATTGTACGAACTATATTAAGTATTATATACATCTTGTTATTGATACATATAATCATCTGTGACTGCGTGATCCAAGTAATTAGATTCACATTGTACTAGGTCACTGTGACGAAGCCACCATGGATTGAAACTAGGCCGTGCTACTTTGGATTGTTTTACAAATGTGATCTACCCATTCTCTCTCCAAGTTAACGCAAGTGAAGATACTCTAAATTACTGTGCTCATTTTTAGCTCTTAGGATAACTATACCACGTGTTTCATGGTTTAATTAAACCAAATTGAATTGTAAGACTCAAGGATTATTAACGACTTAATCTAATGGTGTAAGTGCATCTATCTGCGATTATAGTTAAGACTTCTGAACTCCAGGAACAAATTCACTCTTAACAGTCAAACACATTTGCAGAGAGCTATGGTTCAATTTTCATAGAAATAGTCGTTTGGAAAAAAAAAATTTGTGGTCCTATTCGACGTTTTACTTTACTGAAGTGGTATTTTTGAGGTATTATAATATCTAAAAATAGTTAGCTGCAGATAAAATTACTGGACGTATGGTTACGTAAAATTAATAATAATTATAAAAGTCAGATAAGGTTCTTTCTGCGATGGTTAGAAAATGTCGCTTTTTGTTTGGATTTAAAAAAATACATAAACAAATTTAAATAATGAAATTAGTGAGTTAAATTTATTTTCGGATACGATAATCTTTGGATAACATGAATATATATTCACAAGAAAAAAACCATATCACGCTAATTCCCAGCCTTGCTTTATAATTGTACTAAAACTCATTTTAAAAATAACTCGAGATTTCAGCTAATAGAAGAGATTGAATCATCATTACGTCACATCATAAGCTACGCATGACCTGTCCATATTTAAAAAATGTGTAATCTGTGGAATGTTAATTCGAGTAGAAAATGTAAGCAATATTTTTTCTTTCTATTGTGACAAGAAAAGTCCCTGCTTGGTCATAAATATTGTTTTTAAAAACGTAAATTTATTGAGGGTGTTTGTATGAAATGCTGTTTTTTACTTTATAATATTGATGCCTAGGCTTAAGGTGTACTTCACCTGTTACTGAGTTTTATTAATTATAATTAATTTGTTTTGGTATAAATCTGATAATCCAACTAAGAAAGATTTTTATGTGTTGTTTACCTAATATTTTGACTTGATATTATTGATTTTTATAAATTTATATTTATTTCTGTCCCAACTATGCTTAACTTATCAATAAAGCTTTACTAAAATTTGAAATGACCGTTTATGCTTCAAAAAATATCAGGTACTTAATTTGGTTTATGTGGAGGACTCCTAGGGGTACGGTGGTTAGGCCAAGGCCCCCAAAGGGTTTAGCGGCTGGCAAAAGCTTGGTAAACACATGTTCAAGGCGTCTATTTAGCAATATATTGGATTTTCGGTGTGACGGAGAAGTCAGTTTTATATTCCCTTCTGGGTCTAGTGAGGCAGGTTATCCTTAGTGGTTTTCCACTTTCCCTTAGTGAAAATTACGGTATATCTCCTTTACATTCAACTTTCAACATACCTATCTCATTTAGTGTAACTTTGCGGATAGAACGGAAGAATAATAGAGCCCGGCCACCCCCCCCGAAAAAAAAATAAAAAATTGAGCTTTATGTATTCAATTTTTAATTTTTAAAGTAACTAATATAATTACGAAGATATTTTACTATAAGTAGTTTTTTTTAGAAAATAATGAAGATTGTTTTATTTTATATTGGCGTAGTTATTTTATTTTACATGTCCAGTTAACAGCATAGGCTGAGCGTGTTGTTATTAATAATAAAGTTTCTCAAGATTCATACTCATCACACCCATTCAACTTATTTCAACATTCTTTTATAAGGGAGGGTTGTTCTACAACTCCTCCCACCCTCGTTATATTTGTGCAATCAATATAAACTCTAGAATATTTCAATGTTTTTTT
Organism: Timema bartmani; assembly: GCA_902151455.1. Lineage (NCBI taxonomy): Eukaryota > Metazoa > Arthropoda > Insecta > Phasmatodea > Timematidae > Timema > Timema bartmani. The sequence continues at coordinate 322,776 of CABFWB010000140.1, read as the reverse complement.
TTGTCACTTCCATCGCTTCCCCAGTGGATCATAGCAATCCTCCTCCTGTCATTAATACATGAACACATCAGTGGAGATACCAGTTGAACTTTGGGATGGGAGGAACATATAATAACACAAATAATAATATAGGTTTCAGTGAGTGCACAGATTCACGTTTCAGTGGATATATTTTTTTATCACTCTTTCCTTTTTTTAAAGTACGTACATAAATGATTTTGATTTCCCTCTGTAAGGGCTCTTCAAATTTTTTTATTGCTTTGCTTAGGGGAGATTTTATCTGAATAGAGTTTGTGTGTTGAAAGCTTTATATATTTAAGTACTTTACCATTCCCTGATTTGAGGATTTACTATGGAATATGTTTTTATTACAATTTTAAAATATATTTTGTTTGAACAGTGTTAACAATTTCAAAAAAATCTAAAAAGAGCGTACAATAGATAGTCAAATTTCCATAGAGAATACAAACTTTTTGCTGCCAATATTGATACAATTTTGCTATTTTATTAGTGTTATTTGATACGTATAAATAATATATATATATATTACAAATGACAGCTGCAGATAATATGAATTAACGTATGAATATGTAAAATTATATCTAGCAACTTTTCTATCTAAAGCTGCTCTTCTTATGAAAATTATACTATACATAATGTTATATGCGTATGATTCATTGGCAGCATTAACTACCCAGAGCATTAATATAAATTCTAAAAAAGAGTAAATTTTAATGAACTGTATCAATGTTTGCCTGGAGAAAGACTAGGCTATCAATATTGGATAAAAACACAAACGGTGCATCATATTGTAATTGAAATTGCGTCACCAATTTCAGAGAGCAAGAGTATTTATTTATTTATCTCTCTAAAAAACGCTGAGAGATTTTAGATTTTAAATAAACGTTATGTTGGAAATAGTTTTAGTAAGTATAATATCATGTTGAAAATAAATCACATCACTGCACTTACTAAACTTATAAAGATACAGTTTGTTAAAAGTATCAAAGATATTGCTTGTGTTAAAATTGATACAGTATTACTAAAAATTAAGTAGATAGCAAATACCTATCAAAAAGCAGCAACAATAACCACCCATGGAAAATAAATGGTACGGCACACCGCACAGACTTTCTCTCTCTTTCTATAAACTCGTAAGATTTCTGAACGGAATAATGTACATTGTATTATCACCACTCCACATAAGAACACGCATAAAATAATATACAATGATATAGAATCAATGAGAAAAGAGGCGCATCTTTGTCCACCTAAGAGCATTTCAAACAGTTTAATGTCTTCCACAAGGGTCAAAACTTCGTATTAAAATTTCGATTTCTGGTTAAAGTTTTAACATTTTATAAGGTGTTGCAGATCTTCAAGTCATCGCATTGATATTTAATTATTCATTTATACATTTTGACCAATAAAAAATGTAAATATTGACTATTGAGTCTAAAATGGAGATAGATCATTGCTATGCAAACATTTCTCCTAAGAGATTTAAGGAAAAATACCATACTTTTTTAGATACTTATATTTAATTACTCTATGGCATTGGAGAATTATTGCGTTAAGACTTAAGTAGTATATGTTTACAACTAAAGCTCACAAAATTGTATTAATATATTTGCAAATATCTCAGAAACTGTTGCTTTTATAAAAATATATGTCAAATAAAAGTTTTTTATTTCTAATAGTCCTACAATTTTGCAATGATAAGTTGTTTAGTTTCTCAAATAGTTGTGGAGATACGGAAATTAACGCTTCTGTAAAGTACCCTAAAAATCATTTTCATAGGAAAATGAAAATAGCCAGTTTATTTATAATCTTAATCAACGCCTAGATACGAATTTTAATCAAAATCGTTTGAGCAGATTTTGAGAAAACCAAATTTTTCTCTTTTCGCCCTTCAGTAAACTACCCTTAATTTTAAGTTTTTATAGACACACAGACAGACGGCATTGCAAAGACTATTTTTTAGGGTTCGGGGGGTCATGAGACGTCGACATCCATCAACATTTCAGGTTAGTTTTTTTTTACGGTCGCAATACTTAAACTTTAATGTCCAAAAAGTTAAAAAAATTCATATAATTGCGTATAGATTGAAAGTTATTGATTTTATAAAAATATGTTTCGGATAAAATATCTGTATTATAAATATATATACATATTTGTAATGCTAAGTAATTTCATATCTCAAATAGTTTCGGAGCTATTATAAAAAATGTTAATTGACGCATCAGACCGGAGCCCTTAAAGCCATTTTGCCGAAATATTGAGGGTAGCCATTTTGTTTGGAATATTTATTAATGTTTATAAATGAAATTTAATCAAAATCGTTAGAGCCGATTTTGAGAAAATCGACTTTTTCTCTTTTTGCCCTTCAGTAAACTACCCTTAATTTTAGGGGTAGATGTCCAATTCCAAAAACCCCTCGGGGCAACCCTATGAAAACCCAAGATATCAAGTTTCAGCTCAATCGGTAAAATAGTTTAGGCTCTAGTTGGAGGTACAGACAGACAGACAGACAGACAGACAGACAGACGGAAATTCAAAAACCACTTTTTCGGATTCAGGAAGTAATGAAACGTCAAAATTCATCAAAATCTCGACTTCGATTTTTTTGACGATCACCATACTTTCTCTACCTATAAGATAGAGAGAAAGTAAAAAAGGCTGTATCTATAACCTAACCATAGCAGAAGTTTAATCAACAATATTATTAAACCATGATTTTTTCACCATTATTTTTACCATGGGTAAATATTACCATTTATTTTAATTTTATTTAGTTTTTTATCACCACATCTTACTATCCATTCTGGTTTTATGCCTAAGTACTAATCACGCTAGTGGGTTAGGAATTGGGAAGGTTGAATACATAGGAAGTGAACCCACACTCGCATGGAAGTAAAGTGGAATACCATTTATGAAAAACCATTCTCAGTTCACCCGAGCGAGATTCGAACCTCAATCTCCCCGTCCTCGGCAATCTAAATCAACACGAATTTAGAGCGTTAGCTAACTACGCCTCCGAGGTGGGTTATTACCATTTAAATTCTCCAATACTGCTAGTAAATATAATAAGCCAATATAAAAATTCTTCTGTAAGCGGTTACTATAAATTAATATTCATTTTTGACTAAAGGTACCCATAATGAACACGAAATAAATTGAATTACTGTAAAACCATTAGGGCTACAAGAGAACATTTTAACCTATCCCTATTTTGCTTCGCAATGTTTATTTACTTTTGGAACTAGATTTTGGTTGATTAATGTGTTAATTTTTACATTACCATATTTTATTTACATATTTATATACAAACAACCTGGGCTTTGTTTATCTGTACTTTACTGTTTATTTACCAAAGAGTCATAGATATTTCGTCACTATGAAAGTTGTATGGTAATTAATAAATAATATGGTATTTTACTAAGAATTTAAATTTAATACTGTTAATTTTAATAGGTTGAAATATTTAATGCTTATATTCTGTTTTTATGTTTATGTTTACTTGCTTGCGAGTACTAACAAGTAACAATAAAAACTATATTAAATAAGGTAGTCTACATGTTAAAAATAAGGTTTTAATAAAAACACCAATTTTGCTTGGAGATAGTGGTTAAAGCGTAGCAAGTAAAAACATTTCCTCCATCGGTGGGCATGCGAGATAGTTGTTAGACTTATCTTGTTTAGTTTACCGGTTATGGTTGGAATTCCGTTAAAATGTACTGAAATATGTTTTTACATGAGTAATTTTCTTACCTCGCAAATGCAGTAACATTTATATTTACTATACCTTTCTTAATATATAGCTTATAAGCACTATTAAAATATAAGCCTATACATTCTGTACGAGTAGTAAATAGTAAATGATTGGAGGGAAGAAAAATTCACCACTTTTGAATTTGTTTGGGAATAAATGATTTTATTTAATATCGTCACCTGCTTTTATAATAATTAATTTATTAAACAATTTAATATCGTAGACGTTTTTCAAGAGTCTATTTGAAATGGCAGTTATTATTTTAGGGATTTTTAAGTGTTATTAATATTCCTGTGTATGTCAGTAGTCACTTATAGTGTTTTAGTATAAACAAGGAGGTTTTATAAATAACTATATATTTTAATGACACCTTGTATTGATATAAAATTATACATCCCAATAAATTATTATTCGCATTTGTATTCAAAATCACGACATTATAATGAGAGCGGGTAGTAAGATTTATTTGTTTTAAGTTGCTAAGTTGCAAGGTATGGCAACATCTTTCTACGTCTCTGTTTAAAAAGTCAACGCAGTTTGATCAACAGAGACGCACCTGTATGACCACACCTTTTACTTTCTCTCTATCTTACAGGTAGAGAAAGTATGGTGATCGTCAAAAAAATCGAACTCGAGATTTTGATGAATTTTGACGTTTCATGACTCCCTGAATCCGAAAAAGTTGTTTTTGAATTTCCGTCTGTCTGTCTGTCTGTCTGT
>CABFWB010000140.1:297098-317106 GCA_902151455.1 Timema bartmani | reverse complement strand
AAGTGTTGACCCTTGTGGAAGACATTAAACTGTTTGAAATGTTCTTAGGTGGACAAAGATGCGCCTCTTTTCTCATTGATTATATATCATTGTATATTATTTTATGCGTGTTCTTATGTGGAGTGGTGATGATACAATGTACATTATTCCGTTCAGAAATCTTACGAGTTTATAGAAAGAGAGAGAAAGTCTGTGCGGTGCACCGTACCATTTATTTTCTATTACCACGTTTGGCTTACACCCCTAATTACATTAATGTGTTAGTAATAAGACAGGTAGAGTTTATAGAAATTGCATCCTCATTGGCGGGAAGATGGAGTTGTAAACTATTTAGGAAAAGTCATCCATAGTACATACTTGAAAATAATTTGAATTTCTGTTATAGAAGAATTATATCTAAAGCAAACATAGCTAGTTACATTACATATATTAATTAAATTATTTTTAAGGAGATTAAAACCAAAATCGTTTTTAAAGGTAAATTTACCTATGTCTTAGATCATCGTGCCTAGTAATTAAAATATTATCTTTCTTAGGTCAATCTCCACGCATGCATACAGTATTTCAATTCGAAACTTTGTTGAACATCATTACCCATTGTGTTCATTAATCCCAAAACTTTAACACATACGCATCCTTAATACTCACACAAACACACCTCCCCTAATTCCCCTCTCCACTTCCCCCCACCCCACTTCACATCGTTCCACATCACTACGATTATAATTAATCTCTAGAGTCATTTATAAACCCATTTGAAATTCGCTAATTCTCATCTCCACCCCCTACTCCTTACACCTCAGCCCCCACGCCCATTTTGTTCCAAAATTGAAACTGAGTAACAAAGCTCATTGTAGTCGCTGCCGCCAGGAAGTGTACTGCATGAATGAAGGGTTGGTGGTGGCTGGAAGTTGGAAGGGCTAGGAAGGCGTCAAAGGGGGCGGGGGGCGTGGAAGCTGTGCATCACGAACGCATGACAATAATTTCAATTGTGCGGCTACGACCCTAACGTCAAAGATACGTCTTCCTTCTATACTCCTTGGCTGTGCTTCCTATAGAATCCCCCCTCCATCCTAACCCTCCCCGCCCCTACCAACTAGTCAACAAGAAAGCGTCTAAGGTTCATTAACTAACAAAACTACATCTAATATGGATTCACACGTTCAAAGAAAAACCAGTGCAGAACATAAACTTAAATCACGTGATAAACTCGAAACTAATCATACGAGTTTGGCTCCATACGCACAACCCACTCTGCATTTGTTAAACTAGTTTCATCTTGCTCTATTATGTTTAGAACTTCTGTTTCATAGACTAAATAAAATTTCAAATCCAACTGAATCAAATCAGTGCCAGTGTTCTTACAATTTTTCTACTAAATTAAATGGTACTTATATAATTTGAACTTATTCTCTGTGTTTTATTCAAACTTAACAAGCTCACAGCTGTGGCTAAACGATCTAGTGCGTCTAGCTTATTATATACTGAGCTGTCGTTTTTTGGGGGGGTTGAAGCTTGGACTTCAATTGGTAATTCTTGCAAAGCTTAATCTGAATATCCCACTCTCTCTCTCTCTCTCTCTCCAAATTAATGAATATGCATTTCATATAATTAACTCTCTAACCTCGACACCTTATAATAACCCTCTATAACCCTTGTGCCTTCATAATAATTAAAATAAAAGCATCTAGAAAATTAAATAATCACTAGTGAAAAGGAAATCAAGCCAATTTCATCATTATGCGAATTGAACCTCATAGATGGTCTACCGACTGATAAGAAGTCAAAACGACCACAAACTATAAATTGATATATTCGTAAATTTTGAGTAATGACACATGGACAAGGGAGTCTAACCCGGAACCCTAGGCTTAGTAAACAAATTCTCTACCACTGAGCTATCCAGGATTTGTCCCGTGCTCAGCGTCATTTTCAACGCGTAGTTTAAGGCAGAGTCTGTGATGGACGTGGGGAAACCACGAGCTATCATTGATACCAGCTCAGCCAAAGGCGACTTGAGGGTGGATTTATGATAATTTGCGTAGTATTATAATATTTTTTTTTTTGTTTTCACATGAACATACCTACGCATATGTTTTAATTGACATAGATGTATCATATTTCTATTTAGTTTAGCTATCCTAGATTTTTCAAAGGCACTGGTAGCCAAACCATACCCAACTTTTCTTTGTGTGAAAAGCATCTTACTACCCATCTGGGATATTATATTTAAACTAAGTTAGTAGTAAATGAAAAGGTTAAATGTATAGGAAATGCATTCACATTTTGAGGAGGTATTTCTGAAAAACATAAACTTAAAAGCACATTATTGCACATGAACGGGATTCTATTAATTCCCCGTCATCGACACTCCTTTAAAAGATAATCAAGCCTTTATCCTCATTCTTACAGGTAGTTTTAGAACTAGCTTAATCTTAAAAACCACACTAGATGACACTAGTCGTTGTCCGCGTGCCCGTATCTGCTGATGGAACTAACATTACATAGAAAAAACCACAATAGATAGCCAAGTTTAGAGCCAAACAACCATAAATGTAGTCAACCTCTTGAGATCAAGCCATTATATCCTAGTGGAGTAGTTAGTCCCTCTAACCACTCGGTCACGAAACAATCTACGCGCGTGTAAACACGTCTCGTCTCATTTACCATCCTTGCAGAAATTAGCTCCCCCTGCCTACCCCTCCTCTTCCCTCACCACTATTGTTGTCACTTCTGTGCCACACCACTATGGACCACAATGGACGCTACACCCCCTCACCCACCTTATCCTCACTTATACGCCCAGACGACGCCACCATTGAGCTAGGATGCGTCGCTATCCAACCCATCGTCGGCATTGTCAGAACCTAACCCAAGTCCCCTTTGCCACGTCTTATTATAGGGAAGATGTGCTCCTGTTTATTCATCCGGTGACTTTGTAATCGACAAATGTACACTACATTTACTCTGAAAGGGTACTGTATTATTGTCTAATAAGATAGGATCATAGTGTAATTTGTCAAGGTAAGCTTTCTACCTTCCAGGGTAAATGGAGTGTATATTCTGGATTTAGTTAAATTGCGCTTTTCCTTGAGTTTCTAATAGACGGGAAACCTAATAACATATGCAAGAAATCCACTTCATTGGTCGAATGGTCTTAGGCGTCACTCTTGTGTTAGATTGGCCAGCTGGTGGCAGAGATATGAAGGTGTATTTTTTTTAACTATGGCATAAGATTTGGATATTTATTGTTTAATTTATAAGCATCATTAGTTGTGTTTTTAATAAAGCCAATACTAACATTAGAGTTGGATCAAATAAAATTTTCTACGAATCCAGACTCTCAAATAAAAAGCTGAATTTAAAAAATATTATGAACATAAAACTCAATTAAAAATAGAAATTATAATTTAAAATCTATATATTTTTTGCCATGATGCATTTAATTATAGCATTAATACATGCAGATAAGTTTTAAATTAATGGTACAGACCTGTATATGGTTTTTTGCCACAGTATTATGTTGAGGATGATCCAGCGATTTCTAGTGTTGGAGATCTGAAATAAGTTACAATTCCAAATTCGGGTAGGGGGGGGAATAAAATATTGAATTTGAATTTTAAAATCCAAATTTAATCCAAAATTTGCTCAAATTTTCGAATCTCGAATATACTTTAAGGTTGGTGAGTTTCAAGAATTCGAGGGACCCATCTCTTATTAGCATTTATAACGCAAATATGAAATATAGTTGATTATTATGTATAGTTATATTTACCAATAAATGGTTCTGTGTTTTATATTCATTCTTGGCTTTCCATATTGTTGTTTAATTATTCTCTCAACCTATATTAATTCTTGTCTTTCCATATTGTTGTTTAGTTACTCTCTCAATTTTTATCAATAATTTCTCCTTTTTAAAATGATTTTGGCTAACTTTTAGGAAATTACTGTGCAAGTTTTTACCTTCCTTCTTTGTTGTTTCCGACAATACAACTCTCAAGTTGAGAAATTCTCCCCTCTTTGTTTGTCCAGTGTTTCCGTAACTCTATTATTATTTAATATATAAGAATATATGTATAAAAAATTAAGAGGACTCGTCTATAAGAGTCATATAACAATCATACGTTATATCTACATAATTATACATAAAGTATAAATTCAGTGTGTGCGTGTCCAAAAAATTATTAACCACTTTCTTTGATGGCCTAGGAAACTGAAATTTGACAGAATAGGTGAGATTTCCTCATATTACCAAAAAAGTATCGAAATGGGAAACTAAAAAATGTGGCAATGAGAATTTCTGGGTTTTGAGGGGTCTTAATATAGAAAATTCAGGCAGGAAGATTAAGGGGCCACTCCAAATAATAAAAAAATTCTCATAGTTTCGAATTTTAAAATGGAACTTTAAAAAATGGGGGCTACTATTATCTGTTCTTATCTGGGAATTTAAAGGTATTGGGGTGTCTAATAATAGAAAAGGCTTTCTAGATAGGGCAGATAATTTAAATTTGGCAAGCAGGTAGATAATCAAACAGGTCTTAAAATATGAGATTTTAAAGTTGAGGTTGGTGAAGTAGTGGGAGAGGGTTCAAAACTTACAAAGTTATCATAAAAAATAATTTAAGACTGTGGAATAAAACTTAAACTTTGAAGAAATGTTAAGGGTCTACCGCAAGAAAGACATAAATTTAAAATATTTTCCCAGGGCTTAGTAAGGTAATTAATGTAAAAAGATGTAACAAGTGCAATGAAAGGCATAAATCCAAAAACGTTAAAAAAGGATAGAAAGTAAATCGAATCACAAAGAGCAATAATACGAAAAGGTAAAAATGTCACAATGTCAAAAATGACAAAAAATACATAATAGAGAAAAAGTAGTAAAAGAGATAAATATTAAAAATGGTAAAAAGAGCCAAAAATAAAATATAATAAAAATAAATTCTAAATTCTAAATGAGGAAAAAGAAATAAAAATGGTAAAAACATTAAAAAGTGGTAGAATGTCCAAAAAAGTTAAAAAGGTCAAAAAAAGAGTAAAAACCGGTAAATAATTTAAAATAGCTTTAAAGTGTAAAAGGGGTTTGAAAAACACGGTAAAATGGTAATAAAGGTTAAAAAAAAAGGTTAAAAGTGTTAAACGACCAATGATTAAAAATATGCAAAAAAGTTAAATAGTGTAAAGAGGATAAAAAGGATAAAAAGTGAATAATACGTAAAATGGGTAAGAAGGTACTAAACGGGATGGATGCAGTAAAAAAACAAAAAATATTTTAAATGGATTCAATTACAACTAATTAAATATGCTGTGACACTCTACTTTCATTTTTATTAGTACCAACAGGCAATAGTTCAAAGTATGGTGTATATAAGAATTCTAACTTTATATTTAAATGTCAGCTTTTAAAAAAGGTTCAGATTATCTCTCTATTTTGAGAAGACATGATTTAAGACTTTCGCTTTTTGTATTACAATAATTTAAATCAATAAAGGATTAGTATTTAAATATAATCTGGTATTTGATTACTATTCCTTGTGCTTAATTTTGTATACTAAAAATAACAAAACGACTTTAAAGATTTCTCGTGCAAAGAACGGGTACACTAAATAATGGTTTAATTAATAATTTAAAGTCTTTTAGGCAGTATATTGACACCTATAATATCCGATTACATTTTACTCCCTAGTTCTACACGCCCTAGTACCCGTGCGGATTATTTTAGGTGTTTACACGCAGGGATAAGAATTAAGAATGCTGAGCTAAGATGGCATGTACCCGCATTTTCATGATGGGAAAACTAGAAACTGTATCTAGATTTTTTTTTATTATCTTACATTTAGAGAACCTTTTAGAAAACACAAATATATATATTTTTGTGACCAACATTGTTAACATTTTAATCTATTATTAGTATCATTCAGACTTTTGTGTTGGGGGTTCGGGGTTCAATCCTCGGTCCCGGCACATATTTATCTAATTGACAAACCCTTCCTTCACCTCTGACAAGATGTGTATTAATCACAACTTGTGAATGTGTGGAAAGCCAGGCCTTCACCGTGGTTCGGATTCCACGTTAAACTGTAGGTCCTCCATTTCATCTCATAATCACCTTACCACTACTCATTAGTGTGAGTATAACCTGAAAGGGTAGTAAGACGCGGTGCTAATAATAATAATAATAATAATAATAATAATAATAATAATAATAATAATAGTAATAATAGTAATAATAATAATTAGTATAATTTTATAAGTATTAATAAAATCTATCAAAGATGACAGTGGCAGGTTACATGACTTGACGTATTGATGCTTGAAAGTAGATCTAATAGATTCTTCTAGCTACGAAATATGTTGATTTTTAAGAAAATAGGGGTATATTTATGAGGGTGAAATAAAACCTATCTTGCTAGATCCCACCGGGATTCCAAACATTACCTTCCCGTTACCAGCAAACCAGACAAGAAGAGACTGATGACTCTGTCAGGTTGCCTTATAGTATCGATCCATAAAAAGTTGATAGCTGGTAAAACGACAGCGTAAAGAGAATAAACATCAAAGTGATGACTGAAAATGTTATGGCAGCACTGTGCCGAGCTGCTCTTATTAATGAACTACAATTAACTTGACCTCTTTCTTTTTCCTCCCATAAATATATTCTCCCGAATGTATTTACTTCCCTCTCTGCCTCGCCTTGTTGCCTCTTGCCTCTTGCTTCCAAAGTTGTGGGTAGGCCACAAAGACTTCTGGTCATGCAGACACACAGACACAGAATGAAGCTAGGTTCCGGCTCACGGAGGAAGTCCGGACCCTTCGTCTGTCCCTTATGGCCGAGTGCTTCTCACTTCCATGTTCTCCTAATACTCTCTCGGCCACCAGCCATAGTCATCACAGGATAGTGGGAGAAAGAAGCTTGGGTTGGTTGGTAGGGGAGGTTGGAGTTGAAAACTTCTGGCCCCTTATTACCCTACGCATGAGGATTCGGTCTAGGAAATACGTCATGAACAAATTAATTTTGAGTACTGCCACATACATTCTTAGTTTAATATCAGAGTCTTTCAGACGTTTCAAAAGTGTAATGCAAGTTAGTGATTCAATATATTTATATTTTTATTCATGATGGGATGCTAAAAATAAAAGTTCGACTAAAGGTGGAAAGGGAACGCCAGTTAAGGTACTTATTTTTTTTAAATAATTTTATTATGACAGTAAACTTTTTGTTTAAAATATATCAAATATTACTTTAATATATACAATTAATTTAATTTTATAGAAATAGTAATATCGACAGTTTTAGAATATCCGAAATGGCCATTGCGTTATTTGAATATGACTTTTTCTCTTCATTTAAAATGTTTATTAGTGAGGTGGCAAGATGACAAATATTCAAGAAATATTTAGATTACTGTATGAAGAAAAATTAAATTAAATTTATCTATTGCAGCAATATTTGATTCAAGTTATTGATATAAAAACTATTTCTTTTAAAATACGAGTAATTCGCTTTCCCTCCCCTTCCTATCTTGAGTAAGTCTTTTGCCCTGTGTGTATTCTTATGTATAGAAAGCACCCAGTAGATTTTCATATTTTCTCGCATTCAAAAGACAGCATACATCTCATAACGGTAAATTTAATAAAATACTATGACCGTTCTTAATATTTAACGGCGTAACCGTAAACATATCTTGTGAATAAAATCTTAGCTGAAGCTTGAAGATAAAATACCACTTGATAGGAGGATAATGTGAAGAAAGTTGAGTGTAAGTATAGAGACTTTAAAGAGGTATCTCAGGATGATAGAATTAAATAGCGAGCTTAAGTTCTGACGGCTATAAACTTTTTGATTCCTTAAGAGTGACCTGGCAGTCTAGGGGTGAGGTGTCAGACTTCTGTGCTGGGGTTCCGGGGTTCAATCCTAGGTCCAGGTACAGATTTATCTGATTCCCAAACCCTTCCTTCACCTCTGACAAGACGTGTCTTAATTACAACTTGTGAATGTGTGAATTCTCTAAGGTCAAAGAGTTAACTGAATAGTACAATACCAAAAAAAAACAAAAAGCAATGTGTCTTAAGGATCATGTTTTAGATTTTTTTCTTTTATTTGTTGACCCAAAATGGTATTTACGTGTAGTAAATGTCAATGTTAACTGGTTTTCCGCTAATAGAAAGTTCCAAGCTTGAATCCTGCTCAGGTGTTTTGAGGTTATTTTTTTCAAAACTACTCTCCACTCACCTTCAATGCAAATGTGGTCACACTTACTACAACTTCCACACTCTCCATTAATACCCCACAAGCGTTGTTAAACTGTGTATAGTCAGGACGGGAAAAAAACTCTGTAGAAAAAACACATTATTGTTAATTTTGTTAATACTTAATAACTACCTAAGAGAATTCACACATTGTTTTACTAAGATTAATTACCAAGGTTGCCGATGCTCAAACGCAATCAACATTTTTATTCAATAAAATTATATTTTAATTTCCTAGACAATGTATTAAATCTGTAATTATTTACACCATAATACGTGCCAGTTGCATGCAGCGTTATGTCGAGCTCATTTTATTCTAGTTTTCCAGTAATACGGAAGTCTCAGCTCATTTTATTCTAGTTTTCCAGTAATACGGAAGTCTCAGCTCAAAACCCAGCCAGTTGTATTAAAGGTGGTTTTTCTTAAATCGTTTCCCAATATCTCTCCACGCAAATGTGAGTAAATTTAGTCTAATTTGTTCATCCGTCATCCCTATTACATTAGATTAATAAACTTATATTCGCGTAGTCCAACCAAGTTATCAGACGCAATAAAAAATAACTAAATAAAATAGATTTTCATTTTTAATATTTTACCAAAATGTATGTTAGTCTTAAATATCAGATCAATAAACTAGATACATATTTGAAAGTATAGGCCTATAATGGTTATTTGTTGATATAATCAACGCTGAATACTGTGTAAAAAATAGTCACAAAATACAAGAATCTAAAACAGTATGTCGGAATGTCATTTTCAGATAATCAATTTTATTTAATTGTATTGTCTGAAAGAGTAAATCTCAAACGTTAAATTATTTTTAGTGAAATTACTAAACAAAATAGATGCATACATAGGCCTATATAAAAATTCCCAAACCTCTAAAGCGAACAGATAACATTTCATTATAAACTAGATTTTTAAATCTGAAAATAGTTCTCACAACAGTAATACCACGTCAACTTTGTATTTTTTGTGTTTCAATTTAATACTATTAAAGTTTTGACTTCATTTAAACACTGCCTGCCAACTTTAATGTTGTAAGACCGGTAATTTTCATCCCGAGTACATGAAACATTCATGTGGTGGCCGTAGAGGAACTTGGATGATGTTCCATGAATGATGGTTAGCAGAGGTCTTTGGTTTTATTCATGTATACAGTCCAACTTTCATTGCGAGAGCTTTTCAGAAAATACAAACATATTTTTGAGATAGATATTGATAATATTTAATAAAATTATTAATTTTATTTAGTAGTTATTGATATATATCAAAAGTGGTAATTACATAGCATATGACTTGACGTATGAATACGTGAAAGTTGATCCAGGAACTTGTATATCTAACAGAAAAGGCTCTTCCTTTGAAAGATGAACTGTTCTAGTCGAAGCAACCTAGGAAGATATAAAAGAGTATATATTACTATAATTTAATTAAATTTGACTTAATTTATCTATGACACTAGGAGCTCGCAAGTTCATTGCCACTCTTTAAAAAGTATGCCACCTATCCCTATCCCGAGCTAATTCTATCCAGTCCACCTCATTAAACCCCATCTCTTTCAGGTCAATTCTAAAGCTATCCTCCCATCTCCGTCTAGGTCCTCCTAATGGTCTCTTCCCATTGGATTTGCCAGTCAGTACCTCGAACAAGATTCTAGATTCTTCTATTCACACTGCTTGTCCTGCCCACCATAATCTGCGAGATTTTATTACTTTAACAATGTATTGTGATGATTACAGGTTATGTAACTCAACATTATGTAACCCCTTCACTCACCACTATATAATTTTGGAGCAAATATCTTCCTAAGATCACCTTAAATATCTCTTCGTCGTGTAAGGTAAAATACACTGTTTCACATATAATATTTTAGTCACTTTTTACTTTCTCACCATCTTACAGGTATATAAATTATTGTCATCGATAAAAAAATTGAACTCGAAATTTTGATGAATCTCGACGTTTTATAATCCCCCAAATCCGAAAAAAATGTTTTTGAATTTCCGTCTGTCTGTCTGTCTGTCTGTACCTCCAACTAGAGCCTAAACTATTTTACCGATCGGGCTAAAACTTGGTATCTAGGGTTTACATAGGGTTTCCCCGAGGGAATTTTTGAATTGGGTATCTAACCCTAAGGTTAAGGGTATTTTACTGAAGGGCTGAAAGAGAAAAAGAGGATTTGGATTAAATTTTATTTCCAAACATTTATAAATATTTCAAAATAAATGGCTACCCTCAATATTTCGACAAATGACTTTAAGGGCTTCGGTCTGATGCGTAAATGATCATTTTTATCATATCTCCGAAAATATTTGAGATATAAAATTACTTATCATTGCAAATATGTAGATCTATTTATAATAAAAATATTTTATTCGCAACATTTTTTTATAAAACCAACAACTTTCAAGATACACGCAAATATGAATATTTTTTAACTTTTTGAAAATAAAAGGTATAGTATCGCGATCGTAAAAATAAATCTAATCTGAAATGTTAATGGATGTTGACGGCTCAAGACCCCCCCTCCCCCCCGAACCCTAGAAATTGGTCTTTGCAACGCCGTCTGTCTGTGTGTCTGTTTAAACTTAATAGTAGTTTGGTAAAGGGCGAAAAGAGAAAAAATCGATTTTCTCAAAATCGGCTCTAAAGATTTTGATTAAAATTTTTATCTAATCGTTGATTAATATTATAAATAAACTTGCTACTTGCATTTTCCCATGAAAATAAATTTTATAGAACTTTACAGAAGCTGAAATTTCTGTATCTCCACAACTATTTGATATAGTAAATAACTTATAATTGCAAAATTGTAGTACTATTAAAAATACAAACTTTTATTTAAAATATATTACCATAAAACCAACAGTTTCTGAGATATTGGCAAATCTATTAATACAATTTTGTTGGCTTTAGTTGTAAAGAGATACTACTTAAGTTTTAACACAATAATTCTCCAACGCTATAGATTAATTAAATATAAGTAAGTTTCTCAAAACGTTTATATTACTTTTCTTTAAGCCACTTAGGAAAAATGTTTGTACAACAATAATCCATTACCATTTTAGATTCAATAGTCAATATTTACATTTTTTATCGGTCAAAATTTATAAATGAGGAATTTAAAAGCAATGTTATGACATAAAGATGTGCAACACCTAATAAAATGTCGAAAATTTTAACCGGAAGTCAAAATTTTAATACGAAGTTTTGACCCTTCTGAACCCAATATTGATCTTTTTTATCTTTTATATACTGATGAATAATTACGAAAAAAATTAAATAATAATGATATGAAAAAAAAATAGCAATAATAACAAATAACTAAAGAATAGTAGAGCATACATATTTTAAAAGCAGTTACAATATGCAAAATTAAACAAAATATTGTGATTTTAAATATTATAGGCAGAACCTTTACAGAATAAATTATTGATAATCAAGAAATTTCCTTAAATAACTCTATGAGTTTAGCTTTTCTTTTATGATAGAAGTCTAATTCGACAAATCTAGAACATACGCTATGGATACAACGGCCTAAAGGGCTCATCTTATAAGAGCTATTAAGAAAAAATAATTTTGGGTCACGAGAGTCCCGAGAAGGGATATTTGAACAACTACATGATCCAGGGAAAATTTACAAGTAATGTTTCTATTGAAAATAATAAAAAGGGCATTACAATAAAGTCTACGTGAGAAGAGAGTTTGGAGGCCTAAGAGGTTTCGAATTCTGTCATAATCATAATAAATCCTGTTAGTAAAGAATTTATCATAGCACGCAGCGACAAATTTTCTCTGAACGTTTTCTAACCTGAGAGAGTGAGTTAAGTTAGTGGAACTCCACGCAACACTTGCATATTGTAACTTAGATCTAACCAGGGTGTAGCACGGCAATTAAAAAGAGTCAACTTTTTAAAATGATAAAGTAATAAATTTAATAAATCCAAGTAATTTCAATTATAGAGAAATTACATGGTTAACATGATAGTGGAAATAAAGTTTGCTATCCAGAACACCAATATTATTAATATAAATGTTGCGAACTATGTTATCATTGCCCAATTTATAGGTTAAAAAGAAAGGATTAGTTTTCCTAGCAAAAGATATAGATTTGGTCTTAGATTTATTAATAGACATTCCATTTTCCAAAGACTATTTTAGAATACCATTTACATCATTTAATAGCTCTATACAATCTGCAATAGATTTGATAATTTTAAATAATTGTACATCATCAACAAAGAGTAAATGACTAGATAAGTTCAAATATTTACCAATGTCATCAATAAACACATCAAAGAAAAGAGGACCTAAATTAGAACCCTGTGGTACGCCACAGAGGGCTAAAAATGTATTGGAGGTGTGTGAATCAATTTTAATAGTGAATGATCTTTCAAGCAAATAACTGCTGGACCAATTTGGATATCAGTGAGAAAGGCCCAAATTACTAAGTTTAGACATAATAATTCTATGCTGACATTAATTGGGCATGGATACAAGGCCGCGCTAGTTTCAAAACAAGTATGGCTGATTTATAAAAGAGATTAACTAGATACCAAACTTATTATTAATTAATACAGGATCCGCTATAATCTTGCCATTAATTTCTAAGTTTGATGGTGATACTTTATTCACACGCTTATTTTTTTAACAAATTTACAAAAATCCTTGGATACATATAGTTATAAATAAGGGTGGATGAGCTAAGTCGATATTTGCGAATGATTGAAAGCTATGAGTTACCAAAAGGTGGTGAAAATTAGCAAATTCAAGGTCCAGGAGGTAAGCGTAATTATTATAAGTTTCGTTAAATTGTTCTAATCCTATTATATTAGTTGATGCAAGAAGGTCCGTGGCTTTTAATTTATTGTAGAAATGAGATATATAGTAAAAGTAAAATTCTTAACCAAACAAAACATTAGGATTAAAAAAAAATTTGTTGTTTCAAAGTTAGACTGATGTAATCATGTTTATTTTTGTTTTGTTTTTCGACTAAAGCTACTCTTTTATTTTTCATACTTTTTTTTTGTAAAGGTACGTAATATTAGCATAACAGGTATATCGGTTACTGGCTTTCTTTGTTCTCATAAGCTAAAAACAAGTCTGGGAAACTGAGTTTCTATATTGAAATTTAATCTAATTTACCTCTCAGAATTTTTTTATGGAATATTATCTCTATCTGTTGAGTGAACCACCATCCAAAATTTGTTCTCATTTCACTAGTAGATCTCGTGATTTTTTTTCTTCTCTCCTTCGCTTTGCAATTTTAATTTAAATGTGTCGTATTATTATTCAAGAAAATACTCCTTTTTTTCTTTTTTTCAATTACAAAACGAAACTCATATGGTGTTAGAGATTTATAGAAAAATGTTATTTTCAATTAAAAAAAGGTGTGTTATATAGAATGAAAATAGGTCTTGGAAACTCATTTCCCAAAATCTTCAATCTTCTAAACGAACAGCAACAATATTGGGTCACATTATGACTATGAAGAAGAGTGAAAGAGTGGGCTGGAAAATGATCAAGTGTGGGTGAAACTATATTAAAAAAACAATTAAAGAGACAGACGAAATAAACGACATATGGAAAGAAAGACGCCAAGAGAGATAGATAGACGTAAAGTATTGAACTGGGAAAAGGTCACAAGGCTCTGCTTTTAAGGGTTACGAGCGAGCAAAGGGGATTGGGTTGGATGGGGTGTAGAATCTTACAGACAGTCGAAGTGAGGGAGGATGAGTGTGTGAGAAAGTGTGTGTATATATATATATATGTGTGTGTGTGTGTGTGTGTGTGTGTGTGTGGTGGAGAATTTCCAATTTCCGGTAAACTCGTCAGGCAGCATCTGAATTCGATAAGGCTAAAGATTGGTCTCTGTGATTGCTACGGTGGGTACGAGTCTACTTGCGAAGCGTTAGACAGCTGCGGCGTCGGGTAGCCGTCTCTATACGGACTAAGAGTCGCCCACTCCTCCGTTCACACTAGTTCCAATAACCCACCGGTGCTCTGTGATGGAACACGTGCCACACGATGGTATTTAATTTAACTAAAGGGTTTAATAGTTCGATATTTTTCATGTGTAGCACTTTTGTACTTGTGTTTTAAATTCTTCTTAAATTGGGATACTTATAAAAATGAGTTTAGGCCAATATTGCTTGTATATTTTTACGATAAAATTAGTATTTAGTAACAATAAATAATCTGGTGCTCCAGTAGATGCATTTTGTTTAATTTTTTACACACATTATTATCAGCAGCTCTTGAATATTTTACCCGTGCAGCCTAGAATTTTATATTTTGTATTCGTCATTTAAATAGGTCTCATAAAATCCTGATATGTTCATGACTTACATTAAAAAATATAAGATTACAATAAATAGAAGCTTTAACTGAACCTATCTAATGATTCAATCTTTTATTTATTTTGATTTTAATATTTTATTTCTTCTAAAAGGTGTAAAATTATTGTTCTTGATCCGTAATCTCTTCCATCCCAAAAATATTTTGAGTAGAACCAAATATCTTATCTAAAACATCTAAAAGGAATAGTTTTTATATAATCACTTAAAAATACAAAGATATATTTTATAAATAAAATTGTACTTTTATTAATTCTGGAAATTCCTTTTTTGTCGGAGGCAACCAGTAATGTTTAGTAATTAAAAACTATCATATTTAAAGATTTTTCTTTCATATACTAATAATAGACTGTCTCTCTTTTTGGACACAAGTTAAAAATGTTTTTAAAACCTGTCACTTGCTAAAAAAATTTAACTAAAACCATTTTAAATAGCACTCTTATAAATGAGTGTGTTTCAGCTATTACTATATATACTTGGCCTAGCTAGGCACTTACATTAATTTAGCTAATGGAAGAGGTATGAGTAAGGCAGAATTTTATGGTAGAAAGGTACATGCATTACCACTAGGGGGCGGATTTATAGACATTTAAACTGCAAATAAATACAGGCAAATAAATACAGGCAAATAATATCATAAAATAAAGTAATCATATGCCCATTAATATGCTTTAAAATCAATATGTCACGAAAATAATCAATAAAACCAATTTTATCTATTCTTAAATTCCATCATAAATTTTCCATAAATCCACATTAGTTTCTATTGCAGATAAATACCAAATACTTCTCAATATTTCCTTGTGTGAATTTAGTTCTGTTGTCAAACAAAATGTTTTCACGTTTCGAGAACATTCTCTCTACTTAATATGAGATAATTGTGTAATATTTCAGACAAACTATCTGAGCTTATTTAAGCTATACACCTAGGAGATTTGTAGTTTGTATTTCTAGGATGTCTGCTATACCTAACAGTGATTTCCAGCCAAGGTTTGTTTTACTGCGTTTTTTGGAGAAGTTTGTCAATGATGGCTGTACCAACTGAACCAGTGGACTGCTTCAGGTTTCCTTCTTACCCTCCGCATCATCCTCACAGCTTTCACAAAAGACAACTACCTACCCTATAAATCTGTGATGCTTCAAGGAAGGCTCCTAAAATCCACTGCCAAATAATTCATCTCTACACAATCTATCTATATATTTAGTTGAATAACCTACTAAGACGCTCTGATCGCTGCGATGCAAATACATAATAGTAAATGGATAGGGAAATAATGCCTAGGAGGATGTTGGATATAGAGGTGGAGGATAGGAGGCTGAGTGGAAGACCAAGGTACATATGCTTGAACGGAATAAGGAGGAGTGAAGAGGAAAGATAAGAGGACTGGGCCAAGGTGGAGGGAGAAAGGTGGTGGGAGTAAAGGAGGCGGTGGAAAGGCTTGTTTTCCAAACAGACCCAGCCAGTGGCTGGAAACTTCATGATGATGATGATGATGAAATATATAGGCACAACTAACAAACATATTTATTAAAAAAGACACAACTGACGGAACTGACACTATTGTGCACTAGAAGGAAATCTTTGTCGCCATTCTATTATGCCAGAACTTATTGGACAGCCGTGCCGGACCAAATGGTTGTTCCTAACTACCACGGACATCAACGTGACCCACTTTTATGGCCACACGATCTAAGGAGTTACTCTCACAGTAAAACATACCGCCGATAATGGTGAGATCTAGGTTCAAATCTCTGTCGGGTGTACTGAGGGTGTTTTTTTCCTAAATTAATTTCCTCTCTGCCTCCACGCAATTGCAGGTACACCTCCTTTTCAATATAATCTTATGCAATCCTAAATCAGATATCGTAATTAGTACATAAGCATATCATCCAAACGAGTAGTAAGACGTGGTGATAAAAAATTAACTATGAGTAGACTTTGGTGTTATTTCCTATCGGAAATTATGATATGTTATCTTAAGGAGCCAGGGAGAGTGGTGGCCAGGGTGCTAGTTAATGAGACAGAAGAAAAATGTGATAACATACTTACTCGACGTACACAGTATTGGTATTCAAGGGATTTCCAAGATTGTTCCCTCGTATTTAGAAGAGAAAGAAAAGAAAACATTTTTAAGGTCCTCATTTGTACAAAAATAACTAAATAACAAAAAAGGCAATATAAAATTATCAAATTGTCTTCGTAATCACCTAAAATAAACTTATAGCTCAAAAGGCTACATTTCAAAACACAGGAATTAAAAGGCATTTAGAGCAAAATTTGCCCCCTAATAATTATTACATTCTAAAAGGTTTGGTTTAGTGTGTACAATAGCCTATTTAGATGGACTTTAACCATAAACAGCGGTGGGTTATTTCTATATTACGTTCCTACAGCCTTTTACACTCTTGGAATAAGTAATTACTGGTATTATGGTCATCATTTAAAAAACACCAAATTATTAGTTATTGCTTTCTTTCCTTACTTCTTTACATGGTTTGCTTATATATATAGTTTACTCTACTACATTTGTTCCCAGGCCTATGGTCCAATAAGGGGGTTAAACTGGAATTTCACTTGTTCTCCGTCATCTAGGAAGTCAGGGTTCTGCCCTAAGAAGGATGTCTTAGCTGGGTTTTTGCTTTGTTTTTATCCTTATTTTTCCACATTAATCCGTGTGCATTTGATTTAATATACCTTTTTCATCACTTCCCCAACATTTTTTCTGAACATATCCTTGTAAAAAAAAACTCATTTCTATATTTTAAAAAGAATATTGTCAATTTATAAGAAAACGCCCGTCTCTTTTGTGACCGCAACAAGCAACACTTTAGGTAGCTTTGTCTTGCCTACAGATCCAGGAGCTCCCTAGGAATTTCTACACGACACACATTTCAATGCAGGCGCGTGTTATGCAAATAAAATGGCAGTGTTGGGTGGAAGAAGGTGGGTGATGACAGGCAAGGGGAAGGGTAAAGTTGAGAGCTTGTTCATCTTATAATCCATGTGTGACACACACACACACACACAGAAGGAAACTTTATACTGTTCTCGGTGTTGTTTAAAGTTCATTAAGGTGACACGTTACATAACAACAGCTTCAACCAGAACGTTCCGGTTGATTTATTTCGGAACATTCTTAGAGAATAAATTATGAGATGAAACTTGTAACATTCTATGCAAAAGTGGGTTGGGTGAAGGGCCCTCCATGTTTGGCCATAAAAGTTTTGCTTTTGGAAAACATGGAGTTGATTTAATTTGTAGAGTCACATCAAATATGCTAATAAATTTCTAAAGGAAAACTAGTTTTTAGCTAAAGGATTGTTGTTGGACTTCATTCACGTCGCTAGAAGTTTATTACAAAAAGATATCTACGAAAGCTAAACAACATTTTCACTGTTATGCATTATACACTTCATCCTTACTTCTCATTTTTGCTTTCTCATATCAAGAAAAAGTTTTGTGATCGTAAAAAATCTATCTTAAAATTATGATGAATCTTACCGTTTAATGTAAACAAGAAACCAAAATAGTGGAATTTAAAATTCTCTCTGTCAACATATTTGTCTCTCAGTCTTTCCTTAACCATGGATTCAAAACGGTTTAATAGATTTTATTCAAACTTGATATATTTATGCATAAGTTTGAAAATAATAATAGCTAAAACGAAATAAAAGAGAAACACGCATTGTTGAACACAATAAAAAATGCCATAGTCTTGTCTTTTATCATTTTCTAGCTACGTGAAGGTCATGGTTCGAATTCCACTTGGTTGTTCTGAGTTTTTTCATCTATTGTTTCCCACCCTTCTACCATGCCAATGCCTGTTATTTCCTCTAAAAATCTCATTAAAATAAATATGTGTACAACTTGAATCGTATGGACGAAATAACAAATATAACAAAACAAACATTCCCTTTTATCAATAGCTTATTTTATTTTGCTCTCTGAGACGTTATTTATTTAAATCGTAAATCTTAGCTTATACGAGTTACGGGTAGTAAAATCTGACCAATAAAATGGTTTTTTTGCTAGCAAAATGAAAACATTATTGTAGTTTTATAGTGGTTTTGTTATCATTGAAGGGCTGGTCGGGTTCAACTTTGTTGTTTACCCGTCAGCCTACAATCTTTTTAATTTTACAAATAAATGTATAGTATTGTAACCGTGAACATTTTTGAACTAGCGATTATGATGAATATTTACGTTTTAAATGTGTCCGAACCCAAAAAAAGTGGATTTTAAAATTCTGCGCTCTCTCTTCTGTCCGTCCGTACTTGGCCAACGATCTTAAACAGTTTGGTGGATTTTATTCAAACTCTGTATCTAGATATTATAGGGCAATACCCCAGGATAATTTTTCTATGTTGACCCAAGGCCTCAAATTAAATTAATTTGTTGAATAGTGATCTTTTTTAGTTCCAAGTTTTTCGAAAATTTTTCTTATGATTTTGCTTAAAACCGATATCTAGGGAGTGTTTAATGTCCCAAATAACCTTTATAATTAGTTTATTGAGTAAAAACTCCTTAAAGAGTAGTTATTTTCGAAAATTAAGATATTTGGAAATTGTTCTAACTATTTTTTTTTAAATGTATATATTATGCGAACTGTTTAAATATTGTTTATTTGGGAAGGGGGTTGTTTTAGGGGATTTACTGTACATTGTTATTTAAAAATTGTTAATATTTTTAAAAAAAATTACAAAAGCGATTTGGTTCAAAATGTGTATCTGTTTTGCTCTTTACATTATAAATAATTAAATATATATTTGTTTTTCTAAAAAAAATCATTTATAATAGCTTAAGATAGATTTCTCTAAAATTTGAATTTTTTTAAAAATAGCTCTAAATATTTGGTTCAGAATTGGTATCAGAGGACTATTTTATATTATAATTAATTAGTTTTTGTTTAGTTTTCATAAACAAATTAATTTGAGGGTAGTTTTACTTATTAAAAATATAAAATTTGGGATTTTTATATCTTAGCTGTAAAAATTAAATTTTAAACGGGTAATATCTGAGAGAATGTTTCCATGAAAAACATGAATAAGTTTTTAATTTTATAAATTAAAAATATTTTAGGATAGTTTACAAATAGCTCATTTAAAAATAATTTTAAACTTGTAAAAAATATTCGATAAGTTTGGTTTAAAATGTATAGGCCTATCTAAATAGTTTTTATCGTGATTAACAGGATGTTTTATTTGTTTTTCTTAGGAAAATCTACTTAATGGTAGTTTTTAGAAAACCTATGTTTGAACAATATTTTCCTGGCTATAATATACAATATGATAATTTTTGTGCCAGTGCATTGTGCCATTTATCTCTACTGTGATTCAGTGACCCTTATTTTCTGCCATGAATACGTTTTGAGTGGCAAAATACGTTTTTGGGGGGGGGGGGG
>CABFWB010000140.1:213472-271190 GCA_902151455.1 Timema bartmani | reverse complement strand
CAGTTTCTGAGATATTTGCAAATATATTAATACAATTTTGTGAGCTTTAGTTGTAAACATATACTACTTAAGTCTTAACGCAATAATTCTCCAATGCCATAGAGTAATTAAATATAAGTATCTAAAAAAGTATGTTATTTTTCCTTAAATCTCTTAGGAGAAATGTTTGCATAGCAATGATCTATCTCCATTTTAGACTCAATAGTCAATATTTACATTTTTTATTGGTCAAAATGTATAAATGAATAATTAAATATCAATGCGATGACTTGAAGATCTGCAACACCTTATAAAATGTTAAAACTTTAACCAGAAATCGAAATTTTAATACGAAGTGTTGACCCTTGTGGAAGACATTAAACTGTTTGAAATGTTCTTAGGTGAACAAAGATGCGCCTCTTTTCTCATTGATTCTATACCATTGTATATTATTTTATGCTTGTTCTTATGTGGAGTGGTGATGATACAATGTACATTATTCCGTTCAGAAGTCTTACGAGTTTATAGAAAGAGAGAGAAAGTCTGTGCGGTGCGCCGTACCATTTATTTTTTGTTCTTTTTTACCCCGCAACAGATGATTTAGGAGGATTATTAATATTATTTTGGTCAGGTTGGTGTGCATAAGTATTACATAATTCGGTAAAGTCCCGTATATTCCTTAATTTTAGTGATTACATCCTCTTTGAATTTAAGCCTCGTTACATCATTGTGAGAGTGTAAGTGTATATTATGCAGGTATATGTTTGTTTCGTTGTTGTGAAATCCACTTGTATATTAAATTAAATTTACAGTGTTTAAGCCTAAACATGGTGAAAATACAGTTCAAGTTGGAGGCAAATTTTGATGGCATATATATATTTATTTTAACTTTTGTTTGTCTATATTTATTAAATTATTACTGATGCTTGATTTAGTTTTTGTAATATGTGAAAGGCATTTGTTTAATGTGTTGTAAAAATTGAAATAAAATTGTAATACTTAAATTTGTTTATCCCAGTTTGCCCTAGCAAAAATATGGCAACCCTAGTTTTAAGAATGAGATAAGTAGAATTTTAAGAAAATGTATACGTGTTTTCGTGGAGTAAGAGTAGGAAACTACACCCATCTCAGTGGCATAATTAGCTAACGCGCTAGTTTTATGCTGTGCAAGGCTTCTGAGGACGGGGAGATCAAGGTTCCAATCTCCATCGGGTGAACGGGGAGTGTTTTTCCTAAATTGTTTTCCGATATCCCTCCACGCAAATGCGGGCTAACTTCCTCTAAATTCAACCTTCCAAATTTTTAATCCTTTAGCATTGTTAGTACTTAATCGCATAACACAAACGGGTAGTAAGATGCGGTGCTAAAGAGAAAAAAAGTTCTTTTTTAAGTTAAACTTAGAGCTGTAATCAGTAAAACACAATCCTAAGATGTTCGTGTAGTTTCTTCATCAAAGAGTACTGGGACGATAACTTTACTGCCAGATGGAATATTATCAGTACACCATCAAGACTAAAGCTTTGCTAAGTTGAATCTTTAATAAAATAATGTAGTGTTAAAGCAATATTTCCACATCGTTTGATAGAAGAATCTCTCCGCCTGTTTGTACCTTTGTCTTTCTATCTTTCCAAGTCCCTTCCCCTATGCGTTACTTGATTAGTATTGAAGTGGCTCTTGCGTGTACAAAGCGACTTCACCTGATAAAACTGAAGTGGAATGTTTTAAAACTCTAGAAACGTAGATATTATATCAGTCCACTCCACGATGTGCCACCAGAAATCCATTTTTAAAATACGTGAAACAGGAATAATTCAAAACACTATTAATTTTGTTTATTTCACACGCTCAAATCA
Source organism: Timema bartmani (assembly GCA_902151455.1). Classification (NCBI taxonomy): domain Eukaryota; kingdom Metazoa; phylum Arthropoda; class Insecta; order Phasmatodea; family Timematidae; genus Timema; species Timema bartmani. Next base: position 269,358 of record CABFWB010000140.1, on the reverse strand, counting down.
GGTCATTATTAGAATAAAGGGTCCTGAATTTGCCTGAAGAAATTAAGGAAATGGCACTAAGCTAATTTTGCTTGCGTATTTCCATTTTAATTGCAAGTTATGTTTATATTATTATATTATCGGTATTATTAACTTAGAAAGTTGTTTATATGAGAGTACTGTGTTGTTAAATGGACTAATCATAATAACGATTGTTTCTTTCAAATCATATAGTAAACTTATTTCTATATACATTTAAAAATAGTTATTAATGACGTAATGTCTATAAGGTAATTCAAAAGAAGTGTGTCTACCCAAAGCTTTCTGATAATATAAACGATAATAATAATAATCTCAAAATATCTAAGAATTTTATTATTTTATTATACGTTTAAATGAACGCATTTTTGTTTTTGTATGCTTCCTTAAAATTTTCTTTGAATACAGAATATACTATGATCCCCAAAAAACGTCATAATGGTTATATACTACCTTAAGGAAACGTTTGAGATTACTAACAGTTTCTTACATTTTTTGCTGAAGCAAATTGCTTGTATTGTGTTTAGTAGACAAGGGCATTAAAATTCATTTTTATAGAAATATATAGTCAAGAAAACTTTTTCCTAAATTAAAGATATGTTCATGATTATTTTATTCATATTAAGTTATAGTAACAAAATGTGATTCTATATTAAAAACTTATATAATTTTTTATAAAATAAGAATTAAAAAGCAAGAACACAAAATATTTTCTTTTTCTATATTATGTCTTTTATATCGATACTCTCAATGAGGTTTTTGCTAGGTTCTGATGTGATTTCCGGTTCCACAAAATGACATTTCTGGTCCGCCGGTTCACTTTCCTACTCTCAACTCACCCCCCTCCAATCATTCACCCAAAGCTATCCAAAACTGTAGAGTATTTTGTTCGCTTGTCACGAGGAAACAATAACTTCAGTGGCAGAAAAAAAACCAAAGAAAAAATGGTAAAAAAATAAATAAAAATATAAAGAAGCAGAACAATACGATAGCATGAAGACGCACGATAAAGAAACTTTTCGTCCCGTCCAGCGATATAAGATTGGTGGTGGAAGATGGCAATTCTTTCAACCCCCAAATATCCTTATTTTGATCCCCATCCCCTCATGTCAACCTACTCTTTACAATTCCAAAACATAATATTTTTCCGTTACTCATTTGGCACACTATTTGATTGTATATCATGTATTTTGTTAAAATAAAATACAATTATATTGTCTCCACAAGACTTAGAGATAGGAATGGCCTCAGGTACAGGACAAACTAGGAGGGCACAGTTGTTGAGCACTGGTGTTCAAATTAATATGTCTTTGATTCGATTCCTGTATGGCCATTTTCACTTAGTTGAAAATTAAAATAATTTTTGCTCTTTCACTGAATAAGACATGGCTAACGTAGCAATCAATACATTTTAAATAATTTTTTCTGAACTTAGAAATTAAAAACTGTTATGTTTTTCTACTTGTGCTTTAATGAATTTGGACCAATATTGGAATACTAATTTACTCTACGTAGACACATCCGTTCATCCATCATATCCCTGCGATAATCTTAACATTAAGGCTAAGCAATCGCCCAATAAAATTATATCTTTATTAATATTTTCTGATCAAATAACTACATGAAGCATTTAAATGACATTTTTCTTCTCTTTTTTTGTCCTCCGTGTCTTACTGCCGTTCGAGCCATACTTGAAAAAATTGATGTTTCCGGAGAGTTATTTAATACATGATATAATTTGGCATATATAATATTATATAAGTAAAGAAATTTAACTTTAACTAAGATTAACCTCCAAATCGATAAATTTGCAACGTATTGGTTGCTTTTACCATAGAGCCCATGGCTTATAACATTATCCAAACTAATTTTAAAATATATTATTTGAGTTTTTCATAGCCAATTAGATGGGATATGTTTTTGACTTTATGTAATTTACTAAGAATCTTAATTTAAGATATATACACAATTTATGAAAAATGGTGAATGTATTACTATATAATATACTTATTGTATATATATAGTTCCTAGTTACATTGTTATATTGAAAAATTAGGTTAGTACTAGAGTTTTCCCACATATTCACTCACATTAAATCATTTTAAATCTGGTGGGTTACATTTTTCCACAGCAAATCATCTAAATTACCAAAAGCACCAGTTCAGATGAGTATAAGGAGAGGTAAGTGTGTATATGTCAACTACAACACACATTAACAACTATCTGAAGTAGAGAATCAAAATATATATGTTGAATATTTGCGATCCTTGCATCAAGATTTGCTCGCTTACGCGGAGGCATTGTTGTAATGTAAACCAAAATAAAAAGTTAAATTTTTTGCTTTCCAAATATTAAGATTGGCTCTTTTACGAGGAGGCATAGTTGAAATAAACACTGAAAAAGATAGTTTAAATGTTTAAATTACGTTTTTTAAGGTTGTATCTCTTATGTGATGGCATTACTCTAATGAAAACCAAAATAATTTGTTTACATTTGTTATCTAAGAAAAACATCTAATTTTTCACGCCAAGCCATAAACTAACAGAAAAATACCTAAATTTAAGGAGAAAATGAAAGCGCACTAACAGTGCCTCTCTTAAGTGGATATATTGAGGCAATGAACACCAAATTAAATAGTTTAAATTTATTATTTAAGATAAATACACTAGTTATAATTAGTTTAAAATCAAAACCATAAAATACTGAGAAAGTACTTACATTTAAGATGCAAATGCAGTCCTACGTGATCATTGTTGCAATGAACTAAAAAATAAATTGTTTCAAATTGTAATGTAGTAAACAAAAATCAAGTAAGTCTAAAGAAGCACTCTATATTAATCACCCTAGCACACTAAAACACACCAAACTAAGTTGTAATGCTGGCTTAGTACCAGGCGGTAAGAAAGAATATTATTTGCAGCGCTAACGCATTCAACACAAACTACAAAGTTAAATACTAGAAAAGAATGAAACCAACTCTGTGATCTATGCGAGTACAGGGGTTGCCAAAGAAACACGAACTCACACCCTTCTCCTTCAGTCCCATTTACTGGCTGAATAAAATGATTTGTACCCACGCCGAGAAGCCTCGACGTATGTTTTCTACTTAGGCCCAGTTATTCAGACATTGCTTCACTCCATTATGATATAGCATGAGGGGATATAGCTTAACCTTGTTCCTGAAATAATGAGTGCAATAGAAAAAGGCTCCTCTAATTATATGAGTACATTTTGAGATTTAAAACAAACAGACACTGTTTCTAAAAATGTATTATTTGTTCTTCATAATATGGTTTATACTACCCAGAAAAAACAGAAATTCCACAAAAATTTGAATGTCAGGCATAACTTAAGAATTTTATTAAATGAATTGATATGATAAACTTGCGTATAGTTAAAACATTTAAAATTACAACACCAAGATATAGAAATTAAAACATAGTGTTTACCTTCTTAAATATTTCCAATGTGTGATTATATCAGAATTAAATACCAGACAATAACGCTAATGATAAACATATTATTTAAATAATTTAAATCTCTCCAAGTCTAATATGAAGATTTAACTAATAAGCACGTTCATTCACTTGGTGAATAGTTTATGAAACACACATATATAGCGTGTTACCGGGTTAAACAGCTAAACTTTGTTAAGTGGTAATGGATCAAAAAACTAACTCAAAATATATTTTGGAGATAAACTTGCGCAAACAGCAAAAAACTAAGTAAAAACAAATTTTCCTGCAGAGCTCCTCGGCAATGGCTTAATGTTAATTTTCCTGGGAGATGGATCGGTCGTGCAGGACCTGTAGTTTGGCCTCTGCTTTTGCCTGATTTAACACCATTAGATTTTATTTTGTATAGGGAGATCTCAAGAAAAAAATATATGAAGTGCCGGTTAATGACCTCCAATCATTACGAAAAAGTAATGTCCGTCAGCGATTCGTTTTGTCATTGATGGGTTCAATGTTTGTCTCCGGGCTTGAGGCCAACATTTTGAACAAAATAAATAAAATATTTTATTTAATACCAGCCTATTTTGTTTTTATTTAGTTCTTTGCTGTTTGCTTGAAAATAAATAAAACGAAAACAAGAAAATATCCAAAATATATTTTGAGATAGTTTTTTGATCTACCATTTCCCAAAATCCATCTATTTACCACGGGAGCGTCCTGTAAATATATATGTGTATGTTTGTGCTTCTTAATTGCCATATATAATGGTAATTGTTATAAATTTTTAAGATAGCATAAAAAAATGCAAAGATGATGGATTTTTTGTTTTTCCGCGATAAATCCATGGACCTTGTAGTTTTTCAGTCATTGAGGTTTTTAATTGAGGATTGCTATATCTAGATATCATATTATGAAAATTAAAAAATGACACCTGGTAATGGGAATCGAACCCGTGACCTTTGGCTTAGTACGCCAATGATCTAACCATTGAGTTATTCAGGAATATGATATCTAGATGGAGTAATCCTCACCAAAAGCATACATACTAGCTTTGGCTATTTGATTCTTAAATATGCAATCCCTTACAATTATAATAATTGTACAAGTGGCAGCAATAGGGCAACTATCGAGTCTAAGGTTGCTGCGTTATCTGATAGCTCGTGATCTTAATAAAATCACACATTTGTAGCCGAAGATTTCCATACGGCTATCACAGACTCTGCCTTAAAATATGAGGGAAGAATAACCCTGAGCACTGGACGATTTCTGTATAGCTCAGTGGTGAGAGCATTAGCGCACTAAGCCCAAGATCCAGGATTCGATTCCCGTGTCCAGGTGTCATTTTTAAATTTTCAGAATATAATATTTTGTATGTCTAGTGGCTCGATACATGTGCATAAAATTTGATAAAGTTTTATTTGTTTGGTTTAAGTTTGTATATGAAGTCTCATTAGTTTAGAACATGTATTTGAGATATTTAAAAAAAACTTTTATAATGAGAGAAGTTCACCTTGGTTTGTAAACGCAGAACAATTTATTTAGAGAAAAATAATAACATAAATTTAATAAATATGAAATATTGGCTCATAAAATAAATAAAACAAGTAAAAGAATGACTAATATATTTAGTAGGCCTAGTTGAATAGATTATTGTTTTATTCCATTGAACCAAGAGAAGTACTGTATAAATACAATATTGACAATAAAAACAATTTTTTTTATTTTATGTCAAATAATTCTACCTTGAAATCTTTTCTAATAAATATGAAAAGTGTTTTTCGCTAGCAAAAATTTTGATACTGGAAAAAATAGGCCTATATTAGAGGTCGTTAAAAGAAAATAAAGATAGGAAAAAACAATTATTTTATATTCGTAACGTTGTTTACAAAGGGTTCCCTTGGATCCGAAATTAAAAATATTGTAATTTATTTGTTAGAAAATCATGTCTCTGACGTAGATTATTCGTCTTACCAAATCATACAAAAATTTAGTTGAGATTTGATTGTGGAGTTTATATTACAATCACTAGCTTATTTGTTATAAATATTGTTATATTATAATGTATTTCAATATTTGCTTAGCCAAATATGTAGCGGATCTGTCAATTGATTAGATCCCGGCCAAGCCTGAAAAATGTATTAATAGTAAAACTAGGTTTTCTCCATTCATAGTGCTTTAATGGCATCTAGGTTATAAAATTAAGTTGTTATATAACTATTTGTAAGGTATAAAATTCTTTACAAGAAATATATTTTGTATTACTTTAGTATGAATAATCTTTTTTTTTAATATAATTATTTAAACGAAAATGATCTGAGATAGGTCTGTAATTTGGATTTTTTTTTCTTTAGGAAAGGCTTGACGATCTTAAATACGGTTTCATAATTTAAGTAACATCAGGGAAATAAAGCAAGCCTTCTACCGTACCAGGGTAAAATAAGTGGACGTATGGCATTTAGTCTTTATTTTTCCTTTAAAATAACTTTATGTCGAATAAACAATTGGTTTCAAGTGACCCCACAAATCAGTTTTGTTTAATGTGAGATGGAAGGGGACGCAAGATAAAGCCAGTGTTTTTGCAGTTTTTATGGCAAAACAGTTTTTAGCCAAAATAAAATAAAAATTGCCTCAGTAAAAACATAGAATTTAACTTTCTTCACATGTTGACCTCAAGATTTCTTCAATATTCATTAAGGGTATTCTGGAATTTAAAGACAACTTTGTCTCTTCATTTAAAAAGTTTGTCAGATAATACCACCATGCTTATGACATATATTAAGGAACTGTTGATATCAACACGTAAATAAAATTAAACTATATGTTTGTACTGGAGAAATACCTGGCCGGGATTCAAATCCCGATCTTCTTGTCATCAACAATCTAGTCTATCGCAAGTGTGACGCCTTAGAATATAAGGCCACTGAAGCAGTTAAGACCATGTTTTAAGGACAAATTTAACCTAAAGCATAGCATATAAAGGTACACACTGAATCATAACACTGTAAATTCTACTGTTTTCCTACGATTATTAACTCATTCCCTAATAGATAGAACGAGGCACCCTCTATGATCTAAGTTGACCTATCTAAACCTCGGTTTTTAATCACACTAATTATAAAAACACTCCCTCCCTTCAAAGCCAATTAAATCAATAACTTGAATCAAGGTATTTACTTTTTAAATAGGCCTTCACCTTCATGAAACAATGTCGTTACCAAGAGTTTTTGTTCAAGGATAAAATAATTAATTTGAAATGAGAAGTGTGGGAGACTGCGAACTCCTTTTACCAATTAGTGAGTTCTACCTGCACAAAGGAAACCACTGAAAATCTGGTGACGGGAACAAATTATCTTGAGTGCTTTTATCCTATTTTGAGGTAACGTTCCAGTAGAGCTCATGCTATAAGGAAAGCGAAGGATAAAGAAGTGAGTTCGAATAGAAAGGAATACAGATAAATTGAGATGAATTTGAGAATTTACTTTATTCAGTAAATTTGTAGTCCGAAAACCTATCTTACACTTAAAACCAAAAAGGACCGGGAAAAAAACTATTTTTCATCAGCCATTCGTCCATTTCCCCTCAAGAAATTGGGAGGAAAGAAAATGAAACCAGAGAAGGAAAAAAATATGTGTGAAGACAGAAAGACGAAAGGAAAATAGAACGAGAAAGATGGGAAAAAATCTCTTGGAAATGTAGTATATTTTTCGTAGCTGTCCCATAAAATAAAGACGGTCTTAACAAAATCGGATGGTCCATTCTTGCTGAGTTTTCATTGGGAGGAGTTTGCAAGTCTCCCTTTAACAAAATACGACGCTTATAAGGTCCTAAAATGTCTGTTTTTTTAATTTAGAGAATGTGCGTTTGGAGTTCATAAGTATGTCCACAGAAGATGCTTTGTTTGACGCTACATATATAAAAACTTTTTTTTAAATGGTCACACAAATTAGATTAAAAATCCATAATTACTTACTTACTTACTATATGACATTAGGAACTTGAAAGTTCATTTCTACGCATAAAAATGTACGCCATTTATCCATATAATGAGCTGGTTATAACCAGTATCCCTCGTTACACACTATTTATTTCAGGTCCGTTCTAATTGTTATCCTCTCAAATACCAATATAACCAATATTAAACAGATTTAATTTAAGCGATATACTAAATACATATTTAATTATTGTCGTAATAACAAAGCTCGGATTGTTGTGGTTTTGAAATTTCCTTCATACAAATATAAATGATAGTTGCACTCGTATCAAAACTGATGAATGTAGTCGTCCATCAATTTATATTAGCTAATTACGAAATTAAGAAAAGACAAAAAGGAAATTATTGTAGCTTGAACAATCCCCTGACAGAATTGGTGTTAAATTATAACACCCTCTTATCGTAATAAATATTTTTAAATAGAACTTACATTTTAAGACTAGAAACACAACCTAGTATAAATTTAAAAGCCATCCCCCCCACTGAGCAGCTAATGGGTCGAATAGCAGAAATATGAGCATCGTGCATGTGGCCCGTAGTGGTTGGGTAGTAAAAAGTTTGGTTTTCATTTAGTTTAAATTGTATAATAATGTTATTATCTATTTCGCAGCATAATCAAATTACTAACAAAACCTATTCAGGCTACTCACATTCAATCACACTAGTGAAAAAAGATGATCAAGTTGATGTTTTAAAAAAAAATTATTTATAATTTTTTCGCATGAAGGGTGAGCGGGGAATCACCTAGGAAAAATCACTCTTAATATACCCATTTGGGATTCGATTCCTAACCTCGCCATTATCAGGAAACCAGACTAGACTAGCTTAAAGTTTAGTTCCCGTGTCCAGTGGTGCTTGAGCCTAATTATTAAGAAGCATTAGAGGTTAAAATTAAACTATGAATTGCGTCTGGACTTTGTTATTATTATATTATCTAATGAAGAGGTTCTAATTAGTTCGTACCAAACCTCATACATATTTTATTGTATCAATTCTAATTTCCGACACATCAGTGGACTCCAATCCGATTAGGGTACAGTAAGGATGTTTTTTAGTAAATTATTTACCACTCTCCCCCACTCAAATGCCTATTTAATGCCAATAAACACTAAATTTTTATCCCTACCACGTAAGTAAAAAAATGTGTACAGCCCAAACGGGTGGTTAGACGATGTGACCAAACATAAATTCTAACTAACGAAACATTTTTGTTTGCAGATATGAAACATCAACATAGTATAGTAAATTCTTGAAACATTTTGCTAAGGGCTATTTACAAATTTTTTTACCTGTAATTTATATCCATGGATTTAAAAAATAAAGAATTATATAAATGCAAATCATAGATAGTAATAAAGGTTAAATAAAATCACAACATAAATTAAAAGTTTCAACAACGTTTTCATATAAGAATTTCGTTGTGAATAGCCTTTAGCTTAGGATTTTCATACCTGAGATTGTATTTTCACTGGCCACACTGCTATACACGTGGTCTAAAGTTTTAAATTCGAGATAAACTTGATTGCTAGTGATGACATTTTTAAGGTTTGAACTTTAACTGGGTGTCTTTTCGCACGTGTGATTTATCATTCGGTTTTTCCATCCTCTTTCCAGGCTAATAAAAGTGCATGTATGATAAACTATATTTAACATTTGCGTTTTTAATAAAATTTTAATAGTATGATTATAAAGGATTTTTTAAACAGACATAAAATATGTGAATTAAAAATATTGAATTTAAAAATAATATAGAATTATGGCAATAGCAAAAATAAAAAAAAACACGAACCTATCAAAGAATAAAAACTTAGTCAATCTACTATCGAATTTTAGGAAATTATTATATTTTTTTTTTGTTGAGACTTCAAAGAATATTTTTACTCATTGTTGGTACTAACGTAATGATTGTATCAATCAAATAAATATTAATGTAAATATATTCAGAATAGTAATGGCCAGTTTTAGAGACGCAGAATTTGACATTTTTATTTCTTTGCAAATAAAAATAACTAGGAACCCGTTCTGTATTTCATATTTGGTAAAAGGCTAATTGAGCTTATTCTATTTATAATTACAACACGAAGAAAACAAGTTTTCAAAATAATCTAGTTCAGGTTCATGCCTATAAAACTTCATCTTGGCCTTATTGTGAGGAATAACTCACTCTTTAATTCATATGCACCCACATCAGTGATCACAAGGTTTGAGACGTCACTCTCGGGATTGACTGAACTTCAAGCTACGAGTAGATAAAAGTGTCTGGATCTCAACTTGGTTTAATTAAGATTTTTTTTTCTAAATTTTTCTCAATTCTCCCTCCAAAACAGTGTGGGTACACTTATTCTAAAATGTTACCTTACTTATCCCTATTTAATTAGTGTAAATATGCGGACAGTTCATATTGGTATCAAGATGAGGTGCACAAACAATTTATGTGTTTTTTTACTGTGATTAAAAGAAGAAATTATAAAAAAAAAATTACAAGAAGGAACTGAATATAAATGTTAACGAATCCTTATAGATCTTATTTTTTCTATGAAATTCTAAAATCACCTTAGATAAACTCACTTCAAAAATTAATATACAAACAAAGGGAATCACTATATTATAATTTTGTAGAAAAAAATCTTAAATTACCTCAGGGTATTTAATGTTAGTATATAAAGGATTCTTTAGGCATATTTTTTGTGGTCTATCTTTATCATTTTTTTAGTTTTCCTTGTCTTCATATTGTTTCTTATATAAGTCTTCCCATGTTACACTTCCACACTTCCGTCAACCCCCCTCACTTCTTGTCTTCCCTTTCCAACGTTTCTTTCTTTATGTTTGAGACGCCACAACCACAAGATCTGTCATGGACTCGTGTTACTTCTTGTCCTCAATTGTTTGTCTTTTGTCGTCCCCCGTTTGTGTCCTGACAGCTTTTCCTACTTTGAGGTTTTTTTCCCTTCTCTTCTCTTTCTTGTGGAAATCAGCGTCTTCTTTTGTTTTCGCACTGTGTGTTCGCTGTCACTGTTCTTTTGTTTCGAGCAGAGCTAGGAAGCAAAGCAATAAACACCAATTTTTGATAAGTTTGGTTTGTTGTAAAAGCAATTTAAGTGTAAATAAATACTAAGCACTTGATGTTTTATCAAATTAAACTATTTGTAGTCTAAATCAGTTATATGTATTATCTAAATGGAAAGTACATATTTTTACTAATCTAAGGCCCCCAAGTTCATTTAGTGACCGAGCAAAAATGCAAAACTAAGTTATTGATTTTGTTCATGCTTTTGATTTCATATAATTAATGAAATAATCGTAAATCATTAACATATTATAAATGAAACGTTCTAAAAAAAAGGACACACTTTTTGAAATTGAGAATAACTCGTTAAAACCATCTTAAAATATACCTATCAATGTAAAGGACAAACCAAACAAGGTCAGAGTTATTTAATACATTCCTTAGGCTAATGATTAGCAAAGAAGGTGACACCAAAATATGGAGAAATCTATTGATTATTTTTCTTCTTAGGTTTTCCTTAACACATAGCGTCTGGAAATAAGGACTTTTCATAACATGATATATAGGATATTTAGCAAAGGATAGATAGCATGATAATATATTTATAAGTACTATAATTAGACTTGAACTACAAAGCTGTATAAGCACCCTAGAAGCAGCCTATATTATATAATAAAAATACATAAAAAAGTAAAATGTTGTGATTCTTAACTGATTTTTGCAACTGAAGTGAACTGTTTTCCTCTCTTCTGTACAGTTATGACAAGAGCAGAGTTTTTCTTCTATTCTAAAAATGTCCAGTTTATTATGTTTCATTTTAAGAATTTTTGGTCGACGCCCAATGAGGTTGAAAATCGGTGTTTTTATCAATTTGGAAAAAAATATTCTCATAAATTCTTCAACATTATAACTCAAAATATTTTTTCTTTTTTATTTCATCCCTGATGAATAGCATTACTGTTAAAAATGTGTATTATAAACATATATTGATGATTTCCTTAAATACCACATTGGTGGTCACGCGGAATAAGCGTCAAACTTGTCAAGTATAATATGTGTGGCCTACGGGGAGGTTGGAATTTTAATCTCGGCTGAGTGTACGTTTCATTAAATTTTTTCATAAACTCCTTTTCCAGAAATGCAGTTAGACAAAATTTAAGGTTTAGCTTCCTCATCTATATTCCATTATTGCAATTAATTGTGGAAACTTAGGATGGGTAAAAAAACGCAATGCCAATCTTTAAAGTTAAATAATCTTAATTTAATTAATTTTTCAATTATATTTCACAGATTTTTTTGTAATTAAATCCTTTTATGATCATACGCTTTTATGCTTCTGTCCATACAGATTTATAATAGTATTAATGAAGCGGAGAAACAAACTAGAAAATAATATTTATTTTCTTATTCATTAACACTAATGATCTCAATCTTGGTTTTTAAACATTTGCTCATACGATTACCTAGGCTACATAGTAATTTTAATGGGTACACAAAGGTAGATATTAGTGTTTGTATATTTACTAATAATCTAGAAATAGATTTTGCTGTGTAACTCTTACAAATTTACTATTGTTAAGTAGTTTCAATAAACTGAAATCAGTTTTGTAAGGTGTATTAATCTGGCGAGATAAACCGGGATTTTATCACAAATATCCTCAATTAAAATTTTCATGGGAATACCATATATTGCATATACACATTACTACTCTTCATGTTAGATGGGTTTCCTCTGTTCTCGTTCAGTGTAGTATTGTCTATTTGCCTCAGTAAAATGAATAAATTCAAATTTCTCTTCCAATCCAAATTTAACTTAATATTTTCTCAAAGATACCACTGAATTCTATACGTCTAAAATTTAGTCATTCAATTGAACTTTTTAATGCCATATAACGTAAGATTGGTTTTCCACAATATGACATATTATGTTGTTAATCTATCCGAGGGTTTGTAAGCACTTAAACAATGCAGATCACGAATTAATAACAAGTTTACCTAAATCTTTCATATTCGTTTTATCAATTATCAAAATAAAACCCCTTTGGAATCATTTACTTAAGTCTTTTATTTGCTCTAAACATCTTTAAATTAATAATTTAAACTTCTATTATTTTAATACATAATTTTTGGATATTTTGTATCAAAAATATTATTTTAAACTATTTTATAAGACAAAACATTTGAAAGCTATGACTTATTATTATCATCATAATTTTTTTTCCATTTGATATGGCAGGTTTCAAAAATGTTGTTTATATTTAGCTATATGTAAAAACAATTCTCATGAAATTATATGCTGATTGAACTATACATTTGGGCAATTTCTCTACCTGGAAATTTATATATATATATTTAGATATATATATTTTTTTGATCAATTGGTTCAAAAATATTCCACCCCTCTAGAAGATAACAGTCGTACATAAAAATAGTTTGATAGCAGAACTATTCCTTTTTTTAATAAATAGCTATTCACTATATAATGTTTAGTTTATTTTGTAATTAGCAACACTAGGGGTGTAGATTGAGTTTTGCCAAGTTTATTTATAATTAGCTAGTTTAAATCCATATATTCTTAGAGTCAATTGTTGATAGGCCTCTTCTAGACATTCAATTTAATAATATACACATATATTATATATATTCAATATAATAATTAAACTAGTTTTGTTTTTAGAAATTACAAGAACCTTTATCATCTAGCCCAGTATTTCCCAACCGGTGGTCCCTGGACCAGCAAACACCCATGGGCTCTTTTCTGTGGTTCCACAAATATATTCATTTATTGTAATATTATAATTTTATTGTATTAGATTGTTATTCAACCTACCTAATTTAAATAAACGTTAAAATATTTATTTTAAAATTAGGAGATACAAGTGGGCCAACTTTGATTATTTGCTTTCCGCGTATTCGTCTCGAAGAAGCGAACAGTAAATTAGTCTTGTAGTGGTTGAGAGTTTAAACCAAGCAGAGTTAGTATTTATACATATATATGTGTGTTTTCTTATTTAAATTAAATATTATATGAGGCAATTTAATGCAATTTGAAAAATTAACTTAATACAAATCATATATTAAAATAGTACCATCCATCGTCGTTGCACCGGGGGGAATGCCAATTTTTGGATTGTTCCTTGCTTGCTCGAGCAGAGCGAAAGGAGGAAATAATAAAGGAAAAAAAATATTCTTTGGTTGTTTAATTGAAAATGTTCTAAGTTTTTTTGTGACTGTGGTGCCGGTCATTTTCAAAATAGTGCTATATTTTTCGACAACTATTGGAATATGATTTTATATCAAAAGTTCTGTGAGCGTTTACATTTCAGCTAGAAGTATTTTTCACATTTCAACAAGCGTTCATAAAGCCTACAAATTTAAGTGAAGCTAGCCTATATTTTTTGTCTGTTATTTCCAAACAAATCTGTAAATGGGTGATATTAGTAGTTTTCATCAACCGACATTCAAGTTTTCTTTCATTTCCCGATACAAACAAATATTTCAAAATATAGTTTGAACTTAGGACTTCAAGTATAATTTATTTCCATAGGCACAATATATTGGATAAATATGAAAACATTTAATTTTATTTGCTTGCAACTATTTTGTTATAGTTGATAAAAACTTGGAGGACAGCCATGATTCACCCAAATTTCCTTACAAATTTTTGGAATTTTCAGTTTATGATTTTCTTGCACTAATACCTTTAAATTATTTTAAACATAATTCGTAATAAACCAATATATTTATTTAACTTTAATTATATTTTGAATCACGTATATAACCACTTAAATTATATTATATTAGGAAATGGATACAATCTTATCAAATATTGTTAATTAAATTTCATAATTGTTGATAGTTAAATTTTTAAGTTTTAGCCTTTGATATAACTCAGGCTTCTATAGGTAGGGAAGAACATGGCACAAGTTAAAAATAATTAATATAATATAGATTAAACACAGTTTTTAACTATAATTTATTCACAAATTAGTGTACTGTGCATCGAAGAAACTTTTATTCAAATTGTCTAATTTCCAACCAATGAATATTTTTCTCCTTGTGCTATTCTTCATAAAGTACCTTTATTCATCCTTCCACAGTATTTTGAGCATAGAGCATGGGTAATAAAGAGGTATTTTTGGAGTCAATTTCTATCAAACTAGGTCCATTAGTCACCGTTTTTAAGGGTTTATTCTTGTTCCTGCTTACTGACTGACTAACCAGTCAAATATTAGTTAAATGTGGGTATTTTGTGAACCTTTAACTTCTCCTATCTAATAGAAGAAGTGACGATTACATTTACAAACAAGAAAGGTTTGGAAGGTTCAAGCATAAGATAAATACATAAGTTTAACAAATACGTTTATTTATATCTAAAAAAGCTAACAGAATTAAATTAGGTTCCAATAGGTATTAGATCAAACAGTCCTTTGCTTATTTAAAGAAATTAAATCGGCTACCTTAAACTTATACTTCCCATCTGGGAACTAGGAATGAACACAAATAAAGTTGAGTGTAAAGTTTAGTCTAGTAAAGAGTTTAGTAACTTTTCAATTTAGTACTAAAGCACATTCTGCTAGGAAATTGCGTCAGCCTCAACAAGGCGGCAAAATAAGTAGAAAGCATATATTAATTTAAAATTAGGCAGCAATATAAGAAATCTATCTAGCCTCGTTGCTACTATACTTGGACTTGAAAAGCATATACATTAAGTATAGTTAAATAATAGTTAAATAAATAAATCAAATTCTAGTAAGTCCTAATTTAAAGAGTCAATAAAATGGTAGTTAAATGAACTATCTAGCAAGAGTTAACTGCATTGAAGCTACGAAACACAAAGATTAGTCTCCAATAAGAGGAATTATCACTTTACAAATAGTAAATGGCGAGCTACCAGGAATATAGGCTGTAAAGATATTATGGCCAATATATTCCTAATTAATACTGCCTGGACATTCAATCGTATGTCTATACTTCCACCATATCTTGGATACACAATAACTAGTGCAAACAATAAATGTATTAACTAATACAAACGGCGCCTGAAGGGGGCCGGAAACTAAGCACTAACCCCGCGCGCCACTGCTAAGAACTGGTAGTGCTCCAACAGGTTGCGCGCCGTAAAAAGGTACAATAAAAAGAAACAATTTTGACTGCTATCTGTCACAAACCTAATTAGGTAATTGAATAAAGCGTTAGTTAACCTGATTTCCACTATTAAGTGATCCTTAATATGGCCATACAGTTTAGGAAGTCATGACAACTCCCCACTATACAAAACTATGTCTTAAGGGCTTAGAAAAAAGAAGTCAGAAACACTGACATATTAAATCATGTTGTATGGACCAAGATACATAGAGCATAAAGCCCATGATTCAAAACTATGCCTTATGGGCCTAGAAAAATACCCCAGAAATACTGACATTTAATACAATATCATATGGACATAGGAAATGAATAAGAACCCTAAATATCTAAACTATGCCTTATGGGCATAGAAAAAGTCAGACACACTGTCAAACATAACAATGTCAAATGGACACGGATAAAGATTAAGAACTCTAAACAGCAACACTATGCCTTAAGGACATAGGAAAACACGTCAGTTACTCTGACAAACATAGCAATGTCGTATTAACATAGATAAAGAGTAGGAACTCTAAACATAGAAACTATGCCTAAAGGGATAGAAAAACGAGTAGACATTCTGACACAAAAAACTATGCCTTACGGACATAGTTAAAAAAAAGAGTACTACGACTCTAATGCAGATTCTAACTTTCAAATACTCATAGTCTCAGATGATACTTAATCTGCATCGAGGTGGAGAGACCGACGCCTCACACATCGTAGTCACCAGTAGCTTGTTTGCCTATTTAGATTAGCGAAGTTTTTCCTCCGTCGAATTGATTAAAGAGAATACAAAATGTGAATCGAGGAGTGATGGTTATATACACACAGAACTAACTTATTCTTGGAGGGTTTCCGCCTGGCCACAAAAGTGGGAGAGGTAGGTTGTGGAATTTCTCAGAATGACAACTAGTGCTAGAAGACTGCGTGGTAAACAGAGAGAAATAGCTCTGCCATTTCATCGAAATGGGGCCTGAAGGTGAGATGTCGTTCTGCTGATAGTCCCAGCATAGTCAACTGGGGCAGTTTTCTGAAGTTTGGGAGTTTTTCGGCAACCTGAATTCACCGTGAGTTAATATCTGTCACATATTATTAGAATATATTAGCTCTTATATTTATCTAGTTAAACTTTTTTAGGTATTTTGAGTGTACGTGTTAAACAACGGGTTCAACACGCTACATTTGTAATGAGTTTGTTTCCCAGGGTACACAGCGCATGGCGTTTGATAGTTCCTTGCAGTGGCGGTTAGGGGGATCAATTTTGGGGGAATTATATATATATATATATATATATATATATTTATTTATGAGGTAAGATATGTTTTTATATTTGGGGAACATCAGTTTCTTGTATTAAGGGCATGTACTTTAAAATTAAAATACCCCTATTCCTGATAATCAATAGTATTTATAAATAAGTCATGTTGAAGTTTGCTTCGGTGCGAGAATCTGTATTAATTCTGGATAAACTTACGCCAAACCCATACATATGGACTACCTGCTTGTGACATTTTTACTTATTGGTATTTTGATGTAGCTGAAATTAAAACTCTCAACCAATTCTTTGATCAAATTAATAAACTGTTATTATTAGATTACAATAGTCTAAGCTACAAAAATAAACCCAATAAATTAGGTCAAAATCTAAAATTAGGTTATTAAAACATATGACTAGTGAGATCCAATTTATCATCCATTGACAGAATGTCGATAGAGGACTGATCAGTCTCCCTGTGTTTGCCTCTGTGTCTATTGCTAGTTAATTGTAGCAAATGGCGCCAAGGGGTAGAATAAACGCGTACCGATGGGGGTGTGAGGGTAGGAGAGCTTTGGCGGAAAGTGAGTCTTCCGTTTTGCTGGATATTAATTTTGGCGCCCTGGGGTGAGTTCTAATTACGTAAGTGACATCGCTTTCTCGATCGAAATAGAAGTTGCGAGGGAAAAAGGGATGAAGGAGTTAGAAAGGGGGATAGCTGGGTGGAGGACTTTAGGGGGTTTGGAGAGAGGTGTAGGTAAGATTACATGTTTAGACTATGTTTTCATTTTAACGCTTTTAACCACGACTCTTGTTGACATTTTAAGTTGTTTCTGAACTCGTAGAATAAAGTTTCTTGAACGACTATTTGAAGGTAATTAAATACTAAAGTAAAATGTACCAATAAAAAAATTATGTTTTTAAACTTAGAAATTGTTACGTTTTATATCTTACTAAAACCATGTACAATTTGTTTTCCCTGAAAGGTCGTCGGCCTACCTTGCTTCGTTCCGATATTGCTTGTTTTAAACGATAGAGCAATATTGTATTCAGTCAAGATAAGATTGCTATTTTTTGGGTTAAATAGAGTTAAAAGTGTTGGATATTATTATTTGCTTAACAGCATAAGCTTTTCTTTGATTATTAAAAAATAATAATGAAACTATATTCATTTTAAATTATAATTTTTGCTAAATAATTATAATAAGAAAAAGGAGCATAAGAATGATGTATTCAAATTGTGAGCTGATTATTTTTTATTTCCTTACACTGGTTCAGTAGGTATGATGAAAGTAAGACTTAGAGGAAATTCACCCGAACTTGTGTGGAAGGAGATTGTTAAACCACTTAAGAAGAAACATATTTACTACACTTGCCAACTATTCAAATTCCAATCACCCCATTAAACTAGAGAATTTGAGTCAACTATTTAGTCCGCATATCCACCAGTGCGGATACTACGAGTAAAAATAGAATATATAGCGCTTAGCATTAGATAGTGCCTTTATTTTATGAATTAGAAAAAGGGGAGCGTGGTTTAAGAGGATTGAGTTTATCGAAACGATTTAATTTATAACGAAGGGTCAAGACTTGGATATTTGTCTTGTGTATTTTGTTTCCAAATGGGTAGTACGAAGTCTGTAAGCTGGCCAGTATTTATCTGGTCAACTAAGCTCGGCACCATGTTGTACAGGCTAAAGGTGGGGTGTGGGGTTGTAGAGGAGTGATGGGGGCAAGGGAATGAGGGGGTTCCTCGTTGTAGCCAGCTGCCGGCATTAGGTCCACATATACACTCGCTTACAGATATATTGCTGGAGGGTTGCGAGTCCGCTATAACCTCCCTTACCCCTAACTCCCTCTTTTTACAAAGCTACTTCTTGGAACGGGTTGATAAACCTACGGACCATGGGCTGTTAGCGGTGAAGTAGATGTTCATTTTTACCTTAACTGAACCACCTCCGCAGCAAGTGTTCGAATCAAAAACACCCCAGGAAGTCAGAGATCGAGATTTATAGACAACTGCTGTCTAATTAAATTTGTAATCAAAAGGTAAAGAAGAACATGTTTCAAAAGGAATGTTTTCCTCCTTGGGTCTATTGGCTGCAGTAACTTAGCAGGCTAGTAATATAAGTGAACTTACGTAACTGCACCAGCATTCACTTCCCTTTCCAGCCCGGTGTTTCTCATGTATGGATTTTATATAATAATTTTTATCTTTAAAAAATACACATGCCCAATGTAGCCAAATGAATTAATATCAAAAAGAACGTTACAATTATATTACTAAAAAAATACTTTTTTTTTGTAAGTTACACATAGATTTTAAAATAAATTTCTAAAAACATGGTTTTAAGAATATACCCTAGTGGATTTGGGCTGTAAAGGGTAAAATCTATAAATAGAAACTACGATAAGAATAATAAACTGCTCCACGCCAGTTGGTTGGGAATCAAACGTTAACCTTCTTGTGAATGTTTGTTAAACTATTTATATAATATATTATTAATTAATTAATCTATGACCTTAGGAACTTAAAAGTGTATTTCCACACTTAACAAAAGTATTCCACCTACCCCTATCTTAAGCTAGTTATATCTAGTCCACCTCATTACATATTATCTCCTTCAAATCCATTCTAATTTTATCCTACCATCTGTTTAGGTCTTCCCAATGGTCTCTTCCCATTGGGTTTACCAGTCAATACCTTGAATCCGGTTCTAGATTTTCCCATTCGCACTGCATGTCCTGCCCACCGTAATCTGCGAGACTTGACTGTCCTTACAATGTCTTGTGATGAGTACAGGGTATGCAGCTCATCATTATGTAGCATCTTCAACCCTCCAGAAAATTCACACCTATTAAATAAATAGCAGACCATAACTTTTATGGATTTTTTAAAATTTATTTACAATATTAGTTCCCTTTTAAATAAAAAAGTCAAGAGCAATAGGCCTATATTTAACGGTTTATTCAGTGGAATATGATGTAAATCATTACTAGTAACTGGCATTGTATTCCATGACAACAGATATCCACAAAGAAATGCTGATTAAAAAAAAATTATGGTTGTTGGCCCTGACAAGGACCGATATTGAGAGTGCAGGAGCATCTGGGCCAAGAAAGTAAATTAATTTATTAATGAGAGTTAAGCATTAGATGAACATCTTGCATAAAGCGCCAGCTTTGATATCTCGTAGTGTCACCATTTGGAATCGCTGATCCTAGGTTGATAAGGAAATACTTGTACTGTCACCCCTACGATCTTTATAAAAAAGAATATATTTGTGTATATCAGTGCCAAAAAATTCTCGTTTCTTCTTTAATTGATGTAAAAAATATTAAATAATAGATGCAATAAAATGCATATTATTGGTATACAAAATAGCCTCTAATTTTTCATATAGCATTTACGGAAACATTTTTATTTTATAATTTATTTTCTGAAACATACTATTATTTAAAATGAATTTATTTGAGGAGGGATGGATCTATATTTTTAACCATTTACTTTGATCATATAACAGCAACCTCTTGGATAAAACTCTGTTAAAAATAATCTAAACTCATCTTTTCACGATTTTCTTTGAAAGTATAACTTTTAAATGTGAATCTTACTTATCTTACAGAAAAGTCATCTTTACACTTTAAACTCAATTTTGGAGTAAACAATTATTAATTTTAAATAAATAACACCTCTATAGATAGCACGGTACTTCAGGAAGTCTGCAAAGCGTCTTAGTACTCTAGTAGGTGGCCTCCTTAAATGGGATTTGAAATTAAAGGTCGATAAATGAAGTAATAAAGCCGTATCTAGGAGTATTTTGGAACCAATCGTTTACTAACAGATAGTTTAAAACGTATACATCAAATAACCTATTATATTTAAAAATTAATTAATTTTAAATGCTAAATGTTTTCACACGTTCGGCTTATTGGCATACGATAATTACACTAATATAATAAAGATGAAGAAGGTAAAATTTTTAGGGTGCATCTACCCATATATTCTTTACAGAATAGTGGGAAACCATTTAAGGAAAAAAACCTCAATTCAACCGACCCAGATTCAATTCCTGATATCCTGGTCCCCGGAAGAACAGGCTAACATTAAAGTGACGCATTGAGACCATGAAACCACCAATGTGGGTGAATATTAATATATATATTTTTAAAGAAGTTGAGTAGCCTACAATATTAAACATTTTTTCGTCCCCTGAACCTACCGGAATGAAGGGGTGTATAGATATACTTCTTGCATCCAATTTAAATAACAACCCTTTATCCACTTTAGTTACTGATTTATCTGGATATCATGAGGGTCGTATTGACCAATGTTGGAAACTGCATGTGCCATTACTTTGTACATGCCATTGTTTGAAATATATGAGCCAGCCAGATTGTGGAAATCTGCTCTCTATACTGCCACTACAACCTCAAGTAAGCTATTGCCTTTTAAAATGGTTATTTATTTTCTGGTTTCACCTGTTTTTAGCTGTATAAAACTTATTTCTTGGGCATGGTAAAATATATTATAACCAAACCTTTCTTTGCGTTGCATCCCCACCCAGTCTATACACATTAAGTTGAAATGGAAGGGTATGCAAGAAAAAGCCAGTGTTTTTGCAGTTTTTACGGAAAAATATTTTTTTGGTAAAAATAAATCAAATATTACTCTAGTAAAAACATGGAATATCATTTTATTTACATGATGACTTCTAAATTTAATCAATATCTGTCAAGGGTGTTCTGGAATTTAATGATAACATATCTCTCAATTTAAAAAGTTTTGTTGGATAATGTCACCATGCTCATGACATATATTCAGGAACTGTTGATATCAACATGGTAAGAAAGGTAAACTCCATATTGGTACTGGAGCAATATTTGATTTAGTTTATAAAAATAATTTGTTCCCATAAACACTGCAAAACATTTGTGTTCTATAACGTCCGCTTCCATCCCCATTAAATTAAACTATTGGGGCTGGGATGAGGAAATTAAAACGCATAATATAGTTAACTGCATTTAAGTATAGAATGAGTGGAAAACAATTTAGAAAATAAATAAATTAATACATCAGGCCCGGATTAGAACCCCAATATCTCGGCCACTGGCAAAATTACTTTGTGGGTTCATGATAGTTATATCGTTACTAAAATATCAGTTTAGTACTATAAAGAAAATATAAAATACTACAATTACTATTTATCGCTCTAGTCCTGATGGAAAAAAATACAAATTGTATGCTATTTTATTTGAATGTGACTCTTAGCATCAGGGCTATCAGTGGCTTTATCTATTTGGGGCTTATAGTTATGAGGAGTTTTTTTTCTTATTAGTATTTTTTTTAAAAGGATTTAAGAAAACCATAGGGCCATCGTATATATAAAATGCCTCAAACCTAGTCCTTTCAATCATCGGTGACCTTGTGTATCACCAGTCTAGTACTTTAACCGTCTTGACCGAAGGTGCAATTTTAAATATTACAATCTTTTATATGAAACTACAAGCATATTTTCCTTTAAATTGTACAAGGTCGTCTCTTATTTTGTCCTTTTGGATAGAGATATATTATTTAGAATGACAGAAATAATCAAAACATTGTATTCTTTTTTTTATATAACTTGAGGTTTTTTAGTGAAATCTTTTCCGAAACATTGTACTGTAAATCATGATAACGGCCTCATTGATGACTATATATATATGGATAGTTTTAAAGTGTATAAATAATGGATAAATCTACCATGAATATCGTGTGTGTGTGTGCTCCTTTATATGGAGATTGAAAGCACAAGGAAAACATTCAGTATGTATTTATTCTGGCGCGGGTGATTTCACAGCCCGCCATCAGATATTTACATAGAAACTTCTGTTTTGTTGCCATCTCTCATGAGTAAGGTGGGCACAAACATTGTTTTTGTATTTGTCTTAGAACGGATTCAATCTGTTTTGAATTCTGTAATATTCCTGCACTACAAATATTAGTGCCCGAGTTTAAGAACCTTTTAATAAACTAAAATTATTATAATATTATAATAATTTAACGTATTTATTTAGTGTGGATAAAAACTTCAGTAGCTCATTTGGTAGTATATAACCTACATAATAATATTTAATAATTTAAAATAATAATTATATTTTTTTAAATTTTCAAATCATCAAAATGTTCCTAGTTATGTATATAGTTTAAGTTCAACACCAGGTTTATTAATAAGTGGGAAATGGGATGATAACTTACATAAAATGCACCTATATATTTAAATGACCCACCTCGGTGGCGTAGTTGGCTAACGTGCCAGACGTGTTGAGCTAGACCACCAATGACGGGGAGATTGAGGTTCAAATCTCGGTTGGGTGAACTGGGGGTGGTTTTTCCTAAATGGATTTCTACTCTTCCCCAAGCAAAAGCGGGTTCACTTACTCTAAATTCAACCTTCACAATTCTTAATCCATTATTGTAAATAGTACTTAAACGTATAACCCAAACGGATAGTAAGACGCGTTGCTAAATAGTAATAATATATTAGAATGGAGAGAGGATAAGAAAATCAAAATGATAACTCACGTTCGGTAAGATACCTTTAGTCTACTATGATGAGATTTGACCACCCTGTTATAAATACTTGTGATCCTGACGTCTTAAATCGCGTGACCGTCAATGTGGGTGGTAAAAAAATAATTATTAGTACAGAAATTAAAGGGTAAGAGCTCTATTCCTAATGCAACTATATTAAAAATAAAATATCTCACTTGATTAACAGTAGCCATTTGAATAAACTTTTGTATAAATATTTTATATTATTATTATTAGCAACGCGTCTTACTACCCGTTCGGGTTATACGCATTTACGCTAATGTGTAATGGTAGGGTGATTCTGAGATTGAAATGAAGGACCTACAGTTTAACGTGGAATCCGAACCACGGTGGAGGCCTGGCATTCCTCACATTCACAAGTTGTGAAATATTTTATACCACCCCTAGGATTAATATTAATTAAGCCCTCCCTTTCAACAAACATTGACACAAACACATTTGAATATTGATTTTATAATTAGTATTGGACCAAAATGATATACTATTTAGGTATTGAATATGCAAATCAAGAATAAGTGTTGGAGAGAAACATGTTGGCCAAAAGGCTAGTTCATTCTGCTCTATTAAAATTTAATATTGGAAAATGGTATAAAGCGCAAGTGTAAAAATAAAATTACCTTGAAACCTGGTCAAAACATTATTGTTTTTATTCAGTATCTAAAAAAATTAAGTATTAATAAATTGATGACTCTATTAGATTATGGGCTTGTTCACTTTAAGGAAATTATCCAAAATGGGCTCTTTCCCCCAGCTAGTATTTATTATCTTCCTCTACTCTGAGCGGTTTAACTAAGTCTTATTT
This sequence comes from Timema bartmani, assembly GCA_902151455.1. Lineage (NCBI taxonomy): Eukaryota > Metazoa > Arthropoda > Insecta > Phasmatodea > Timematidae > Timema > Timema bartmani. Next base: position 245,105 of record CABFWB010000140.1, on the reverse strand, counting down.
TGGTATTTTAATAAATGTACGATGTTTATTACAAACTAGCGGACCCGACATACGTTGTCCTACCCAAACATTGGATTTTCGTTTTGGTGGCCTAATTGATTTCGATAATAAAACAAATACTATGTGATCATCACAATTACAAATTCACAATGAACTCCAATTAGTGAGCTACACAAATATTACAAATTCAGTGTTTGTCAAGACAGCATACAAAATAAAACATCTTTTCATTTTTGGCATTTCACCCACAACTCCACAAATATCAACTGTATCGAAAAAAATTGCGAGGCTTGCTTACAAATTTGTATGCCGGGTACAGCTAATTTTATTTTATTGACGTACCTTCAAATATGACAAATTTCAAATGACTTTTTAATTGTTTCTATTTTCATAGTGCAAAATATATACTGTTTTGGGCCTAGAGCTTTTGCGGGCTTACGCAGAACAACTTACTCATATATGTACCATCGAAATAGTATGTACTTGTTGTATGAAGTACATACTATTTCTATGATACGTACAGTCAGCTGCATAGAAACCTCACCCCCTCTTATACCTAAGGTTGTAATGTTTTAAAAAACGTATACGTATATTGTATAAAGGTCTATATACATATATACACATATTTATTTGAGATATTTGAATCTTTAAGAAAACTCTATATTCGAGGATTCAATTTTTTTCAAGGTATGATTGAGAATTTCTTTTCTACCTCATATACCGATTAGTAGCTTTAGTTGATAAAATTACAAGACTTACTTAAACAACAACATTCTAGACCTTTATTTTACCATTTAGCAGAATGTTTGAATATTATAGTTTAAAATAAATAAATAACTAGTTACCATTTATATTTTATGTAGCAAACTAAGAAACAAAGTATGAAAATCCTATTATTTTTAAGATTCAGATTCATATTCTAGATTAGGAGTTTGTTGGCAAAATGAATACTTGGATTCATAAAATATTGAATTCAAACACATTTATATATATATATATATATATACATATATATATATATGTGTGTGTGTATATATATATATATACATGGTTAAACTTCTTAAAAGGCGAGGAGTGGTTACTCTTGCTTAAATTTAGCTATATTTATATAATATGATAGCTCAACAAGGATCTCAAAAAACTATAATCATACTAAAACATATATAAATAAAGGTGGACACTAGAAGAAAGTGTGTGTGAAACAAAGCGATGGTTGAATGTTAACACAAAATCTTCCTCGACCAGGCGCAGCACCTACAATATTCAGTCAGTTCACTTTAAATTAGGGCCGTTGGAAGATGGTTGCTTTAGCAAGTTTTAAGTGGGAAGCAGTCAATACGTGCCATGTCTAGGCAAGGGTTGCTGTTGCCTTTAAACTTTATCCCTCTGCCCCAACCCTACCCTCCTCCTGAAATAGTATTTTCGGCCTTCTCCCATCCTTGGGCTCTCTTCAGGCCACTAACTGACCGCAGTTGGAAACTTCACACGCTTCTCTACCCCCCCCCCTCCCCTCTCACCCTTACTCTATAACCCCGAAATTTTCCCCTCCCCATCCTATTCCACCTTCACTAGTTATGCAATCTCGTGCTGCCTGCGAGACCTTCCAAAACGGCCCTAACACCCTTACACACCCCATCTTTACTTAGGCCTTACGAAGGTTCAAGAGTAATCTAACAGGCAATGTTGGCCGATCAGTGGTGTGTTCTTGACTCTGACCCGAGAGGTCAGGGTCTCACAACCAACTGGATACACAAAATTATATGTTTCTATGAAAATACTTTATATTATTCTTCTAGAAATACGAAGGTTAACTTAGTTTATTTTTTCCTCCACCTCAACCTGGGAGAGAGCAAGTATCAAAAATAGTAATATTGTTTGTGTGTTTGTGTTTAGTCTCGTCGATTTACAACTCAGCATTACCCAGGTTAGTGCGTTATTTCCTCTCCAGCTTGAAACATTTTTTAACCTAGTGTTAATTTCTTAAAGTGGGAAATAAGTTAGCTTTTACGTAAAATATTTAAATTTTAATCTATTTTCTAGAAACATTTACTTTAAAAATCAATTAACTTAACAAATGTTCTATTGCGTCCTTATCTTTAAATTTGTAGTGTCTATAGTACAAATTTTAAATGGTTTCTGAATAGTAATAATAACTACTATTATATAGAAAAATATCGTATAGGGAATTTCCTTATATGCTAGAATGAAACTTGTGTTTGCATGATACTTGATAGAAATTTCATTTCATTATTTCCAAACTCAACTTTATCATAAAAAGTTAGATGTATATTATAGTAATATATCAAACAGTCCATAATGTACACATATTTATGAAAATTTTAAATATAAACCTCTAGGAACAATAGTTGCATATTTTCCCACAAATTACATATAATACAATACATTAAAAGTAAATATTATTAATACATTTGATAAATATCACCTAAATAATTTACATTAATAGGTGAGTATAATTATTATAGACGCTATTAGGACAGGATTTTAGGCGCTATTAGGACATAATTTCAGGCCTCATAAAATGTTGTGCAGTTAAAAAATAAAGGTGTTGTTTTCACGATTTAAAAAGTCACAAAAGATAGAACAGTTGTTAATCTTTACTACAAACTCTACAAACTACAAATCACCATGAAAGTTGACCTAATTGATTTTTTGCATTGGCTAAGAATATAATATATTTAACTTTAAATAAACATAAAATATTGAAATAAAGCTAGCTCGCAGTGTTCTTTTAAAAAGTTTTAATGGAATGGATGGTATTATAAATGTTTGCCCAATCATTATTTAACACAGTTAATTCATGTATAATAATTATTTCCTCTAATGATGTACAATGAATAAACCACCTTAAAAAAGTCTACCCTGATACTTGTTGTGTTAAGTAGTTGTAGAAGCATAAAAAATATGTTTAGGGAGCAACACCTTCACCGGTCTCCGTAAATAGTATGTGGTAAATAATTTTAATGATTGTTTGAAATTTAATCAATAATATTTTGATTATAAGTTGCATATGATAATATATAAATTATATTGCAAAATTCAAAGCTCTATACTATCTATGGGATACTGAAAAAACATATGTTGAAGTCTTTTTTTCAGATTTAGCTTAAACATTTAAGAAAGAGCCTCTTCAAAATAAAAATGTGATACCTTGTTGAATAAACGTCTTAATTTAGTTTTTACCATAGCACTAAAATTACTATAAATTGGTCACTACTAATACTACTTCAAAGTAATTCATGCGAATCGTCATTTGTTATTTATTTGAAACATTTTAATATATTTTTAAGAAAAATTTTATAAATTCCGATTTTGTTATTGCTTACAGTGGAAGATCAAAAAATTACGATTTCAACCACTCTATATTTTATGAGATAAAATCTAATAATAGTAAAATATTAGTTCAAAAGTTGTCCGTTCTCGTCAATATATTTGAAAATTAAGCGCCGTGGGATAGATTGTAGAGGCAATGTGTACATCAGAACCGTATAGAAAATTGCCTAGTTACAGTTATACGGGCGTTTCTGCTTAGTCGTATGTCATGGAAGATTTAAAGAATACTATCATCATAATAATACACTTCTAGGATTAGTCTTTTATTAATGTTTGTTTTATTAATGGTGTTTAACGTGCATAAACGAATTTATGTAGGAAAAAATACCTTTAAAAATGTACTTACTATCAAAATCAGTGACTTCTTAACACACCAAATGATTGTATCAGCAAAACTGCCAACATAAAGACAACATTCAGAACATCTGTGCTATCCATTTAGCCCTTAGAAAAATGAGAAATGCCTTATTTATGTATTAATCAATATTTCTACAATGATTTGAAAGAGCGCAGGACTTTTATATAAGTAGACAATCACGCTACCACCTGAGTAAACGTGGTATGTATCGTTGTCGCATTTAACTGAGCCTATAAAGGCTCTCCACTGCATTCGAGTTAGGTTTAATTGTGTTAGTTACCTTTGTTTCAGAAGGGGCAGAAGAAATGAAGGGTTAGGGGGAAAGTCTTTTAACCAATTACTAGAGGCTTGGACCAACTCCTGTTCCCCTCTTCACCCTTCATACCAAACTCTGTCCACCCTTTCTCCTTCTCCCTTCTTTCCCAGAGGTGCTATGTGATGTATAATTCATGTTTGTTTCGCACGTTTTATGAGTCACACGTTTATATCGTGTACGACTACATGCACCTCACTGCGTTGTGTATATTAAATTACGTCATTTGGGGCAACAGCAAAACTAGAAGTGAATACTGACGTATAGTTGTGCACAGAGCTAGTAGTTCTGTGAACTGTATATCGTACCCAATACTTTCAAGAAACTCTAAGTGCAAAATGTTAGTAATAATATAATGATTCTATCGTTACTATTGTCTGAAGATTATTCTTTGGATTTCAAACTAAAACATCTCCTATAATCTCTCCTGTGACTTAAAGTTTTTATTTTTCCTTGTTCATCATGTTATGTAAAAGACAAATGAGCAATATATTCAACAGTACATTATATTAATAGAAAATAACTACCGTTCACTTGCTTTAAGTTTTAAGACTCAGAATAGATGTCCAAATATAAAGAAATATCTCTTTGGGTACTCACTCGAATGCTTGTAAGTTTAAATTAAATTACCTAAAATGAGCTACTCAATGAAACAACTTTTGAGGTGACCACCATATTTAAATGGATTATCAGATTGAAAAATTACGTGCAAACATTATTTTGCCTTGGCTTAAAGAATGTTAATGAAAAATTTCGTTAAAATCCTTCCACAAATCTAGCCATTAACTTGGAACAATCAGAGAGACAGATATATATTTAGCAGCCGCTAGCTTAAGACTGGTTAACCGATCAAAAATCACTGTGAATACATTTACTGTCATAAATTCAAACATTTTTTTCCTACCCAGATCTCGTTGAAATTGATTTACTAATTTCACAGTTATATTGAATAAAAAAAAGGGGGAGAGACGGGTAGAGAGAGACAGACCAGTTGCCAAGTGCTTAAGTTTAAATAGAACTTCGTACGCTCGCTTGATTATTAGTTTTAACTTGAATTTTTATATTATTTTTTATTATATTGATTGACAATTAAGAGAGAAGAAATCTTTAATTTACAGCATAGATAATATTAATTTTACTCTTAAAATTAATCTCAAATTATAAACAGCAATTCATATCCTCATTGGCAGATCATATGAAGCTACGACAGGCCTAGCAAGGCGGTAGTGGAAAATGTACGGCTTGATTAAAAAAACTGACCCAGGCCACAGGCTGGAAATAGTATTGGATTTAAAATCCTAACTGACAAACTTGTAATATGTTTAATTAATATATTAGTAAATTAGTATTTGTATGAATACATGGGAAAGAACAACTATAGAGAGTGAATAGAACCTAATACCTAGAACCTAGGACAGTCCAAGCAGGCCATTGTTCCACCAATGAGTTACTTGGACACTACTAGTGCCTAGGTACATACTTAGCTCGTAGTATAAGGCAATGTTATTGGTGTCCGTATGAGATTGTCAGGCATTTATTGACTCTATTGTTGGCTTTTTGTGATTCAGAATCGTACAAGTAGCTGAAATTAAAATTTTACCAAAAAAACTGTAATTTATCTCATATGGCCAATCAATGTCATACCTTCTCTTTGAAAATTGATAATCTTATTAATAAGAAGTAAGTTTCCAGTCATTTCATTGCAGACTGTTATTCTGCTGACAGAAAAGGCGACAAACCCAACACATTTTAAGACAAGCGAGTGCGCTTGGCTGAAGACAAGCCATATAAAAAAATGTGTCTCTATTATCTACTAGACTTTTTAATCCATTGGACTCCTTGGGTAGAGAAAGTATTTGGGTGGTCGAAAAAATTCAACTCTAGATTTTGATGTTGACGTAATCTATTGACTAGAAAATGTGTTGAAATGCCACCTTTCTCTTACTGGGGCTAGAGCCTAACTCGTTTTGCCAATCGGGCTAAAACTGTGTATCTAGGGTTTTTATATGGTTTATCTGATGATATTTTGGAATTATTTATCCAACCCTAAAATTAAGTGTGGTTCCCGTAAGAGTAAAGATAGAAATAATATAATTTTTCAAATTTGGCTCTAAATATTTTGAATAAGTTTCGTATTCAGGCAATGTTTAACATTAAAAACAAATAGGCAATCACCATTTTCCCAAGAATATTACGTTGAGGGTTCTTTGAATTAACATAAATTTCCAAATTTGATCATATCTCTGCAAAATAACTTATCATTGGAATGTTGTAGAAATATTAAAAATAAAATAATTTTTTTTAAAATAATTTTTTATAAAACAAATAGTTTCTGATATTTTGGCAAATATATAATATAAATTGAGGTTTAGGAATATTGTTTTGATCTTTGGTGAGTAAAGATGCCACTTTTTTTTCAATAAGTTTTGGTAAAAGTGTAAATTATTTCATTTATATTCTTTGGTGGAGTGTTTCTGCAACAATGTATTTCGAGTTTTGGATAAATATCTCTATTTTTTGGCAAAAGAGTGAGTATTTGTGCGATGCACATTAACATTTTTATATTAAGTATTCAATGCACTGTCTGAACCTCCTTATATCAGAACATGACTTGTAAGCAAGCTTAAGTCTAGAACCTACATAGCACCCAGACTCAGGATGTTACATTTTATCAATGACAAATCATTTGGCCCTACCGGGAATCAACCCCGTGCACCATATATCAGTAGGCAGACACACTACAGACTGAACTATAGTGTATGACTGACTATCCAATAGCTGACTTCTCTTATTATTGGTGAAAATTTTCGTTTATAATGTTTGACAACTGTTTAAACGAATTAATTTAAATACATATAAAATAACCCTTTGACATGGGATTCTAAGACAGGGGATCCTGAGTTCGATTCTCGTGTTCGGGAGATAGTTTAAAAATAAACTTTAGTCACATTTTTTAACTGACGTGTACAATTTGGATCCAAACTCCTGGAGCCTAGGGTTGTGGAAAACCCTATTTTCACCATCTTTAGTTAAGATATATTTTTCTTGGTATATTTTAATAATGGAAATACCTCTCTTCAACATTTTCAACTAAGAATACTTTTTTGGTTTCTTCATATATTTTAGATAGGGAAAATCCTCTCTTTATCAGCTTCAACTAAGGATTTTTTTCTTTATACATCCTACACACGAAAAAGGCTCTCGTCACCATATTAAAATAAGGATTCCTTTATTTTGCTTTTTCACATTTCTAGGAACAGAAAGCCCTTTTTAACTTCTTCTTTTGAGTTTATTTCATTCTGATCTGTTAGGCATGGAAAACCCTATCTTTACCATCTTCAATCATGTTTATTTATTTTGTTCACTCTAGGCACCGAGAGCCCCGTCTTTAACCTCTTCAATATCTTCAACTAGGGGTTTTTTTACATGTAATTTTTTGTTACCTACATTTACACAAGAAATTAGTCTTCTATGTAAGCTCTTAGTTCAACTTTAATTTAAATCTCAATCCAAAATGTTTTTTATTCACTATGGAATTAACTTAAATTTTTTTTAGTTAATTTGGATTTGGGTTTCTGTGGTACAAGTTGGACGGCCTCTAAGGATTAAGAAAGGATTTTAGACTTGGAAAGGGAAAGGGGGAGTGGAGGGGCAGGATAGGTCCAGGAAAAGGCTTTGGGTGCTGAGAAATTTGTAAACGGCGTGTGGAAGGGTTACTAGAAACGAACGGGAGAGGAAAGCCGGTTAGCTTTTCAGAGCAATGCTCCACTAACTTGGTTACTTTGTTTGATGTTGGTTTAGGTAAACAAGGATTAGCTAACGCACATTACTCATCTAAGGAAACTTAGTGCCAGGAAGTGGAGTGCCGAGTAAGGGAGCTGGGGGTAAAAGTGTAAAGCTGTTAACGGTGGCGGGAGAATGGGGGGGGATCTGGAAGTAAGAATCAAAGCAAACTAGATCCTGCGGGCTGACACGTTCCTTCCTATTTATACTTGTAAATATACAGACGGCTTCAATAGCCCGGTTTCACTAAAAATGGGAATAACTTAGACGCCTTTGATACATTCAATATTATTAATCAAAGCTATACTCAGAAGTTTATGGCTGAAAGCGTGGCCATGTGGGCGGTAATCCACCTTTATAGAGGATCTTGTTTTTTGTCTGGGTGGAGTTGATAAATATATTAACTATTTGTAGTCCACCTCAGTGGCCATATGGTCTAAGGCGTCACTCTTGTAATAGACTAGACTGCCGATGACAGTGAGATCGGGTTAGAATCCTGGTTGATTGTATTGAAGATATTTTTTTCTTAAATTGTATTCGACTCTATAATACTTCCCCTAAAACTCGACCTTCCTCATCCCTAAAACATTAGCGTAATTAGTACATATACGTAAACCTCAAAGGTGTTGTAAGACGCGGTGCAAAATATAAACACGCAACTATTTTTTTGAACGTTCATCTTTCTATCCAATTAATGACTATCTGACTTTACAGCTAGGTATGTAGAAATAGGCGTGCTTCCATATGTTAAATTAGGTTTTAAATCCTGTGATAATGTAACTAACGTTTTCAGAGATAAATGTCAAACCCTTCTAATATATAAAAATGAATTGCTATTTTTCTGTGTGTTGCTTTATCACACCCAAACCACTTTACCAATCGTGCTAAAATTTTGCCTGGATGTAACTTGGACATCTTGTTAACATACAGTATAATAAATATTAAAATTATTGAAAATTTACAACCTGGACACGTGGAATTGAAAACAGGACCTTTAGATAATCGCACCAATACACTAACATTATACCATCATGGTTCGTCTCGTATCCAGGGCCATCTCTCATTAGTTGTAGCTAAGCCAAAGAGCCCAGGTTCTAGTCCCGTAAACAGGTTGTCATTTTTCATTTAACTTAAATAAATTTGATTTAGCTATCATGTCTGACCCTGTGGATAATAATAATGTACATTAGTTTTTGATACATATGAAGTAAAAATATAGGCTGTATTTTTCTAATTAAATCCAATTAAATTTATGGCTTTAAAATATTATGTCTTAAATTTAAGGTTATTATTCATCCCATCTGTAGGTATTTTTTTAACATACGCAAAAAATAAAACATATATATAGACTTTCTCCTTATAGCCTATGTGTTATCAATACTCAGTTGACCCCTAGAAAACCCATGTATGGCCTTTCATTAACCATGGGGTGACTTGGTGGTCTAGAGGTAAGGTGTTAGACTTCTGTGCTGAGGGTCTGGGGTTCAGTCCTCAGTCCCGGCATAGATTTATCTGATTGCCAAACCCTTCCTTCATCTCTGATAAGACGTGTATTAATCACAACTTGTAAATGTGAGGAATGCCAGGCCACCACCGTGGTTCGGATCCCACGTTAAACTGTAAGTCCTCCATATCATCTCACAATCACCCTACCATTGCACATTAACATAAGTGCATACAACCCGAACGGTTATTAAAACGCAGTGCTAATAATAATAATATTAACCATGCTACGGGCGAAACGAACAATTCTTTTTGGCTGTAACATCATTTGACCTACTGCAGAGAGTTCCAATTATATAGTGCACAAATAGCCAATCGCCTTGCACTACAATAGACCAATACCTCTTTGTGGCTTTGACGTCATTAAAGTCATACGTGAACCAAACAAGTCGGTTAGATTAGTGTTAGATTGATGCGTAGTCTAGGAGTAATAAGTATATTGTGTTAACATACTTAAATATCAGATTTATCTCTTGCAATAATTGTGGGTAAAAGGTGAGTGGGACAATTTTTCTTTGCAATTATTATTATCATCATCATCATATTTTACCTCCTTCTCTACTAACAATCGTAAAGGTAGCACAAGGACTCTTTGTAGACTAATGAACTCTAATATTCATGAGCAATAATAACGAAAATGTTTCCGATCATTAACAGCAATTTTCCTTTAGAGAACTGCTTGCCCGTTAATGACCTCGGGCACAACAGGAGACGTGGCTAGAAAGAGCTGGGAGGTTTTTATTCCCCTCCTGCAACCCTTGTCTTTCACCTATACTAACCCTCACTGCCTTCTTTATTACTATACAGTTCGCACTCCGCCTTCTGTGTTCCTGTCCTCTCCGATGTGATGTCATTAAAATGAATGAGTTTGGACTTCAACTGGGAGACCCACGCCGCACTGAAGCAGATACAAAACTGAAAAGAAAAAAGAATTGGTGGGTGGGTGGTTTGGGTTAAAAAATGAAGATGAAGGTGGCGGCAGGAAAATAAAAACTGAAGCGGAATCAAGTTGTCATACGCTTCAACGCGACATTGATTTCCCCCCACCCCCCCTCTACACTACCGTTCACACTTTCTTCCCTCAACTTATTCTTTCAAACCACCCGCCTACCTCTGTTATAGCCTTGAACATTCTCTCTAGCTTCCTCTATTCTGACAGAAACGTTGCGACGCCATTACTAGGTTGTGCCAATATTATAAGTGCCCTCCTCTTTACACCCCCTTTAAACACCTCCTTCCTCATTTTTTATTTCACTGGTGAACCCTTCTCTCACTCCCATTCCCCACCTTATCTGTAAAAAAAAATCTTCCCATTGGAGTAGAGTCTTCCTCGTGAAGTCACAGTTTTCGGAAATGGAAAATAAAGGGGGGGGGGTGGGAGGGTAGCAGTGAGGAGTTATTTGCATTTGTTATTGACTTCCGCAGCTGTCTTGGCAGCCTTGTAGGTAAACTGGGACGGACTGTGTTTATTTATTCCTATTACTGAGGGAAGGAATATTTCTTGATAAGCCTTTCAATGAACTTTTTTTACTTTTTATTTAGCACCACGTCTTACTACCCGTTTGGTTTATACGCTTAAGTACTAATTAAGCTAATGGGTTAGGAATATGGAATGTTGAATTTAGGGGAAGTGAACCCGCATTTGCTTGAAAGTAGAGTGGAAAGCCATTTAGGAAATACAGCCCCTAGTTTCCCCGACCAAGATTCTAACTTCGATCTCTCCGTCCTCGGCAGTCTTGCTCAACATGAAATTAGTGCGTTAGCTAACTACGCCACTGAGGCGGCAGGTCAATGAACCTAACCGTATGATCATGTGAAAATTTAAGTGTTGAATATATGTATTTAAATAACGTGTAACTCCTAAAACAATTAGTTTGATGAGCATACAAACCAACTATATTCTAGAACTCCCTTCAGTGGCCTCATGGTCTGAGGCGTAACTCTCGTGGTTGATTAAACTGTCTATGACGGGGAGATCAAGATTATAATTGTGGTCAGGTGTACTGAAGGTGGTTTTTCTTAAAAGGCTTTCCACAACCCCCTTCATGCAAATGCGGGTGCACTTCCTATAAATATAACCTCCCTCATTGATAAAACCATTTGAAAAATTAGTAGATAAGTGTATATCCCGAACGGATAGTAAGACATGGGGCTAAAAATTATTTCAAAAAATACTCTAAAAAAATGCCCAGACATAATAGCCAATCGTATCCCTATGAAAGAGGAATCGAAATTTAATAATTATTACTAACAGGAATTGAACAAGAGTCTCTTAGCATGGAGGTAAAACACACTTCCAGCTTAATACAGGTGTAAAATTATTATATAAGCGTGGAAGCTAATACCCTCTTCAAAATAGTAAACATTGTTTATAACACTGTGAACTTTGACGTGGTGCAGGGTGGAGGGTTGCCACCATGGTATTAAGAGTTGGTTTAATCTGTATCTGTGAAGTGTTCTCAATCAGTTAAACATTGATCAGCCAAGTATTAATGATATTATAGACTAAATCTTATGTAATATTGGTCAAATATGGGACCTAATAGGTGAAAATGTATATCAAATGTAGGTTTTAGATAAGCTCTCTTAATCCTGGCATTATTCCAATAACTTTAAAAATTATAAGGTTTTTCTATTCTACGAAAATAATGCCATTAAAATCGATTGAATTTTATTAGTACGTTATTTATTTATTGATGCATTCTTTATCTTTTCAGGTAAATAGCAAGAAACAAAACCAGGTTTAATAGACTAACAACATTGGAAACTAAACGAAACAGATTAAGAAGGTATTTATTGAAATTTTTTACCACTTAACTCAAAGTACATTTTAATAACAGATTACCAATTTTCGATTCTTGGTCAAATCTGTTTTTAAAAATATAGTTTTGGATTATCTTACAACTATATAAAAAATAAAACAAAATGCATTCACAATGTAGTTTAAGTTTAGTATAATATTTATAGACTTTAAGTACCTGTTAATTATAATCCCTATATGTATTTAATTATAAAAACCTATTCAAGTAGGTTTAAATTCCCACCGTTAGGCACGTGGACAGGGACATCAGTCTTATCTTGACTTTGTTGATGTCTGGGAGGTCGAAGCTAAAATCATAGGAGGATGTGTAACCTGTTTCTCATAGGAAGTACGTTATTTGACAGTTAGAAGAGCTATTAGACAAACTTGAACATATTTATATAACAAATGATGTAATATCCATCTGTTTTAATAAACATATATATATGAGCCCCTAAGAATACAAGTGGTGTAAGTCATTTTTTCTCATTTTGAGATAATTGGAGGTAAAGTTAGATCCATATAGAAAACTCACCGATTTTTCTGATCTTTTCAAAATAATTAGGTGCATACATAAAGGTTCAACTTAACTTATACTCTAATCAAAATTAGAAAATATAAAAATGTATCTAGTTAAGAATTTATTTTTACAATTATTTGTATTATTTGATGACTTAGACCATTTGTGCTGTGAACAATTTTTAGAGTTAGGAAATTAAATAACTCAAAAGCTGTTGTCTAAGTTAGGTAGTTATTTAATTGTTAATTATAGATCAAAAAACTTATTTATGTTAAATTTAACGCTATTTATGTTAAACTTAAATCTCCCTAACTTGACACGCATTACATGGCCATTGTCACTCCCATCACTTTGAAAGACTAAACAAAGTTATTTTTCATAGTAGCACTGTAATTTCAATAGAGATTTATTATCACTAACGCTAAACAAGATTTTGAAAATAACTAATGACAAAAAGTAAAAATCTAATGTGTTAAAAGACACAACAAAAAAAAATTTAAGCAACATAAAACACAAAACCCAACTTTCTCACATGAAATAGTTTGCACTATCCCCTGAATTGGAATTTGTTATTGTTCATTATTCTCGTCTAAAATAAAAATTACAGTTAGCAAACAGTTATAATGAAACAATGTAAGTATCATTAGTAATAAGCAATGCCTAATAGTTTATTTTATTTAAGCCCTACTAAAGATTTAAGCAACGTAAAAACTTAACTTTTTCACGTGAAATAATTTGCCTTATCTACTAAATTGGAATTTTTTATTGTTCAATATTCACGCCTAAAATAAAAAAATGCCTAATAAATATTTTTATTTAGGCCTACTTTCTGGATCATACTCGGAGCCAGATGATGAATTGATTAATTCATTTTCGATCGTAAAATCACTAAGTGTGGTCATTATAACTTATAAATTTGAACCAGACCATCTAAATTCAAAAGTACATTACGACTTACACCACTTGTTCTGTCAACAAACGCGTTGGTGTATTAACAAGCTCAAATATTTAGTGTAATCTAGCGGCAAACATATAAAGTATGACCTACACCACTTTACCAGTTGACAGAATGAATAATTCTTCACATACTTACATTGTTAACTCAAATATGAAAAAAGTGACTTACACCACTTGTATTCTCAGGGGCTCATATGTGTGTGTGTGTGTGTGTGTGTGTGTCACAACCCTGAGCTAGATTGGAATGTTTATTTTAATTCTGCATAATTTGTTGAACCTACGTGACTGAAAAAACTGGCCAAGAAAATTCGTTGTAATGAATTAGTAAACATTCAGAATGAATGGTGATTACTCACAACAGTCTTGTGCCAGTTGTATTGTAACTAGGCCCAGATTGGGCTTTTAGAGCTTCTGTTTTATGGTTATCGGAGCCGACACATTAATATCTATTTGGAGGAAACTACTCCGGCCGTCGTCGGACCGTACGGATTGTAACATCGGGTCATCAGTGATACTTGTACTAGAGGGCAGCCGCCATGTCCAGGGTGCTGGGTTCGAGTCTGTAGGGGGTGGAGAGAGGTGTCAGTCGAGCCAACATTTTAAGTATTCCTGATTAAGCAAGTCATCTCACTAGTGCATACATCTAAGTTCTTATATTACTTTATAACACCTTTAACAACACATTTTGTATTAACTTTTAGTGCTACTAATAAAACCAAAAAATGAAATCTCCAGTATAATTTGTAACCTAACCATCTTCCTTGCCACCAACCCTATTCTTCCTCGCAAACTATCCTGACAGATCCGGCACACGGGAGAGGGGTTGATCATATATATATATATATATATATAAACTAATAATATAGTAGAATGTTATCAATGTTGGTTCAAAAAAACCTGACTCATCCCCACCCCACTAGAGTAAATATGTGACTAGACAGCCTGGGAAGAAAGATGAAGTACGAGGGAACTTAATATATTCTACTGCTCTGTCCAGGAAATTTTAGTAAGTAATTGGCTTATCATCTTTTACTGCGAGAGCTATACAAGGTACCTGTTAGGAAGAAACTTTTACAATAAAACAAACCTATAATGTTGTGCTCAACATTAATAACATTTTACTTTATTATTTGTATTATTTTATAGGTGTTGATACTATCTATGGGGAGTGATCGATCAAGACCACATGAATTGATTTATACATGTATGATTAATTTTCTTTAGTAACTTTAATAACTATCGAAAATGTTCCTTTATGTCTAACTCAGGCTCTATGTAGACCTAGATCAGGATACAGAATGTCTAGTTACTTGAATTCGATGAGACATTTCACTGTTGTACAGCAGGTAACGATTTTATTTTTGTCAACCATCGTCTTAGCAAGCAAGCGTAATTTTCAAAAACACAACAATAGGTTCAAATTATTCATAAAAAAATAATTTTATGCAAAATTATAATACAGTGTGGGAATTTTTTCTTTCTGTCACTGAAAATTAAAACTAATACGGATTTTTTTGACAATCACAATACAACAAAAGTCTAGATTTTTATGGATCCACAGGAGGTTTCATGAACCCCTTTCGAATCCATAAAAGTATTTTTTGCAATGCCATGTTTGTATGTTATTGGGACTAGAGCCAAAACTATTATACCACTCGGGCTAAAACTTGGCATCTAAGGTTTTCATAAGTTTCCTTGTTAGGGGATTTTGTGATTATCTATCCAACCCTTAAAAGGGTAATTTAATGAGGAGCAAAATGATAAAAAAAAATTTTTAAATACACTCTAACAATTTTTATTACATTTCGTAACAAAGTGAAACATTAAACTGCTCATTTTCCCAAGAAAATAGCTTTGAAGTGTTTTTTTTAAAAAGGTGTAAATTTCCCATTTTAATCACATTTCCGCAACTATTTTAGATACTAAATAATATAGTTATATTTGGAAAGTTGATGTACTATTAAAATTATAAAATTATTATTTCTAATATATTTTTATAAAATCAGTAGTTTCTGAAATATTGGCAAATATAGTTTTAAAACTGAGTTCCGGGAACTTGATTATTATGCTCTTTTGGGAGAAAAACGTTAATTTTTTCTCAATATATTTTTGTAACAGTATATATTTAATGAATGTTCTTTACTGAAGTGTTTCTGCAACAATGTATAAAATGTTATCAGTAAATATCTCAATTTTAAGGCAAAGAGGGAGGAAGTACAAACGTTGCACCGTACTATTTAATTTCTTGTAGATTTTTGTGGTAGTGAATATTGCTCTAAAAGAAATATTTGGTATTACATTTTCTCATATTCCCGCTTTTTGAATTGGCATTTACATAACTTTAAAACGGATACATAACATCAAATTATCAATTATTTACTGGATTAAGTTGATGGTTTTGTTTTCGAGTGTGCACGCTATATTTGTTTTAGAAAAAAAATCTAGAAGAAAATTAAAGCATATTTAATAAAAAAATTTCAAAGAAGCTTGACTCTTTTAGTAAACTATATAGTGTCCATAAATTATTCGCCACAATATAAACCGTAATGAATTCATTATTTTAAAATCTATCTTAAACTGGTTTGCGGTAATTACTAACACAACTAACTATTCCTATGGTTTAGTGGTCAGTGCACCTGGCCACAAGTCTAAGTGTCCCGGGCTCGATTCTCGACTGGTACCTTGGATATTTTTTCCGAAAGTGGAATTTCCTCAACGATCAGGCTTTGATAAATTAGGCTTAAGTTAGGTTTAAGTGTTTCCACTGGTTCTACACCCTCTTACAATCAATCACCAACATCTCATCTCATCGGGACACGGAAAGAATCTCCTGGTAAGGCTGTACAATTAGTACATTCGGTTGTCCCCTTGGCAGTGGTATTAGTATTGGCTAATATTTCCACCAATGGGCTATGAATTATGTAACCCAGACGCGTAATATTATTACTAACACAACAAAATAAATGTTTATTTTAAATGAGTATACTATCGCAACCAGGTTTAAAAAATCTCCTGAAACAACGAATTTGTTAGGTCCATAATATATATTTTCTTTATGGCACTTGGAACTCAAAAGTACATGGCCGCACTTACGAGAGTACGCCACTTACCCCTATCTTGAGTTAATTCTACTAAGTCCACCTCAATACACCCCATCTCTTTCAGGTTCATTATAATTATATCCTCCCATCTTGTTTCTAGATCTTCCCATGGAGGGGTAGATGATTTAAAAACATCCTGTAAAAATAATATCGCTATATATTAGTGTGTATCATCTAAGTGACAAAATTAAGGATTCGTTCATTTGATGTTTTTAAACTAAGAATAATACTCCTTAACAACATATTATTAATCTAAGAAGGTCTAGACGTGTTATTATGGAAGAAGTTGGATTTTGGACCGCAAACCTCTGGGTCAGAGTCACACCCTATCCATTATGACAAACTCCTTCCATTAGAATATTTTTTCTGAATAATACCTAGTTTATTCATTCTCCCGAACCAACAAATATGACGACACATTTACACAAGCTTTTTCTTATTATCAAATATAGAGCTTGGAAGTAAATGTTCAAAAATAGGTTTTTGGTAAATTATCACTAAGTTTCCTTCTAAAAACGCATTATTTTGAACATAAAAAACAATCTTTATAAATCAATTTTAAATTAAATTGTTGGAAAATTTTTTACAAGTTTCAAATTTTCAAAAATATTCATTTGTCAACCACCATAAATCTATTTTTAGCTTGTAAAAATAACAACGTATTGTTATTTTACATGAAAAAACTATCTTCAGATACCTATTTTTAACTCGATCATCAAGGCCAATTCGAAAATTTTCCAAATTTCTTAAATCTTTTGTAAGTAGAATACCCTTAAATTATTGTTTTACAACAAAAAAATACTACAATTTAAAAAAACTTAACAGAAACCCAGTTTGAACCAAATCACTAAAGCTATTTATTTAAAATATTAATTAATAAAACAGT
This sequence comes from Timema bartmani, assembly GCA_902151455.1. Taxonomy (NCBI): domain Eukaryota; kingdom Metazoa; phylum Arthropoda; class Insecta; order Phasmatodea; family Timematidae; genus Timema; species Timema bartmani. The sequence continues at coordinate 227,533 of CABFWB010000140.1, read as the reverse complement.
CATCAATAAACTAGCCTTTAACTAATTTCTACCCAAAAACCAAGTATACGGTATTATTAGGGAGGTAAAACATTCCGTAGGTATACATTTCCAACAAAATCATTGAAGCCATTTTTGAAAAATTTATTTCAGTAATTTGAAAACTTTGACAAAGATCAAAGAAAAATCCTGAGTTGTTAACTTTCTTAATCTTAATAATAATTTTGAACAAAATACAGCAAACCTTTTTGTATCTGTGGCCAAGAACAGACTGGCATACAGGGGTACAGACGAACAGACAGGGGGATAGATGGATATACAGATATGGGTACAGGTAGAATAGTAAAAGCTACATTACACAGCTACACAAATAAAATGTAAGGTTTTAACATAATTTAGAGGTCGACAATTTTCTCTCTTACAATATTATGTATTTATATTAGAAGGTAAAACGTAAAGACGCTTTACATAAAATATTATATAATCTCAACAATAAATATATCTCTATCACTTCAAAGTGAGACGTGTATATTTTACCTTATTTTCGAAATGGTAACAGGCATAAATTATATTTTTCACACTGCCAAACATTTTTCTCTGCACAGGAAACATGAATTATTCATCCAAATTTACAAGCTTGGGTTTTTTTTCTCAATGTATCTGTACTCGTTGATTACGGTTTGTTATGCAACGTTCGACGTAGCCTGGGGTCCGTTTTATAAAACTAAAAGAATACCTTCAGTTTACAAGCTAATGTTATACAATTGTGTACATATCAAAAGTTTCATAAAGAAAATAGTTCAACCTGTATATATTAGTGTACTTGTATAAAATATTCTAAATTCAGCTGATTTATTTATAAGTGAAATATTAAAATACTCAATCTAGTATCCACTAACACAGCAACCAAAAGTACATACAACTCATTCTAAAGAGATTTTATGACAGTTGTAGTTAGATAGTAAAATTTAACTCATTATAAAAACAGGAACCTAATACAGTTTGTTAGGAGGTTTCTAAATTAGAGATAAGAAATAAAATAAAATTATGGACTTAGGTAGATTATGGTAACTTTATTTGTTTTTGAGGTTCAACATTAATGTAGGTTTCAACGTAATTTTTCTGAACTAAAGTAGTTGTTTATTTATTCTGTTCATTTTTACAACATTAATAGCTTTTATCTTGAAATTGTTTTTTTTAATGAATTCATTCAGAACTACTCATAAGTGGCTGTCTCCTAACCTCAATAATCATCATAAGATTATAAACATATACATATTACTTAAAACGTTTGAACAGGAAATCAACCCTATTCATTTTAATTTTAATACAGAACTAGTTATGTACTAATAACTAATCAAAATAAATTGCTCTTGTAAAGTGTTTTACGTTCTGAAATTTGTAAAAAAAATACTCCTTGGTTCAAAAGTGATTTAAAGCTGCAAGTATCTTTATGAAACGAAAAGGCGTAAAAAACAGTTGAAAATTGTAAAATTTCACGTGTAACTAAAAGTGTTTACTTTTTATTTATTAAATATGATTTTTTTCATTTACTTCAATTTATAAGTGGATTCTCTTGTAAATTCTAGACTTGTAGCCTTATGAAACATGCCCCAGATTTAACATTGCTATTTTTTTTATAAATCCTAAGCTCAATCACATAAAAAATAAGTTAATATGTCTTAATGATTTTTATTTTTTCAAAATATGTACATATGAGCCAACTCCCCCACCCCCTAAGGGGAAGAAAAATTTTAAAAAAATAATAGTTCTACACAACGGTATATGAACTTTGTGTTGTATATCAAATTTTGAAACAACATTTTTAAAGATCAACCATCTTAAACTACTCCAAAATAAACTTTTATCCAACCAAAAATGTAAACATTATTATTTATCAAATAAAACTCTTCTAAGAAACCAGTTTTAAAACAAAAACTTTTAAGAAATTTTATAAAAAATCATGGAATTTTAGAAATCAGTAATAAATAAACTATTTTTAAATTTAGAGATAGAACAAAAATCACGATTTGCCTTAGGGTATGACTATAAAAATCTACATGCCAAGCACAAATAAATTTAATCAAATCGTGTTGGGTACAGATAGACAGACAGAGAGATATACATAATTCTAAAACCAGCCTTTTTTTTTAGTTCGCGGAGCACATAAAACGTAAAAGAAACACTCATAACAATAGTTATAAAATATTAATTATAGCCATACTTTCTACAAAAAATGATAAAGTGAAATTGTGAGCAGAGGGTAATGGCTCTGACTAAACCGCAGATTAAATTAAAGATAGGCTCAAACCTACCTTTCCAAGATAAATTATTTTTTAACCTATAAAGGATTATAACAAGATGTATTTTATATATGGATTACAAACTTTTTTCATTAATACCTGGGGAAAGTATAAAAATGGAATATAACTCAGCCGGATAAAACCATTTAACAATATAGCCATATGTAATTCGGTTTTATCCCATCCTTCGAGTTTCCCAGGTTTGTAGTTTTATGATTATTATTATTATTATTATTATTATTATTATTATTATTATTATTATTATTATTATTATTACTACTACTATTACTATTGTTATTATTATTATTTTTACTATTATTACAATAAAAACACACTACTTAAATAGCATAGTTTTAAGAATAAGGAACGTAATCAAGATAGAAAGATAAATCCTAATGGGTAGTCATTTTTCAGGCTAAGCTACAGCAACTGACTTAGATAACTTAAACAATCTTTCTTTTTATTTCCTTTCAATAGATGTTTGTAGATTGAAAGCGTACGACAAAACAGTATTCAAGTTTCTCCCAAGGTTTAAAGCCGGTGACAATAAATAATAACTTGCATCCCAGATATGGACAAAGGACATAGAAACATAACGTCATACCGCCAAAATGTGAGGAAGCTTGATTTGCCTGTTGGCATAGTCAACAAGTCATCTCACATTGCGATACTTGGATTAGTCTGAATATGTGAACTATCATGAGATTGTTTATCAAACTAGCTTGTAAAACAAAATATTTAAGATATTTATTTATGCCTGGCTTATTTTTTAAGTTCTAAAGAACAATACATTATATACAATATGAATTTACACATTTATCTGAAACTTGTTCTTTTGTGCTTTATCATCCCAGATAATGGTTTGTTATTTTCAGCCGAAAAGTTGGAAATTGTTAATCCCTGAGTGGATTATGTATATCAGAGCATGTATGTTGCAGGTACAGCCTAAACTTCAGACATTATTAATCTCGCAACGCAGCTCAATATCACACATCCCAGATGACGGATGTTACAGCTGAAACTTTGGAAATAATTATTTCCTCAGCTATGCCTGTTGTTTTCTAGACGTCAGACATTTTCTATCGCTCAACGCAGTCTAACATCACACATCCCAGATGACTGATGTTACAGCTGAAACATTGGAAATAATTATTTCCTCAGATATGCCTGTTGTTTTCTAAACGTCAGACATTTTTAATCTCTCAACGCAGTTTAACATCCTGCACCAAATATGATTGCTGTTACAACTGAATCTTTGGAAATTATTATTTCCTCGACAATGTATGTTGTAACTATAGACAAAAGGCTAGATCAAGGCCGTAGTCAGGGGGGGCTTTGAGGGTTCAACCCCCACTCCCGAGATTTTATGGACAAAATATATATGGCTTTATTTATGGTTCAAACACTATCAAAATTAGTAAGTTGTGTTTTCACATAAAGCACTTCAGAGAGCTTCTAGAGGTGTTTAGTATTTAGAATTTTTCCTTGCCTTCAGCAGTGATGGTGTTATGTTGCCATAAAAAAACACTTCAGAGAGCGTCTAGATGTGTTTAGTATTTAGAATTTTTCCTTGCCTCCAGCAGTTATGGTGTTATGTTGCCATAAAAAAAACACTTCAGAGAGCGTCTAGATGTGTTTAGTATTTAGAATTTTTCCTTGCCTCCAGCAGTTATGGTGTTATGTTACCATAAAAACACTTCGGATAGCTTTTAGAGCTGTAAATCATTTAGAAATTTTTCTAGCCTCCTGCATTTAGGGAATCGGCCCACCAACACCCCCTGAAATTATTGGCTGGCTATGGCCTTGGGTTAGAAATTATTAATTAATTAACGCAGCTCGATCCCAATAACATAAGTTTAAATCTAAACACCATTCACGAAAGCCTTCAAAACAAATACATACATATTTGCCATATTTATTTCTATATGGGAACTTTGTTTAGTGACTAGATCGATTGGATAAGGATGAGGCCTTCGTTAAAAGTAAGAAAGACCATATTAGTGAGGAAGGGCTGAAGGGAAAACATAGTGATGAATCACATGGTTAAAACTTTTTCCAGTGCATCTGGCTGAGATTCGAATCTAGACCTCCCTTACCACAGGTAAAACCATTATTTCGAATATGACGTTTTATACCACGTGATCAATGGTTTTAGATAATATCCGAGCATTTTGTTCGCTTAAAATTGTTTACAACTTTTATTGTTACCACAATATAAGCTATTTTTAACTAATTGAGATTGATTAACATCAAATATCATCAGTAAAAAAAATTAATATAAGCTTTATTTCAACTTCAATTTAATTATATTTCTAGAAATATTTAAAAAATGAAATGTTGGTTTCAAAATTGGGGTTCCCGCTTGGACATTCAACAACTTTATAAATGTGCGGATTTTTTTTTATTTGGTTGGAATGAGTAACCGGCAGCGGGGTCTTTTTAATTAAGCAAGAAATTATTTCCGGTTCGGTGATCTGTTAATATCGTACGCTTCACTCATCTTCCACGTGTCGAAACTATAGGTGCTGACAGTTGCCCGCAGCTTTTCACTTTTTTTTTTATCTTAAACATCAATTTTCTTTGTAGCGTAAAATTTTTTAACCGCTGGTATTATATAAATTTATAGTCAACATAATTGGAAAGACGCCAATTTAAAAAAAAAGCGTGTAAAACATAATTCTTCATAACAAAGTTTGAAAATAATATAAATATAATTAGGTTTAATAAAAACCATACGGAAATGTGTTAAGAAGTCTCAAATTGAAGTGGTAATATGTCATAAGCTTCCATGATTCCCAATCTCAATATTTACATTAAATAATTGGATCTCTCTAAAAAAAACCCAGCATACTAATAAAGATACTTTTGGGAACAATATGAGAACAAAAGTGTTTGTCATTAGTTTAGCCACGTATTACGTAGCTTCATTTTAGCTGCAGCATACTATTACTGCCAATTTTAGGTTGGCAATACTTTTTCTAGATAACTATTTTGTGTTCCCTCTTATAATTAATTCTATTACCTCCTGTAAGCCCATATTTTAATAAAATGAAGAGTTTGTCTGTCATAAGCCTTGTGGGGTATCAACTGCATGCAAAGATCTGAAATGTCAATGCTTGGTAACATATGCACCTCAAAACAGATATTTTAAAATTTTGATTAGAGAGTTTTTAAATTAATTAAAACCGTGTCTGAAGCAAAATGGCCACGCGTATCACAGGAATTAAAGTTATTCCCTTTAAAGTTTCCAATCCACTTTCAGTTATTAAACTAAAAACATTTTTCCCTGGCAAATCCGGATACTTTTACTATTTTAAAATAAACTAAAACTCTTATTTAATTTTGCAAGTTTAATACATTTGGAGTAAACTCTTATAAATTGTAAAGGTCAGGTCAGGTATATAACCAAAAAGAGGGAAGGAGGCTGTACTAGGTAAATGAATTATCCTGATACTGAAATTTCCCCTATTAAAATATATAATTAAAATTAAAATTAATTTTTAATAGTAGACTAAACACAAAATAAAAATATACCATTAGTAAGTCATCTTTATTATTAAAACATGAAGCAGTTCCTTTCAAAAATTATTTCTGGATCCACCCAAACAATTTTCACTATTATTTATGTTGAAAATTTAAGACATCAAGAATGTGTAGAAAAAATCAAAACTATTTAAAAAAGAGAATTTTTAGTTGTGGATTAAAATTTGAATTGAGAATATATTCTACCCATATTTTTGATTTTCCACTTTACATATATAAATATCATGGCTTTGGCAAAGAGCTGCCATTGCAAAATTAATGCATGACGAGTTTTATCGCCTACACAGCCAGAATTTGAACCCTGACCTACCTTTCACCAGCAATTCTAATTAGATGATCTTGACATTTAATATTCTTGCGTACCTTTATTTTTTAGTCCTCAGTAGTACCATAAAGCAAGTATATTTAGGTCTTATAAAGACGTATATATCAGTTTACTGTATCTACTATCATCTTTAATAGCTTAGACTTACTTGTTCTTTTAACGCCAACAAGTTGGTTCAAGTTTATTTGTGCGTGCGTTCTCTCTCTCTCTCTCTCTTTTAATCTCTACGTAATTAAGGTTGAAGCTTTTATACCGGTTGGTTACTTGGGGCTAAATAAACACTCCATTATGGGCTATGATTTACGCTCAAGTCAGTTTTTACTGTGAGGTAAAAACGGGCTTGGAGTGACCCAAGTGGAAGCATATGGTGGGCCTACAACCATTGTTATCATCCCCACATCTTATCCCCCCTTCCCTCTTTTCTACAGTTATTTCCTTTGCTGTGTACAAATTCCATCTCTTTTTACCTCTGTTCCAAGCATTCGAATTATCGCATATTACACTCAGTGACCGCCCTTTAATCCACACGTGCATATACATAATTTGACGTACCTTTCATTTGCAGCTAAGAACGTGTTAACTAAATTATTTAAGAAAGAAAGATTAGAACAGTCTGATTTTAATAAGAAGCAAATACAAACAAATATTTAGCGAGCAAAACTTTAAACATATTATTATATATTTATTATTATGATTTTTTTATTAAGGTCAAAAATTACATCTGCAGGTCACATCATATGACTTGACTTGAAAGTAAATCTAGGAGCTTTTCTATCTGTCGGATAGGGACTTAAAAACTAAAATGGTTTATAGCTGTTTCCAAGTATTATAGTTCGTTTTGCTCTTAAATTTTGAGTTTACTCCAAAAAAAAAGTATTCTTTCTGTTATATCAAATATTTCATGAATTCCTAAGGTCACGTTTATAGACCATTTAATTTAGTTTTGTCACTTAGGCTAGGCTCTGAACAAGTGTAAAAGGAGTCATATTTGATTACTCACATGTAAAGTTTAAACTGCTATAGTTGGCTGTTTAATGGGGATATTGAGGTTTGAATCCCACCTGGTAATACTGAATCTGCATTTTTTCCCCTAAAGGGCTTAACATACTTTACCACGGATAAAATGGGGGTACCTTTCCACCAAAACCTGTCTTACTCTACCCTATACAAGTATGAAGTGGATAGCTCTGGCAGATGGTAAAACGTAGTGCACGTAAAAAGGTTTGTGTGTAGTTGTTTGTAGGCTCCTTAATCAAAAATACTGGTGATCAAAGCAACTGTACATTCTTCGTTATGAAGGCAAGCTCAAACAAGCGTTAAACCTAAAAGCGTTCGTGTAATGTGAAAGACCAATATTTTTCAATTCTTGGCGCAGTCCGAAAGCATATAAAATTGACTCTGAACTCAATTAAGTTACTTAAAAAATTATTTTAAATGCTTTTATTAAATAAATATTTCACCTCAATCATTCTGTGGCGTAAGATTATTATAAAATTCATAGAGCCTTGATAAGCGGTTAAACATGTTGAACCAATATAACTATTGTTTATTTTTTCTTTCTCTTGACCCCTCTAAGAGATATGTAGGTATTGTGATAGTTAAGAAAATTGAACTCAAGATTTTGATAAATGTCTACGTTTCATGGCCCTTGAAACCGAAAGTGGTTTTCTCAATGCCGTCTGTCTGTCCTTGTGTCTGTCTATATCTCAGCTTAAAGCTGAAACCATTTTACCAATCGAGCTAAAACTTGGTTCCTAGCAAAGGTTTTTATAAGGCACCCTCAGGGTGTTTAGGTATTAAATATTTAACCCTTAAAATAAAATTAGTTTACTGAAGGGGAAAAAAGAGATGGAGAGGATTTTGAGAAAATCAATTTTAACCATTTTTGGCATTTTTGGGATTTTTATTAAATTTTATATCCAGGCATAGACACTATCCAGACATTACAAACATAATGGAAATAATTTTTTCCATTAAAATAATATATTATGTCCACTTTAAAGAAGCAGTAATTTCTAATTATGATCATATATATATCCAAATATTTTGGATGCGAAGTCACCTATCCTTGTAAAGTTGTAGTATTATTAAGGATAAAACTACGGTTACAAGACTAGATGGTAGGAGTCCGCCACTATTAGTCGACCCGGCACGTTGGCAGTACTCAAGCCGAGCATTGGTATATTACAGGTTATCTAAGAATACACTCATGACTGTTTAACTATTCATTTATTTCTTTTAACTATATCGAATTCAATATTGTTAATTTGCCCTTGATTACGAAATCTAAATATTGTATTTTAGCTTTATTCAGCATAGTACATAATGCCATGGAAAATAAAACTAATATCGTTTTACAAGCATTATATCAGTGTTATATTTATTAATCAATTCTTAACTTTGATCAAAGCAAAGACCACTGTAAACTCATCTCATCGAAGCTAAGGACAACATCTTTCTCAAATTTTGTGAACAGGCTTACTTCTAAAATATCAGCACTCAGGCCAATCTATCCCGGGGAAACGGAAAATTATTTAAGACACAGTTTGATGGTAACTTCACTAGGAAGGTTTGGTAAGAACATGACAAATAAAGCTATCTTCTTGTTTTGGGAGGGAAATTTGGCTATGGGTATTTTACTAATTACTTTTTTAAATTTTATTATTTCAAAAAATGGCTTAAGTGATTTGGTTCAAAATTGATATCGGGAGATTATTTTACATATAAAAAACATATCTTTATTTATTTGAATAAAATAATTTAAATTTAGCCTACTTACAACAAATCGTAGAAAATTTTAATATTTAGGAAATTGACCTTGAAGATTTAATTCAAATTGGGAATTTGTCAATAATTTTTAACTATAAATGTGATTAAGTTTTTATTTTTACAAATAACAAATAATTTTAGGGTTGTTTACAAATAATTTATTTTTGAAAATTTTAAGTTTTTAAAATATATTTGTAAAATTTCGTATGAAAATTATATATAAAATGTGGTTATTATGATTAGCAATATGATGTCTTTGTTTGGATAAGTTAAACTAATTTATGTATAGTTTACTAAAACCATATTTTTGAAAAATATCTTTGAAGCTCTAATAGACAAAATTATAAGAAACTTTGTGCAATGGTCTCTTGCCATTTAGTTTATGTAGTACCGGTACTGTACTTTGGAAATATATGATATTTATTCTTATATTCTTTGGTGGAAAGGGATGCTCCTAATCTTTTTAATGTTTTTTCTAATATTCTATATTATTATATCTAATCACTTTGGTGGAGTGTTGCTGCAACATTGTGTATTATTATGTTTCACAAATTCTAAGAGTTTTTAATAAATGTTTTAATTTTTAAAATAAAAAGAAAGTCTTTGTGGTACACTGTACCTTTTATTTAAATTTATTGTGTTAGACCTTACTTCATTGAAACAATATACAAAGAATTATTCTAGGTTATTTCGAGAGAGTAAAATTATTTATATGAAATAAAATAAAACCCGCCCTGGTGGGCATTCAGTTCAAATGTCAAGATCATTTATCGTGTCAACAGGTGATCGGAGGTCAGAGTTTAAATACCAGCCAGGTGTCCAAAGAGTGATTTTTCTTTAATAGTCTCCATCTTTGCCTTTACGCGAGTGAAAAAAAGTTTCCTCTAAAACTCTACTTTCATCATACCTACAATATTAGCCTTGTAAGTATATATTTGTATAACTCAAACGGGTGCTGAGACACGGAAGCAGGGCTTGAGGGGGATAATACCTTAGTAAATACAGGTATACAACCATATTTCACTTCATAGCCTAGCAAGAAATCAATAGTACCAGGTCGATAGCCTGGGTTAAAGAGTTGACCCCATCAAGTTGGATACTTTTTATCGTCGATGAATCAATTATTTTCGAGTACGGGTCACGTGGTCGAGCTATATCTCTTGTTCTTCTTCTCCTTTTCGTCAATAAGGTGATACCAGACCGGTCATTTCAAGTTTTTTTTATGACGAGCCCTCTATTCGATGTTAGCGGTATATAGACTTCTAGACCTACCCCTATTAATTATTCACTACGCTTATAGAAATATGAGCTTAGGGTAATCTGAGGGACCAAAAATAACACGATGATTTGAACTAAAACATGAAAAAAAATTAAAATTTCTTCTAAAAGTCAGCTAGAATTTTAACGTGCAAAAACACAAATTAAACTATTTAATAAGGGTTTACGAAGCTATAGGACAACTTAGTTTCCTTTAAAAGTTTGTTTATCTTCTGCAACTGCAGAGTTTTACCATTAAGATAATTGAGATCCAAAATACCAAAATAAATTCAATTTATTTCATTTTCTGTTATGTACACTGTACATGACAAAAATATCATTTTTGAACAAAATCTGTAGGCCTACATTTTTTAAGATAAACAAATTTTATGTTATTTAGTGTCTAAGTCTATAGAAAATACTAACACTATATTACATATTTTTTCAGCATAAATAAATTTGGGTTAATATTCTTATTTTTATTCAGCTTTGGGAATATTTCATATATTCGATTCAACTTAGCTTTGAAATGAACAAGTAGACTTAATACACTCCTATTATTGAATAAAAATTAAATTGCCAATGCAAAATTTTGAAAATCTTTGATTTGTTCGTTTAGTATATGTTTTGAACAAGGGTATATTAGTGACTTGAAAAAAAAGTATAGTACCTGCTCCTGTGGCTGCTTGGTCGGTTGGAACCTTAGTCGGTTGTAATATGAATGGTTTTTAAAACATACTTTTCCAATCTCCCTTCACACGAATGCGGATACAACTATAAAATTCAACCTTCCTCATCCTTAACTCAATAGTGTAATTAGTACATATGTGTATAACCTGAACCGGTATTAAGAAGCAGTGCTAAAATAAGTGAGAGGGGCTTATCTTAAGATAGATTTACACCCATTGGTGTGGAGAGAGGATGGAAAGCCTTAATACCAACTTACATAAATCTTTTAGAAGGTAAATCATTAAATATCACTTTTATGTTTTATGGTAGTTAATTAGATATAAGGCAATTAAAAATTATTTAATTTTTATGCAATTTAATTTATTTGATTTCCTTTAATGCAACTGCTTTTTATCCTCATTATTTTATTTATTTACTCAAACCTTTTGGCTACTGAAGATATTTATTACAATTTAATTTAAATATTATTTAAGTTCAAATAGACTAACCACATTCCTTGGCTTCTGAATGATTAAAATTCAGTAAACAGTTTCCAGTGCACCTGAGACGTGGTATCCTAGCGATAAATAGCCCAAGTTATATTTCATGCTTATCCTAATCACAGGGTTAGAATTTAAAGCCAGAGACGGTTCAGAGCTTTTGTGAATTAAGTGCAAATTTATAAATCAAAAACTATTTTATTTTTATTATGACATCCAAAACCCCGTCATAACTGTAGTTGTAAAAGACCCCATGGTGTGAGCCCGCAATTAACATAAATTAATTAAAGATGTTAGCTGAGGATAGCATAGCTATTATAAGAGTAGTTCTCTTTATACGAGGGAGAAGAGTAAAAAATAAACACTGAGCACAAAATCTTTTTAAGTTTTTGTTTTCTAAATAGATGGATTAGAAAGTAGAATCATTGAAACGTCACTTTGTTATTTTACGTGCTTTGATTTTAAGCCACAGTGACATTTTCATATAAATAATCTTATCCGATAACTAGAAAAGTTACTAGGTCTACTCTCATCCATATCCAAAATCACGTGATCTTCATCTGAAATTTTGAGTATATTTTATATATATATATATATATATATATATATATATATNTATATATATATATATATAATATAACACTAGTTACAGTAAGATATTATCATAGTTGATCCTTTATATTTTCTCAAAATTTTATTCCTAGCAAAATAATTCTGGATTGCCTGTCCTGACAATCCGAATACCTACACATTAGGGTGGAGGTGAGTAATTTAGAATTTAGAAAACTTTTCACCCAACCTATAAATCAAATCCCGACCTCCTGGCTGAGAGGCTTAGAACTGATTACGTTTCTAGGTACACTTTAATTTTACACATGAGCAAACTAAAAAATACATACTTCACTCAACACACGTAATTGAGGTACGTAGGGTCGGTGTGGCTCTCCCACGATTATAGACTTGTTTTATCCAACAAATAAATAAAGTAATCCAGAATTTAATGTCAGTTAACTTATTTCAAAAACAAATACATTCTCAGAGAGAAAGCGGAAATGATAATAATAATTATACGCATTTATAAGTTGCAAATATAAAACTAACAATTTTTTACAGACCGGTATCAACTAACCCACGGTCTGGTGCGAGTCTGCGGACCATTAATTGGCAACCAGAGCTCAAGCACACACGTTACTTTCAGCCTGTGTCTTATCAGAGACTACAGTAGGTCCTCTAATTACGCTGTTAGCTAGTTCCGAAAATGTCCATGTAGATTTAAAAATCCCGTAGACCGTCTTTGGTGGCCGCATGGTCTATGGTACTAGTCTCGGAATATAATATAATGCCAATGACGGGAAGATCGTGGTTTGATCCCGGTCGGGTGTACTGAAGGTGATTTTTGTTCTAGACAGTTTTGTATTCTCTCTTTCTCTCCACAAAAATACGAGTAAACTTCCTCTAAATTCAACCTTCTGCATCCCTAAATTATTAGCATATTTAGTAAATAAATTGGATAGCTCGAATGGGCAGTAATACGCGGTGATATAAAAATCTCTCAGGTTAGATAGTGCCTAAAAACAGTGAATTTTTGTTACAAGTACGTTCGTTTCAAAGGACATTTAAAGGTAAACAGGTTCTACTTACAAAAAGAAAGCTGTATTAAAATGACTTGCCCTCAAAGTAGACGCAATATAAATTGCTATTACACTATTTGTGTGATATGATTAAAATGGCGTGCGATATATTTATGACGTGGCTAGCAGTAATTCGAAGTATCGTAATCACGTATCTACAAATCCACGTAACTCAATCCGTGTAAATCGAGGATTTAATGTGATATAACAGACACTAACATAAATAATTAGTTATTTTTAACTTAACCTGAGAAAAAACCAGCACGTAATAGACCCTTATAGTGGTCCTTGATGGCCACTCGACCACGAGAGGGAAGGACACATTTTTGTTCCGGTTGGTGACGTTAGAGTGCTCAGCCCTTACGTATCGGGACGGCCCTGTTTTATCTCCAGTTTAGAATTTTGGGTATGTGGTTTAATCAAGTGGGTATTGTAATGAACACGCAACGATAGTGTGAATTGTTTAGCCTCAGGATTGCCATCGGCCATGTCAAAGGTGAAATCATCGCTCAAACTCCTCCCGTTCCCTTTTACAACCAGCGCAGATAATCGGCTTGGAGCGCGGTGGTAATGGAATGGATGGATTATCCAGTTGAAGCCATGTCCGTTTACACAAGTGATTCGTATTCCACTACAATTAGGAAGTACAGATGCAAATGACCGCTGGGGAACAACAAAATTATGTGTTCAATAATTTGATAAAAAATCAACTATAAATGAATACGGTATTTTTTAAAGCTTGTATCATTACAATATGGTTTTGTCCACATCAAGCAGTCAGTGATGTGTCGTATGCTTATAGATAAAAAGTTAAATATAATATATATATATATATACAAAAATGTTCAAATGTTTTCAATACAAATATAACTTAAAAAAAGGACAAAACAATCTTTTACATACATACATACATACATACATACATACATACATACATACATACATACATACATACATACATACATGCATACATACATACATACATACATACATACATACATACATACATACATACATACATACATACATACATACATACATACATACATACATACATACATACATACATACATACATACATACAT
>CABFWB010000140.1:165076-212045 GCA_902151455.1 Timema bartmani | reverse complement strand
CATACATGCATACATGCATACATACGTATATAATCACGCCGTTGGAAAGAAACTTTGCAGATAGATTTAAAATAAACTCCGTATTAATCCACACTCACTTCCCTATCCTTGCACTCTCCCTTCTCTTCAACAACAGCCATATACCGAGTCAAAATTGATTTTTTGCTATAAGCACTCTCGATGTTTCTCTATTCACACATTAATCTAAATTTTAGCCAGGTCTTACATGGCCTACCACTTCCTTTTGATCCACAAACTCTACCTTCTTATATTTTCCTCGTCACTCGAACCAAACTCATCCTCTCAACGCGCACAAACCAACAACGATAATGACAAAGAATGAATTCTTTTACTGGATATTAATGTACTACCTTTGTTAATTTATGTTTATAAAGTAAGTTTTGGAATTACGTATGTATATTATGTATAGTATGTATGGTCTGTATGGTACATCTGGTCTGTATGGTATATCTGGTCTGTACGGTATGTCTGGTCTGTATAGTACGTCTGTTCTGTCTGGTATATCTGGTTGGTCTGGTATATCTGGTTGGTCTGGTATATCTGGTATGTCTGGTATATCTGGTATGTCTGGTATATCTGGTCTGTTTGGTATCTCTGGTCTGTATGGTATGTATAGTATGTATGGTCTATACGGTATGTCTGGTCTGTACGGTATGTCTGGTCTGTACGGTATGTCTGGTCTGTATGGTACGTCTGGTCTGTCTGGTATGTCTGGTCTGTATTGTATGTATTGTATGTATTGTCTGTCTGTCTATCCGTCTGTCCCTGGCCACGGATCCAAAACGGTTTGAAGAATCTTTTCAAACTTGATATCTAGATTTTATAGGGCCACACCACAATCTTTTAACTTTTAATTTCGACCTCAGCCCTCAAATTAAGTGTAGTTTATTAATGAGTGTATTTTTATTTTTTTATTTTTTTGAAAATGGTCATAACGACTGTATTTCAAATATATATCTAGGATTTATTTTCGTTGATAAATAGTATTGTATTAATGGTTTCTGAGCAAAATTTAATATATGGGTAATTAACTAATTAGACATTTTTGAAAATTTTATATGATTCAAAAATTGCTCTAACGATTTTTTTAATGTACAACTGTAAATTGTGTAATATGAAAACTAGCACTGTATTCATATTTTTGAGGTAGAATCTCATTTATGAGTAGTTTGTTTATTGATGACTGATTTTTCAATATTTCACAAATGTATCTAACCATTTGGTTTCAAATAAGTATATTGGTAAGGCACGGCATGAAAAATAATACTTTATACTTGTTTTTTGAGATAGAAACTCATTTATGGGTAGTTTACTGCTGATTACTAATTAAAAAACATGAAATAGTAAAATAATCCCTAATGATTTGGTTTAAAATTATTATATCGGGACTATTTCACATGACAAATAATGGAGCCAGCCATAAGCGTATATAAAATGCGCTTTGAAATATATCCGAATAAAATCATAACTATTTTATCTTATATGGAGCTGGCTGCTTGTTATAAAGTCTTGCATCGAGATAAGATTTACATGCCTATACTTAATGGGCTTTTTTTCTTCAATTGTGTTGATGAACTCACTAATTCCATACATTCAGTTTTTCGCAGTAAGGGAATAACGGTATTTTAGATGTGAGCACACTGCATTTTAAAAAAATTTCAAAAAATTCTACAGGCAAAGAAACTATATTCAAATGGGAAGATATATTCTCTGCACAGTGTGTAGATTTACACTCCAGCTACCAAGTGATTAAAAAAAACAATATTTCAAATTGTGCTAAATAAACCAGTTTGCATCTTGTAATTCACTTGTGTTTGGGGTTAGTTAAATTCGTGTAAGTGTATTAATTTTTTACTGATGACTTTTTTTAAATTGGAATATTTTCTAAAATGGTTCCAGCAGTTTGTCTCAAAATTGGTATATTATAATTCTTTTACACAATAAATAACTAGATGTATATTGGTTTTTCTTTAAAAAAAATCGTTAGCTATTGATTTTTGTAAATTTTGAATACTAATAAAATATTTAAACTGATTTGGTTTGAAATTGGTATAGAGGGACTATATTACATGATAATGAACATTATATCTTTATTNAGAGAAAGTCTGTGCGGTGCGCCGTACCATTTATTTTTTTAAATGAATTAATTTAGTGGTAACTTACTTAATACAAATTATAGAAAATATTAAATCTCCTGGAATTGACCTTAAAGATTGAGTTCCATATGGGGATCTGAGAATAATTGTTCATGGTATTTATAAGAATACTCTTTTATTTTTACAAATCACAAATTATTTGTGGATAGCTTACAAATAGTTGACTTTTGGAAATTTGATAGTTTTGCTAAAAATACAGATGCACAAACAAACGCCTTATGCTTCCCATGGACGCTCAAACTTTATTTCGATAACGGTCACTCGCCAGTCTGACAGCGGATTGGTTTGACATCATACTGTTCACAAACCATCGTTTGTTGAAATCATAGTGGTGTTGTGCTGTGGTCATTTCCGTGCTTTCAAAATAGTGATTTGTGTGTGGGTGTTTTAAAATTGTGCTGGTTTTGTTTAAAAATTCTAAAGTAAAAAAATGTAAAAATTGTTTTTGTGACAATGAGTGGGGTGAAAAGAAATAAGGTTGTAGCCGCTATAGCGGTTATATGCGTGCCTAATAAACGCAAAAGAAAACCAAGGAAGGTCTGGACCAAACATTGGATTCTACAACGTGAAAGATTCTCATAAATGCGGTTACTCAAACAAACACGTGGTGAGCCGCACACCTACGCCTGTGTGGCCTCAAATCTGCCAAACCGTTGTCTACAAACGTCACACACGCTCAAATTAAGGCAAACATAGTTTGACATCAGTCAATGGTTTTATAACTCAATCTCACGAACTTTGGTTTGACAAAACATCATCGAATTTTGGTCTAAGGACCCCCCTTCCACCCCTCCCCCCACCCCCACACACACACATTCAAATATTCAATATCATTAGACTAAAAACCATGTTTGACAGACAATGGTCATAACGTGAGTGATGGGTACTCTCACAAGCCATTTCACCCACTCCTAGCTCAATTTTATACTTATTAAGTGGATACCAAGATGAAACCTTTTTACAAATAGTAAAAATATATTAACCGTACCCAAACGGAGTCGATATTATTCTCAGTACTTGTAAAAGAGTTACCTAACCATTTAATCACGGGTGGAGGACTAGAACAATAGGACCATGTGGTTTATTTATTAATAATTTAATTAATCTTAATAAACAATATACGAAGTGGGTAGTCTCTATATTATCTTGTTGTAAATTATAAAGGACATTTTGTACAAAATTAACTGAAGAAAAAAAGTAAATTATATCTTTTGTCCTTCACCGTATTGAGGGTATGAAGTTTTGAATGGTTTGAACTAAAAGAAACTCACCGCAACGTAGATTACGAATAACACTTGTCCCTTAGTATTAATTAATGAGAATGTCCCCTTTGTGTGATATTTAAATAGGAAGGGAAAGAAGGAAACATAATTTGTTAGAGGAATGATTTGGATTCTTTTGTTCCTTTTTTTTAAAAAAAAAAAGGCTTTGTTTTAAAAAGCGTAACTCTGTTGAAAGAGCTATTCAGCTATATTAATACACGAGATCCATAGTCTTTTACGATTCAGTTTGATGAAATATGAAAAGCGAAATAATCTGTGGTGATATCTTTTTCTACCTATCCACATTCCCTCTTCATACAGATATTAAAATAATGTAAAACACAATTATTAAAGGTTGTTTTGTGCTTAAACCGCGTTAATCAGTTCTAAGGAAGAATTCGATGTTTCTGCTCTCATTGACCACCACCTGGAACGGAGTAATTTTTTTTGTATGTTGTCACAAAAAAATTGATATTGCACCCACAATGCCAGAACCTTTAAACCGATAAACGTGGCTCAAACCTAATAAAAACAGTTCAAAAAACGACCCTGAAATCATCCACAGCAAAATTTGTGAACATAAAGGCTTACTAAAGATCTCAAAATTGTAATGATAATCAAATAAATAATCGTTTACTGCAATATCCACAGATCACAAAAATTATGGAAAAAATATATAATATTGAATCCCGTTAGTAATTTTCATGGGCCCTTCATTTGCGTGCACGTTGATTAAATGTCAAACTCACCTATTCTAGTTTACCAGTAACTAGAATATAGGAGCTCGAATCCTAGTTGGATACAGGGAGAATGTTTTCCCGCTATTTCTCTCTTCACAAATATAAAAATACATTTTCTCTAAAGTCTTAACTTACTCATCCATGCCCCATAAGCATAATTAGGATGTCAC
Organism: Timema bartmani; assembly: GCA_902151455.1. NCBI lineage: Eukaryota > Metazoa > Arthropoda > Insecta > Phasmatodea > Timematidae > Timema > Timema bartmani. The sequence goes on along the minus strand of CABFWB010000140.1, from coordinate 207,696 downwards.
TGAGTAAGAGTCAGGTAAAGTATCTGCGGGAACGTCCAGTTTTGGGCAAGTGGCTAGCACGCCTGTCTCTTGATTCAGGGATACGAATCGATTATTAGGTGCCGGGGGTTTCTTAGAATTGATTTAACTTTTATTTATCTATTTACCTTAATATTATTACAACACGTCCATCACAGACTCTGCCTTAAACTATTTGAATAATGACCCTGGAATCGGTAATAATATAGCATAGCTCAGTGGTATAGCATTGACACGCTAAGACAAGTGTCCCGGTCTCGATTCCCATGTTCAAGTATCATCATTTTTCAAAATTTACAAATATCACATCTGAAGCATTTACAGCCCTACCAAAAGAGCATTTCAATCTTCCGAGCTTCACCAGTATGGCTAATAGCACAAGCGAATGCTTTCTCCATTCTATTTACTTTGGTTAGTTAGTTAGTTAGTTAAAATCACTATGATATTGGTAATGCTCTCGAGTACGTAATACCTTAGTTAATTTCGTAGTACACCCTATTATTAATATAAGGAACCCAAGTACATATTCTTGATATGACCGAAAAAATATCATTGGTGAATTAACGGTCCTAAGACTTGAGTGCTGTCCCTATTCTAAAATTAAATTAGTTTGTAAGTAATGCTGAAATAACTAGTATGCTCAAGAATTTCAGACACAAAATTAAATTAACTTTAAAGCATAAGAGTTTTAACTTAAAACTAACCCTACCTATTCCAGGTCCTGTTGCATGTGTGTTCAATTTTGTATTCGGTTAGCTCAGAGTGGGCGTACCTTCAATATTCATCACAACACACCCCTTTTACTTCACAAACTCCCTCATCCCACAGCTTCAATAACCCCACGTACATACACTTACCCCCCTCTCACCAAACCCACCCAATCTCGATCTGGCTGATCAATAATCCAATCAGAATAATTGGTTGGAAATGTTTGTGTTCTAAACCAAGCACACAAAAACCCTGACGAAATAAAATGAATGCTCTCTGCTGCGCTGTACATGGTTTCCAATTAGACCCCAATGTGACTGGGCTGAAAAGAAATAGGGGAGGGACCAGGCTGGACCACCCCAAAACGGAAGCTCTTGTTTGCTTCTTTATTAATGACAAACTAAAATTGGCCTTTTTTCATCTATACATAATTCCATAAAAAGGTTTCTAAAACTTGAATACATTTTTTAATTCGTGTGACAGTTTACTAGGTTTTGTTTGCAATACTGAAGGAGTAAATTAAGATAAAGTATTTTTTAAATCTTGAGAACTGTAACTAATGTTTCATGAAAACATAAAATAATGAATTTAAATTGATTAGTATTAAATAATGATATAAATGTTAGATATACCATTCTTTTACCCAATGAGGTATCAAGCATACCTTTCATTATTATCTTATGATATAGTTTGAGAGAGGGTCATAGTCATACGTCAAAGTAAATAGAATGTGCAACAATTTTATAATCCGTTTGGTCCATACAGAATCAACCATAATAATATAGTAGGGATTGTGAAGTCAAAATTTTGAAGGAGTGTACCTGCATTTTTTTAAATAGAGAGTGGAAACCCCTTTAAGAAGATAAATTCTCTTAGTGCAACCAGACCAGATATAAGCCTTGAAATCACTTTCATCAGAGAAATAGACAAGAGAGACCTACTTTTAGTCCATGTACTCACTGATGCACACCAAAAATAAGTATTTATTTGAGATTGTATTAATACTACACATTTAAAACTAGTTCTCTGAATTCTACAACTGGATCCTAAGAAAACCAATTGTCCCAAATGTAGTAAATATAATATTTTAGCCCCTGTAAAGGCTAGAACTACGCCTTTTAATACATGGTAGGCCTTACTAATATTTTAGCAATGCTGCTGACATTATATTATATTTGTCAATACTTTTAATAAATTGTCTTGGATTGTGTATATGATTGCATGGTAATTCAGTTGAGAATTAGTCTAGTTTTATTCAAGATAATTAATAAACCATTTATCATTGGATTTCAAACTATTATGTAACGAACATATTATTATATCGTAGGATAATATTTTTGCTATACTGAACTTGTTTAAACGATTTTTTTTTTAATCTAATGGCAAAGTTAAATAAGATTTTTAACCAGCACGATCACATTAATTCAACCTTTACATATTTTTACTGTTATTTTAATCGGTAGCTCAGAAATGTTTAATTTTTTCAACTTAGTTCACTATTAGGTAGGGTTGTATAAATGTGTACTAATCGCGATAATATGGTAAGGATAATGAAGAAATAATTTGTGGTAAAAAGTAAACCATTTAGGAAAAAGCACCCTCAGTACACCTGGCCAGGATTCTAACCCCAACAATCCCGTAGCAAAAAAAAAAGACTAAATGAGCTTTACATTTAAAACACATGCTCACCAGCGAGGGCTTTATGCTTACTATACAACTTTGAATCTTATCATGAAAGGCAAGAATTTTATCACGATGAAAATGAAAATTCATTTATGAATAAATTAATAGAAATTTGTTTAATTTCTCTTAGTGGTTATTTAACTAAGCATTTATTTAACAATATTTTATGTGTGTTTTTGGAATGAACTTTACAAATACTAATTCATATTATGATATATTTGAAAACATAGTTTGTACCTTGATTTTACTAAGAGTAGAAATTTGAAGCTCATTTTATAAAATTCAAATATATTTTTTACGATGAACATTGGAAACATTTAATAGGTAATGATGATATCTAACAAAGGCTACATACAGCTTCAGAGCACAATGTGATATATGAATACATGAAATAAGATAAATTAGCTTTTTATAGCTGTCATTTCAAAAGAAACTCCTGGGGTATAGAAAACTACACTCCCAGGCCTAGAGAGAATGTTACTAATTGTATAGACATAATTATGAACTCTTATACAAACACTAATATTATATTCACATGGAAACAAATTATAATTACAGAGTCTTGTGGTCAGCCACCCTAGCCATAAAGCCATTGGCGTGATTAAATAAAAACGATTAAATTACTAAACTGTCCAAATATAAATCCTTAATCTACACAACAACCACTAAACTCTTTCATAGTCGATCGAATATTTACAACTCCATTAATTGATTTCAGCCTGTAGTAAAGATGTTTCCTTACGGGCTTATTGATTACTTGAAGTTTGTTACTCCGCGATATATCATCGAGCTCCCCCTCCCTCACATACACCTACCCTCCACCCTTCCTCTCATGGCCCTCACCCCAACCTCCTAACACCAAAAACACACATAACAGTTAAAACACGAGCTCGTTTCCGACCTAAAGAACGTACATAACCATTAGGACTTGAGGCATGGAAGGGGTAAAGGAGAAGGAGGAGGGACGACCTCATGTTCACCAGTTTGGATTTACTCCCAAGGCGGACGTCAGTAGAAAACGTAAAGATTAAAGTTGTCGAGAAAAGGGAACAAGAGAATTTCTTGGATTAAGTGGAAAAAGACAAAAAATAAATTAAGACAGGACACTAGTTGAAGAATAATATAAAAAGAGATGGAAAGGAATATTAAAAAGAGAAACTTTCATTCAACGGGTGAGAGAGATAAGAACGAAGTATCATTTAAACATGATCAACAAGTTTAAAAGAGAACAAGCCAACAATTTGAGCCTGTATTTAAAATAAATACAATGTTATGTAAGGAATTATAAATTTGACGTCACGAGTAGAAGATAAAAAACAGTTTTCCTGATACTAAAATAAATTTAAAGTTATTTGATTCACCTGCATCACAAACTAATACGTAGTGCTGTTTGTCCACAGGATTAAATCTTATACTGGAATTAAATTCATTTAATTGTATAAATAACATTGTGATAGGGTTCAATTCTTGTATCCAGATTGTCATTTTTCTCCAAGTTGGTTTAAACTGTAAAATTTCAAATTTATTGTAAACTAGCAATGATAATCCTTGACAAGTTTATGTATTAGTCATTGATAGTTTACTATGATTTATTGTAGGTGTATGGTTTAAGAGAATGGGAATTAATATCAGGGTATGAGGAACTGCAATTCTATCCTCGCTCTACAATTTAACGTTATTAACTGTTTTTCATATTGTATTATTTCATTTTATACTCATAGATATGTTTCCTAGCCTAAAATCTCACAAATATCACCTCATTCCCTTCCACTTTTAAGAGCGACTGAAAGCCAACAGTGGCAGTCAGGTTTTCTTGTGTCATTGAAGAGATCTTAGGCTGGTGAAATATATTCCTCAATCAGTAGATTAGACAGGGTCCAATTTTCATATGAAGGGCCTCTCTTGAAGCTAGTAAGATTAATACAACCACGTTTACTTATTAATATATATATATATATATATATAATCAATACCTATAAATAGTAAAATAATTAATTGTTAACAATTTTTGGCCTCAAAATAAATGTTTGAATTTTCTATCAGGCACTTGATATGAAAATTGTACTGTATCTTTGTCACTATGTGTTTGTAATGTAGTCTTGTTTTATCCAATGAGGCTCTTGTCTAGTTTCCCAATTCTTGAAGGAGTTCCAACCCTCAATCTAAATTTATAAAGCTTTCAGTGTTTCTATGTTATCTGATTTTCCTATTGATCTTCTTGCGATAGAAAAATAGAAAGTTTTTTTTTGTGCGAATCTTTTATTTTATGCATTTAAGGCTAATAATTTTCAATTCGTGAAATAATATATAATTCGTGAATATGTTCCTTTTTGGAGTTTAAAAGAAAATTTACACTTATATTCCTATTTTAATAAGACGAAATGACACTCCTAGTTGGAACTATGCTCGTCTCATGTGTATCCATAGTCCATTCTTAAAATTAATGGTAGTAAGTGAAGCTAGCAAAAGATACCAGTTCCAACCTCCTGTATACAATGTCAAATCAGATGTTCTTTCAAATTATATATTATTTTATTATCTGGTTTAGTAGTTCATAATAAACAATTAGTTTTTAATTATGTGTTTCTTTTAACCGTTATTACATCTTTTGTTATCTGTCAGTCACCAACACTCCTATGGCGAATGTACTATAGATATATTCCAGTTTAGTGAAATGTTTGAATTTATTGATGGGTTTTAATAATATTTGCTACAAACTAGCCTCTCATTGGGGAAATATCCTCTAATTATCTTCCAGATCACCATAATGGTGCCAGGAAGGTTCTTATTCCAAAATAGTTATCTGTTTTAAGAATATCCCCCAAAATAAATATATAATAAATCCTATCCGTGTTGGCATGACACCACTTCATTTAAACAAAAGGATATAGTGATTTTTGGGTCAATAAATTTCACCCAAATTTAATTAATTGTTTTAAAATCGCAGTGCCCCTAAAAATGTACTTTGGGGGAGGCATATAAAGTTAAAAGAATTTATTATTTCTATACTTTTTTAAAAATAGAAACTCTAGGATCATTTTTGATTTTAACAGTTCTATTACTTATGATTATTAAGTAGTTACCTAAGTCTTAAAATTTATCCTATACATTTGAATAATCTTTAGGGCTTGTACTTAGTATGTTTTAATGATTTACAAGTGTTAATTTCAACCTTATAAGGGGTTGGATGAGCTTATGCCTGGTCCCCTATGTCTCCCAACTTTTTCCTGTGTGTGCCACTGATTTCAACTGAGTTCAACCAAACTAATTAATTAAAGGAAAAACAGTGTATTTTAGTCAAACATTGTTGTTTAGTATTGTATTTAATCAACTCCACAGTTAATTACAAGGGAATAACATTTGGTCACATTCCGTTAAATATAAAATATGCATGTCCTGTAGTGAGACTGTGTTTAATAAACTTCGTCAAGTGCCATAAAATAGTTCAAAAACTACCAAAGGGAAACTTACACATATTCGTAACTATAATTCTGGTTTATTACAGTGTATAAAACAAACTAAACCCATTTGGCCCCAAAGAGTCTAAATATCAAGTTTGAACAGAGTCCATCATACCGTTTCGGATCCGTGGCTAGGGACAGACAGACAGAAAGGCAGACACGGGTACAGACAGAATGGTAAAATCCTGTTCTTCGGGTTCGGGGTCACATGAAACGTAAAGACTCATCATAATCTCAAGTTAGATTTTGTTCATGATTACAATACTTTCTCTTGATATATGAAGCAAAAATAAAAGTCAAGGAGAAATGTTTATGTTAAAAACAATTGAAATAATTTGTATGGTACACACAAGTAAATTATTACAAAAAAAAATATGTAAAAAACAAAGTTTAGTGAGTGTTTTAAAACTACACTTCTTAGATAAATAGTAAAATGATAATACAAATAAAAATTAGTTTAATAAAAATTAGTTTAATAAAAATTCCTTGGCCTTTGATTGTCCCTTACTCCTTAAGATATGTGTAGACTATTCTACTTGTAAATTAAACTACATGTTTTGATGCTAGTACTATCATCGAGAAACTTAAAACATAGAGGATGTGTGCATATAAACGTTTACAATTATTATGAGAGCACTTTGATGATATTAATCTGGATTAAATAATTGCCTGAGAAATCTGGAATTTTAAGAGAAACAATTTCCTTCATATATCTGGAAAGTTAGGTTATATTTCTTGGAACAGTGGTATTATGGTGTCGCTTATAAGATAGCACCATGGTGTAACTATTAAAGGTGAGAATGTTACATTTCATGGTATATAGAGTTTACATACTTGAGAAAAAATAAAACATCCTTTTACTTCTCTATATCCCTCAAAGAGAGAAATATTGTGACTGTCAAAAAAATCGAATACTAGATTTTGATGAATGTCGACATTTCATGACCTCCTGAAACCGGAAAGTTGTTTTTGCGATGCTGTCTGTCTGTATCTCCAACTAGAGCCTAAACCATTTCACCGACCGGGCTGAAACTTGGTATTTAGAGTTTTAATAAGGTCCTCCCGAGGGGTATTTGGAATTAGATGTACACCCCTAAAATTAAAGATAATTTACTAAAGGGAAATTCCATAGAAAATAGATGTTCTAAAAATACTTTCTAAAGATTTTAATTTTTTTTTTATCTAGACATTGTTTAACATTAGCCTACAAACAAAACTGAAATTTTGTTTTTCCATTAAAATGACCTTAAGGGTACCTTATATAAGCAGAAATTTACAATTTTGATCATTATGTTCATTGGAGAGATGAAATAACTTATCATTGTTAAGATGTATTATAGATTATAAAATTATTTTGTTTTATGTATATTTTTATAAAATCATTAGTTTCTGAGCTCTAAGCTAATATATACATTATTCAAGTCTTTGAAAATTAAATCAATTGTTATTATCTTTGGTGGACACAGATGTTCCTCTTATCTTGATAGTTCTGTATTAATTTATGTTAATTGATTTATTCTCTTTGATGAAATGTTATTCTCTTTTTACTTTTTTTTACACCGCATCTTACTACTCGTTCAGTCTATACGCTTATGAACTAATTACGCTAATAGTTTTAGGGATTAGGAAGGCTATATTTAGAGGAAGTGTACCTGTAATTTCGTGGAGGGAGATTGGAGAACCATTTTGGAATAATCAACCTCAGTACACCTGACCGAGAGTGGAATTTCGATCTCCCCGGCATCGGCAGTCTAGTCTACTGCTAGAGTTACGCGTTAGACAATGCAGACACCGGAGCTTTTTTTTACCCCTTGAAGAGAGAAGTATAGTGATTGTCAAAAAAAATAAATGGTACGGCGAACCGCACAGACTTTCTCTCTCTTTCTATAAACTCGTAAGATTTCTGAACGGAATAATGTACATTGTATCATCACCACTCCACATAAGAACACGCATAAAATAATATACAATGATATATAATCAATGAGAAAAGAGGCGCATCTTTGTCCACCTAAGAGCATTTCAAACAGTTTAATGTCTTCCACAAGGGTCAACACTTCGTATTAAAATTTCGATTTCTGGTTAAAATTTTAACATTTTATAAGGTGTTGCAGATCTTCAAGTCATCGCATTGATATTTAATTATTCATTTATACATTTTGACCAATAAAAAATGTAAATATTGACTATTGAGTCTAAAATGGAGATAGATCATTGCTATGCAAACATTTCTCCTAAGAGATTTAAGGAAAAATAACATACTTTTTTAGATACTTATATTTAATTACTCTATGGCATTGGAGAATTATTGCGTTAAGACTTAAGTAGTATATGTTTACAACTAAAGCTCACAAAATTGTATTAATATATTTGCAAATATCTCAGAAACTGTTGCTTTTATAAAAATATATGTCAAATAAAAGTTTTTTATTTCTAATAGTCCTACAATTTTGCAATGATAAGTTGTTTAGTTTCTCAAATAGTTGTGGAGATACGGAAATTAACGCTTCTGTAAAGTACCCTAAAAATCATTTTCATAGGAAAATGAAAATAGCCAGTTTATTTATAATCTTAATCAACGCCTAGATACGAATTTTAATCAAAATCGTTTGAGCAGATTTTGAGAAAACCAAATTTTTCTCTTTTCGCCCTTCAGTAAACTACCCTTAATTTTAAGTTTTTATAGACACACAGACAGACGGCATTGCAAAGACTATTTTTTAGGGTTCGGGGGGTCATGAGACGTCGACATCCATCAACATTTCAGGTTAGTTTTTTTTTACGGTCGCAATACTTAAACTTTAATGTCCAAAAAGTTAAAAAAATTCATATAATTGCGTATAGATTGAAAGTTATTGATTTTATAAAAATATGTTTCGGATAAAATATCTGTATTATAAATATATATACATATTTGTAATGCTAAGTAATTTCATATCTCAAATAGTTTCGGAGCTATTATAAAAAATGTTAATTGACGCATCAGACCGGAGCCCTTAAAGCCATTTTGCCGAAATATTGAGGGTAGCCATTTTGTTTGGAATATTTATTAATGTTTATAAATGAAATTTAATCAAAATCGTTAGAGCCGATTTTGAGAAAATCGACTTTTTCTCTTTTTTCCCTTCAGTAAACTACCCTTAATTTTAGGGGTAGATGTCCAATTCCAAAAACCCCTCGGGGCAACCCTATGAAAACCCAAGATATCAAGTTTCAGCTCAATCGGTAAAATAGTTTAGGCTCTAGTTGGAGGTACAGACAGACAGACAGACAGACAGACAGACGGAAATTCAAAAACCACTTTTTCGGATTCAGGAAGTCATGAAACGTCAAAATTCATCAAAATCTCGACTTCGATTTTTTTGACGATCACCATACTTTCTCTACCTATAAGATAGAGAGAAAGTAAAAATATCCACGCGGCATACATCCCAGTTAGATTCTAAAAACTGGCTAAACTCTTTTTTATTTTTTATTGTTTTTCTAAACAAACCAATTTTTAAAAAAAGAAAAAATGATTTTTTTTTAATAAATCATACTTTATCGTTGATATCTTTGCGTTAGTTTGGTATTTTTATCTTGCAATAAAAAGCATCATGCAATTCTATAAAGTGAATTAATGGAAGAGCTTCCGTCCCTTCCATTGAAAATAATAAAGAATATAAAAACTACTAGCATGGGTTTAAAAAGCTTACCTGTCATGAACATTGCGGAAAACGTACCACGCTTTCTGTACAGCTATGTCCTAAAGAATGATAAGATGAAAAGCTAGAATCTTGCTATTCTTACGTTCAAGAAAAGTTTGTCTAAACTGTAGCAAGTGGAATTCTTTAGCACAGTGCATTCACTTTAAAAAATCATATGTAAATATGTCCTTCCATCCTGTATTTATGAAACAAATACAAGTCCTTAAAACTCAAAACTTCTAAATAATAAAAGAGTAAGAAAGCTTTACGCTACGTAAGATAAAACAATGTCAAGTGTAGGAATTATATTTGTTGTTTGAAATTGGTCTCAAACTGTCGCTGCCATCTTGTTGGTGAATGTCATGCAAAGATGATTCTTCAGAAACGTCAAGTTTAATTTATTACAGTCTTACAGACGGTTAAACGTACACAGCTCAGAACAGAAGATTAGTACGCATCCGGTAGATTGTAAATGCAGACAAGCAATGAACATTTTCAGATACTCTTCACGTTTCAGCGCAACGATGGAAGGAAGACGTGAAAGCAGAAGTTGCTCCTTCTCGACACAAAGTTGAGGACAAAGCATCGGAAACCCCAAACTTTGCAGAAGTTTCTTGAGAATACATTTATGACGGAAATTGTAGAGTATGTTGTATTGTTCCTTGAGCTATTTTCATTTGCTTATTATTCTAACGTACCTATTTGTGTTTTAATTTAGAGTTTTTCTCTTAGCAATCAGTATACAAGTAGGCCATGATGATCTTAAAACAAGCGTCAGTAAGAGCGTTGTCCAAAAAACATTCAAACAGAAGAAGTTGCTGTTGTTATTTTTAACCTCGTATTAATACCACCATGGTCTAAAGGCATTTTAAATTTTGGAGCTCTCCATTTTTCAAGGGACAAGTCTTATATAAACTACAAACATATTTTTGCTAGTAATATTTTAATATATATATATATATATATATATTTGGGTAGTTGTATAGGTATTGATAATACTTATCAAAATTTACAGCTGAAGATCACATGACTGGACATATGCTTACGTGAAAGCAAACCTAGTACCTTTTATTATATATCATACGAGTATCTTCCCGTTAAAATTTACTGTACTATGATAGAGATTAGAAAGGTAACATTTTAAGAAAATATACTCTAATTTGCGTGGAATATGAGGGGTAAAATAATTATTAGATAAACAAACACCCTCAGAACAACCGACATCTCCATCACCTGCATAACTAGACAGATCTAGCCTTAAATTTTGACTCCATAGGCATCGATGCTGATTTTACGGAATTTAGACACCTGCAAGAAACATCAGAAGCCACAACCACTGTGTCATAAGATATTAATTTCGCTCTCTTGTCATCGTGGTTGTGGCAACTGATATTGTGGCAGTATCTACGCTTTCATCCTCAACCCATGCTTACAGTGTCCAGTATTTTCCAGGAGGTTGGTCTTAGTAGCTCCTAAGATTTGCGCTGAACCAAGTAGGGTAGCGTTTTTACCTGCTTCTGAGAGGAGAATGTCAGCTGCTGAGGTTGGCAGCAATGGAACACTGTTACCCTCTCTTTCTCCACCATTTGTTAGGATTATGTTGTGTACTTACCTTAATTACTGTATCAAAGTTTGGCAGCTTAGCTTAGATTAGTCAGTAGAGTATTATAATTACTATTAGTTCTGTGAATAGTAGACCTCGCTCCTTCCGGGCTATTATCTTAAATTCAGTCCTAAGGTTTATCTTTGGATTTTTAGTTGAAATAGCTCCTATTATTTCTCCTTATATCTGAAGTTGATATTTTCCCTTGGTGGGCAAGTTAGACAAAAAACTAATACTTTAGTCAATAGTACATTATACTCATAGATAATAACCATTTTTCTACGGTTTAAGATTTAAGACTCAAAATATGTAAAATTAAAAAAATATTCCTTGGGTACTGATCGATCGATATGAACTGTAAAACGAAAAACGTTTGATGTAACATCATAAAAAATGGAAAAATAGTTTGAAAAAATATATAAATGAGATCTTCAAACTAGACTCAAATAATACCTCTGATAAATTTCTCAAAAATGTATTCTCGCATTTTACAGCTATCGTGTAGCTAATATCTAAACAGATGGCCATACCAACAGACCAACAGACCGACATACAGATGAACAACTGCCAAATACTCAAATTAAAACAAATCCCGGTTTCACTATTTTAATATATGAATCCTGGATTAGATTCTTAGGTAATTTGACAATCTTTTTAATACAAAATAGGTTTGTTTCTTCGAAAGGCTGAATTCATTTTTCGGGCTCATGTTTTTGAAAGTTACGATGAAGTTAAATTAGGAAAACTCATTTATAGTCCGCGCAGACACTAGTTTAAGGTATTCACAGGAATCCATTATCAAATTCCATTCCTTTTCCAGGTTTTCCAAATAATTTTCTTTTTCAATGGCAAACATGGTTGAAATATTATCATTTATCCGTGCCCTGTACTGATAAGTACATTGAAAAAGGTGTCAGTCTCATCTCTGGTTTCCTCATTTGCTATTTAAAATATTGAAGAGTAGTTAAATAGATATACTGTTGAAGTTTCTCTTATTTTGATGAAATATAGATATTTCCTAACCTTCCCTGTTCCATAGTCGAAATCTCTCATCTTTCTTCTTTTTTTCTCAGTTTTTAAAATCCTTTATTATTCCAGGTTTTTCCAGTCTGTGACCACCTTGTAGTTTCTCATTTAAGAATGCTTCTAATTTCTATCAACAGTTATGTAGCCTAAGACGAAAGAATGAGAAAAACTTTCAACAAACTTTACCTCAGTCACTTTAAAAGAAGATATAAAAAGTCTGGATTGGATGTGAAGCTATCTGTAATGAACACACACTACCTCCGACCTCTCGTGTATTTGCCACTCGGGCTAATCACTCTCCTAACAGAGCCATCGACTGCTATATTACCGTATGATTGGGTGTACAGAGAACACAAAACATAAAGAATCGTCGTCTCTGGAACGATGGAGCTGGTTGTCATATTGATCGAGTTCCCTCGTGTGTTTTAAGCCCGTCGTTTGTATTCCCACCTGCCAACGTCATCGCCTCTTCATCAGTTTGTCAAGTGTGGAGCTCCCCTGCAGTGTATACAGCACAACGGAGAGAGAGGACCATCGCCGGTCCTCTGCTCGGTGAAAGAACGGTCTAGGTCCATTTTGTGTGATGTAATAGAATCCCGCCAAGATCAACCTATTCACACCTTTTAAAGTAGTGGTGATTCGAATAATTTCAGCGCGTTTCAAAGGGTACAGGGGGGTTTGAATTAAAATTTAGTCAGGAGTTCATCGATACTAACACTGTACCACTAGTAGTTCCGTGAAGATATCTTTTCTAGAGTCTTAAGACTGCTCTTTGGACTTAAAGTTTAAATATCTCTTGTAATATCTACTTTGATTTGAGGTTTCCTACTTTCTCATGACCTTTCAGAGAGAGAAACTATTGTGATCGTGAAAGAAATCAAATACGAGATGTTGATGGATGTTGACGTTTCATGAACCTTAAAAAAGGTTTTTTTGCAATCCTCCCTGTCCATCTCTTACTGGGACTAGAGCCAAAACAATTCTACCAATAAGACTAAAACTTTGTATATTGGGTTTCCATAGTGTTCTCTAGAGAAGTTTTTGGAATCATCTATCAAATCATAAACTGTGGGTAGTTTACTTACGTGTTAAAAGGGAAAAAATCTATTTTCTCAAAATTGTTTCAAATGTGTATCATTAAAGTTCGTATCTATACACTGTTAAACATCATAAACAAAATTGAGCTTCTCATTATAATATTATCAACATGACTGAGAGCACATAACATAATAGAAACTTTCCAATTTCCATCATATCTCCGCAATTGTTTAAGAGATGAAAAGTGTGAGACTCTTAAAAATCAATAAATTATACTTGAAATAATCATAAATCATAAAAAAATTAAAAACATACACGAATTACTTGATCGATTGCTTAGAATTATAATTTCAAATCATTTGAGAAGAGCTATTAAATGAATCATCTTTTGAGCATCTGACATAATGAAATAGATAGATAACCATCTAGCCTATACTTTATTCACCTTGAAATGTTTCAGTCTTACCTTGATACACTACACTATGACGCTATCTTATAAGCCAGCGATTTTGAACCTTTTTCAACTCACGGCACTCTGACAAAACGCTAAAATTTTCAAGGCACACTATCAGTTTTTTAAGTAGAGATTTTATCATTTAAACACAATAGTACAAAGATTGTGTTTAAAAATTCTAAAGATATAAATTTTAATAATGACTTTATTTTTAAAAATAATATTTATTACGGATTTAAAAAGATGAATTTTTAATCGTTTTTTTTATTGCTTCTTTTTAATCTTCCCCTAACACCCGCAGCACGCCTGCTTACTCTTGGCGGCACAATGATTGAAAAACGTTCCAATATGTGCCATAGCTTAGCCAGACACGGTAACACTAATACTTTCCAGAGTAAACGAAAGGTACATACATCGTTTGGCCTAGGTTTAAAGAATTTTACCGTTAAATTTCGTTAATATTGGTCTATGTATTTGAAAGTTATTACGAAACAAAGATCTGGGAAGACAGACAGATCTAATAACAGGCTAAACGGAACCTCACTTCATCCGATCAATAAAATACTATAATATAGCCTACATAAATAATAAATATATTATGTGAGCCTTGTCTTGCTACCATCCTGTCTGTCCGCTTATTCGCTTTAATTGGTTAAATTTGAGGAGGGTAGAACTTGAAAATTACCCGAATCTGCCTAGAGGACAGTGAAAAACTATTTAAGAAAATAGTCTCAATAAATCTAGAAAGAATTTGAACCTCAAACTTCCCATCACCGGTAATCAAGTATCTTGTGAATGTGAAACTCAGACCCTGTGACAACCGATGTTGGTTACTCCAGATTTTAAAATACCCTAAAAAGGCATGTTTGAATGAATGCATACTGAAGAAAGTGTCATGGTAACTCAAAATGATATTTCTAAAAATAATACCTTACAAGCTATGTACTTAGAGTAGTCAACTAACAATCCAGGGAGATCTGGTTTGACTCCAGATGCTATTGATGAAACTATTAAATATTTATATAAAAGCTTGCCATTTTATCCAACTAAAAATATTCTGGCGCTAAGACTGTATGTGAAGTAATAATCTTACTGTCAGAGATTGAGTTAATTTATAAGTCGTGTTACATATCAATGCTTATAAAGTATAGGCCACTAATTTCCATAATCTTAAATGCCCCATTACCATGCATTAAATTTATTTTAAATGTATATTCATTTATAGGAGGCCTTATTAGTCAAAACAGTGTGAATCAAAACGATTTTTGCTTGTTCTTGTTTAAGACCGCTTATTCCAATGTAAGAATACTAAGGACTTGACATATACAGGCTAACCAAAAACACACAAAATTTAAAGCTTGATAAAATATATTTATTTATGTTGGACGCCTAGGCAAAGCTCCTTGCTTATATGTGAGAATATTTGTATCTGCGCATGCACCAGCCGTGCCTCTATTCTAACACGCGCGGCTCACTGCTCTTTAGTGTTTTACTGCTTATTATTATTATTATTATTATTCTTTGCACCACATTTTACTACCCGTTCGGGTTACACGCACCTACGCTAATGTGTAATGGTAGGGTGATTGTGAGATGAAATTAAGGACCTACAGTTTAAGTGGAATCCGAACCATGGTGAAGGCCTGGTATTCATCACATTCACAAGTTGTGATTAATAAACATCTTGTCAGAGGTAAAGAAAGGGTTTGGCAATCAGATAAATCTGTGCCATACTGTTTATTGCTAGTGATTTTTGTTCGATATGGAATAAGAAGACCAAAAGCTCATATTGATTGGAACTAGAGCTGTGTACGTTGAAAGTAACTCTAAAATAAAGATGAATTAGAAAAATTTTGGGATAAAATAGCGAAATAAACTTTTTGCTGGGTCAGTGAATTGTTATGTTTTGAATCAAACCAAAATCTACTCTGAAAGCGGGAAAGGTAATATAAAACTTTTTCGTCCAACAATAAACAGTTTTTAACAAAAATGTTTTGTTTGGAAAAAAAATGTTTTATGCTTTATAATGTGTTGGCTAGCCCTTGTTCACTAATCTCATTCAACTACTTTTTTCCAAGCAAGCTGTTTTAGGTATCTTAGGTTAGCAATATACAAAACAAAATATTATTTATTTCCGTTTAGTTATAATAGGTATAAAATTAATCTTTTATATTTTAGAAACTCGTGGATAATGTAATTCAATAATGCATGGGTAAAATATGAAGAGATGATTATATAAAAACTCGTTATTTTAATTTTAGACTAATAAAACAACCATACCTTTGCTATAAACGTTCTATAAATTCTGTATAATTACTTAGACATACAGATATAGTCCAATAAAAATAGGAAATATCATTTTTGGCAGTTTCAATAGTTACTAAAATAATTGTCATATTATATTTATACTAAGTAAGATATTGTCGCTCTACGATTTGTTTATGTGGAACAGACAATTGGCAATTAGCGTAGCTGAAATTAAATTATTTGAAGCATTTGAAACATGGTGCTACAAATTAATATTTAAAATATGGTGATGGCCTCAAATAAAGAGGTGCTAATAAAATCAAATAAAGAAAGGTATCTTTGGAAAGGTATAGAGCTGAGAAGAGTTAACATTATAGGACTTATGCTGAAACATAATATAGGAATGAAGATATTAATAGAAGATATGAACGGAAGAAAGTCAAAATGGAGACCAAGTCTGGAGTACATGAATCAAAGAGAGAAAGCTGTTGCCAGAAGGTATAAAGATTTTTAAAAAAAAGCCAAAGACGGGCAAAAATGGACAGCTACTGCAAACAAATTGAAAGATTGATTACATAATGTTTATGATGATTATCATGTTGACAGCAAGAAAATATATCTGTACTTTCTTAAAGTTCCTTCATACCGGAATCCTAATGAAGGTTATTTAAATGGCCTCATATCAAGGAAGTCTTTAGTTATCTAATGATTTATTGGCGTTTGATCCCCTCTCCTCCTAAACACGAGATGCCTATTGGCCGTGTCAAACGTTGACAGGACGCACTTACCTATGTGACAAGCCATATATATCGACAAACAAGATAATCTGATTGGCCGTCAGTCCGACCAATCACTAGTGGACCACAGTTCTCACCACCAAGTCTAAGGCACTCCAACCTGTCTGAACGGTTGGTTAGGAGCGCTAATATATATCGTGTCTGCCTGGTCAGATTGGACCAACACAACCTCTGTGCAGGCTCCTGACCACTTTTTGAGTTGTAGAGCTGATACAAAATAGTCTTTTCTTCTAAAAAATACATTCAGTTTACCCTGGAAGATATCATTGCTACTTTGGTTTCGCTACTACCCATTCCTATTATTATTAGCACCGTGTCTTACTACCCGTTCTGTTTATACGCACTTAAGCTAATGTGTAATGATAGGGTAATTGTGAGATGAAATGGAGGACCTACAGCTTAACGTGGTATCTGAACCACGGTGGAAGCCTGGCATTCCACACATTCACAAGTTGTGATTAATACCTAATCCTACCCAGAGTGATTTGATAAAGATTAGACTAAAATTCCTGTACTCCTTCTGGCATATATACTCACTTTACCCTAAAAAGTAGCAGTGATACTTTTATAGCACTATTGTCAATCTTATAAGCTACACCATTTTGTAACAAAGAATACTGATTTTGTTAGATTTCAGTTCAAAAGTAGACCACAATCCACCTAGAGTGGGTTTTTAAAAAAAACAGTGGTTTTGCAGGTCTTGCTTCGAAATAAAATATATTCAGTTTTTATTGTAAATAGATATTCGTATTTTTGTGATCGCGATTTCTATATTTTATTATTTAAATCATTTATTATTAATATAGATTTTCCCCTTACATGAAAAAAAGTTGCAGGAAATGAGGAAAAGAAGAAATAAAAGGAAAGAAATTAATAAAATGACTGCATATAGACTGAACGGGTAGTAAAATGAGATGCTAGAAAATGAATGTTACAAAGAAATGAGGAGCTACTTCTTTTAATGTTCATTTATATTTTTATGGACATTTCTTCATAACATTGACCCTGCCCACGCGCTTATTTACACTCATTTATGGGGATGATAAAAAATAACATTTAGGATAGACTACATGTAATCCACATTTGGATGGAAGAATAGTGAGAAATAACCTAAGAAAGATCACCTCAGTAAACGCCAATAGGATTCACACCCTGACCTCTCGCAAATATCAAACCATGCAAGACAGACGGATGCTCATGACCACTTCTCATATTGTGCGAGTCATATATTACTAATCCCCCTGGAAAAAATCCATCTAGAGAAAACTATTTTTAAAATATTTATTTATTTATCAGTTTTGCTGCCTAAAACATCAAAATGAAGAGTTTTTTTTAAACCGAGTTCCATCTATTTCTAAGTCATTCACACAGTTTAATTTGATGTACTGTACAGTCTCATATGGGCTATGATTAACTGTGGAAGGTTCATAAAGCATACATAGACTAATGGTACTTCAACATGATCATAAAACGCAAACTCTTTTTATTTTATCCAAAAAAATTGTTCTAAAATATAAATTTGAATATTTTTTTTAGCACCACTTCTTATTAATAGTTTGTATTTTGTGCACATGCACTAATGCAAAGGGATCGATAAGGCTTAGTTGAAAATGTACCCTCATTTTCGTGGTGGAAAAGTGAAAGATCTTTAAGGAATAAACATCATCAGTAGGTCTATGAACAACGGGGAATCTAACCACGATCTTCCCTTCGTCAGCCATCCAGTTTATTGCAAGTGTTACGCTTCAAACCTTGCTGCCACCAAAGTGAGTAGCTATGATTTATGAATTGTTTCCACTCATTAGTAACGTTTAAGCTAAAACAATAATACCCCATGTATATAAAATTGTCAATAACGGTATCGTGCCCAGATATAATATATTTAATAAAAAGTGTTTCTATACAGTCTCTTTATATTCTTGAATCATGGATTTATGATCTCTAATTAATAGAGTGGCTTCCACTTAAGTGAACTCTTAAAGCTACTTGTGTAAATATATCTGATCATCTTCTGTGGCCCCACGTGCTAAGGCGCTACTCTGATAGTAGACTTGTTGCTGATGACGAGGAGATTAGGGTTCAAAACCAATCGGGTGTACTAAGGGTTATTCTCCTACACCTTCCTACTCAAACCTCACGCAAATGCGGTCGCACTTCATCTAAATTAAACAACGACTTACTACCCATTTTGGTTATACACCTATTAATCTAATCTGTTTGGTAGCAGGAAGGTTTAATTTAGATGAAATATATATATAACAAATATATATCTGCACTTAAGGTTTTGCATGTGTAGCACATGAAGTGGAAGTCCCCATTCACCCACTCGGAGATACAGTGGGTCAACCGAAATGGGGGGAGGGGGGGTACAAAAAGGAATGGTGATACGATTTCTAGAACACTTTTCTCTGCTGAACGGAAGTTTCAACGGGGTAGACGTGTCCTTCCGACATGAATTTGATTCCCCCATTCCTAATCATAGCGCGTCTCCAACATTCTTGTAGGTCGTATGAATAAGATAGTTTGTCGCGAAGTAAAAGTCGTGTGAACGTTTACATTCACGGCGCATGTGCGAAGAAGGGTTTTGAGGTGGGTAGGGTAGGATAGGGATAAAATATGACGTCATAGGAGGGAGAAGATGAAAGCTCTTTCTTAAATGGCGGGGCTCGTTTCCATGTAAAGTATCGGGGGAATTACTTTGGGCTTTTCACCGACGACAGTGAATCTTTCGAGTTATTTTGCCCGGTATCTGTTTAGGAAGTTAAATAGTGTAAGGTTTTTTTTTCTTAGGGTGAGAATGGAGGAGGATTTGAATAAGTCCTAGTTTAATAATTATAGGTCAGGAGAATGTTTGTAGCTGTGTAGAAATTCCATTCAAATTATCTATTTGAAATTCCTCAAATGTTTAAAGTTAATTTTGTTGTGACGCTATTATTTCCAGAAAAAAATTAAAGTAAGTATTTACATCAGAAAATTAAACTTCATATTCTTTTTCTTAATATTTGTAATTAGTGCATTTAGCATAAAGGTACCTTTTTTTTAGCACCGCATCTTACTCTACATTTGGGTTACATGCATGTGTACTAATTACAAAAATGTGTGTTGAATGAGGAAGGCTGAATTATTTAGACGAAGTATACCCACATTTGCGTGGAGAGACAGTATAAAATCATTTATAAAACATCAACCTTAGTACAACTGACTGTATTCGATATCAAATGTCTCCATTATGAAGTACGTTATATTGTAAGAGTGATATCTTAGAATTAGACCATTCAACCACCAAAATACAAAATGAGTACACAGGTACTTAAATGCTTAATCTAAGCATCAGGGTGGTGTAGAATTATTAGAATAGGTAGCCTACAACTACACTAGTTCGGATATGGAATGTAGAAAATCAGAAAAATTAGTCCCACGTAAAAGAAACACCCCTACCTTAACACGGACAAAATTTATTCAAAACTCGGCCTTTTCATCAGAGGCCATCCATTCTATTACCAACTTGACGGCTTGGACCGCATAGTAACCGAAATGGGTTTTAATTGTTTAATAAATGTATTTATCAATGTAGTTCTAGCTATTAGTGATATTATAAAATAAAGCAATTTCATTAATAAGCCTATAAACTAAAATTTTAATTTAAAGTATTTAAATATTTACTCTATCTAAATTCAAACCTACAGTAGGCCCCACTCATAAAATCAACGCCCTAAGATTTTCACTCGTATATTTTAAAGATCATAATTTTGATCCAAATTAAGGATTTTTTTGATACTATACAAGTATCTAAATGAGCCTTATCTCAAAAGCTATTCAAATGTGTTCTTTTCTTTTCAAGCTATCCTAATTTTATTTATTCCCTTACTATATGTATATGATTATATAGTTTTAGGTGAAATTAATAAATTGATAGCTTGCTATGTCCCATTTCTCAAACTGTTATCAAAATATATTGATCAGTCATGAAATAAAATCACTTCCCAATTCTTGTTATGCAACGTGTATTTGGCGAGTTTAAACATTAATATTAAATATAAAACTAAGGGATTAAGTATTTAAAAAAAGGGAAATTTAGCAACAAATTTAAAGCGCTACTCTCGTAGTAGACTAGACTGACGATAACAGGTAGATCAAGGTTTTAATCTCGGTCGGGTGTGCTGAAAGTGGTTTTCCCAAATTGGTTTTCAACTTTGCCTACACTCGTATGTGGGTACAATTCCTATAAATTTAGTCTTCCTCATCCTTAAAACCATTAACGTGATTAATACATAAGTCCGAATGGGTATTAAGACATGGTTTTGTAATATATATTGGAATTTAATCAGAACGGAAAGGTGGGCTCTTTAAATGTACTGTAAACGTATTGATTTAAGGCTTTAATCTGATTGCTACTTTAGGACCTTATTTAAGCTCTTAAATCCTTACTACTTAGTTGTCAATTATTTATTCATAGGGCCCACATGCACTCAGACAAACAACACACACACAGTATGTATTGATACAATTGTCATGGAAATAACAAAGAGAATAAGGACGTAGGAAAACATCGAACCAATATCACTTAATCTACTCCTAAACATTGAAACAAAAAACAACTGAGATTAGAATTTAACTTCCAATCACAGTAACATCTGTCCGATTCCTGTTACGTAAATTCTCCAAACTGAATGATTACGGGTTTGCTTTCAAACTAAATTCCCATTATGTAATATAGAGGTGTGAGATTGTACCTTTATATCCGATCATCGAGTTTGTATTTACATTCGATGAGTTAATACCACCAATCTCCAAACACTGACAAAATCATTTAAGTGTTTGCTGTATTCCATTGGCGATAGACTCAAACTAATGGATGATTTTGGAAAACTCCATTCTTAAATTGGAACCAGCTGTTTTCGAAAATTAAAGTAGAAACGCTTGTATCCAAAAAGCCATAATCATAAATATTTTAAAAAATCAATATTTGGCACATTATCTAAGTTTAGTTTAAATACTATACTAAAATTTAAGTACTACACATTATCAAATATTAATATTTTTTCTTTAATATTATATACATTCATTTGAAATATTTGAGACATAATATGATGAATATGTTGATGGCGTTTCATAATAAATAATAAAATATTACTCAGAGTTTCTGACTATTATTTCACGTGATTATTATAAATTCTACAAATACCTATTTTAATTATTTGTTTAAAGTAAATTAAGAGATATGTAGGTAAATCAGTGGTACACCCATACATTTACTTTGGAGAAAGTTTCAATACACTCTTCAGTGTCGAATTAATCTAACTCGTCAATCTTGTGTTAGACTGGATTGTTGAATGTGGGGAGAGAGTATCTCAAATCCCGGTCGGGTCTACTGAGGATGTTTTTTACTAAATGGTTTCCCACTCCACTTACAAGCAAATATGTAGGTTGATTACATATGAAATTCTTCCTTCTTTATCCTTACACTATTAGAGTAGCTATCATTAAATGCATATAACCTGAACGGATAGATATACATGGTGATTAAAAAATGATTCTAAGCTTTTACTAATATTATTTAAAATTCTATAAAAGAAGGAGGAGCAAACGCCTTGCCTGCAAAACCCCTTCCTCCCTGATTGCGTGGCCGAGACCTTTTACTTTATTAGACTATGTGAACGATTTTTATGACTGAGCCATACCTCTTTACATGCAACCATTATCTCTTCATATATTTGGGTGCTAGTTTTTTAAATAGGCTATATTACGTTCTAGAAGCTGCCATTAAATCAATAGAGAAAAAAAATATATATAGTCCTTCACGTTTTATATGTAGATTATATTATATATATTATGTGTATGTTATATATCATATATTAGATATTATATAATATATTATGAATATATAATATATACACAATATATATAATAAAATCGATACATAAAACGTGTAGGCCTACGTACATATATGTTTGTATGCTTAAGACCTTTTGCATGTCATCTTAGTCAAAGTAGCTTACAGTACTAATTAGTAGACTTATCGTAAGTTCTCAAGGATCTGTGTCTAGAGTAGCACATACATTTTAGATCTGTTTTAAATCAGAGTACTTCTAACTAATATATACACTATTTATTGATGGGGTCGTCCTTCTAAGTAATTAGTTATTATATAAACGCTAGTATTATGTGAACTTTCCTAGGATAAGTTATTTTGTAATTCATGCTATCTAATATTTAGAAAGTGCACATAAAACACACCAATGAAAACAAAGAGGGTTAATCTTATCCTTCCATACAAAAAAACTCTCAAGACAATTTTTTTTAACTGGACAAATTGTATATTTATTCGCTACTATTGGGAGGTTCTTACAACTTTTTCATAATATTCATAATATAAACGACCATTGAACGCTATCATCAATTTTGAATACTGTTTGACATAAAACATTGTAAGTCACCATAAGCTACTATTACCCACAAGGCCACGCACGATATGTGTGTGCGTGTGGGATTGGTGTGTCAAAGATCGCGTGGTTAAGTAACTCTAATTAAATCACTCGCCTCGCCAGGCTACCCCTTGAGTGCCACGCAACATTCCAGGAATTACCGATCTCGCTTCCAGACATTAGTTAAGGGGGTCATAGACGTGACGTGTGGGGAGGGGGGCGGGGGGAGAAATTATGTGCACCCGGTCGATAGCACCACTGTGCCATTGGGTCAGAAAACCCCCAGCCCTCTATATAAGCGCATGTGCGACATATATTACGTACTATCTGGAATTTACACGTATTTTAAGCTAAAAGGGTCAGGTGGGAGGATGGTGTAAACTAAAGGAAATGTAACCTGCATTTTGTTTTGTTTCTCTCCACGTTTTATTAATCATTTGGGATTTTTGGCATTTAAGTAAACTAGTAGGTATAAAAAGGCAGAAATTAAAGGGAATATACCCGCATATTCATGGAGAGATAGAGATACATTTTTGGGGAAAACAGCCTCAAAATACCCGGACGAAATTTTAACACCAACCTCCCCATCACCCTCGAACCAGACTAGGTGAGCGTGACGTTCAGTCCACACGTCCACATATGTTGGATTACTCATATCCGCCCTTCTCGGAGCACGCCTCGGCCTAATGTCCTCCTCGTCCACATGAGTCCTTCCTACCTGGGATGATCTTTGCCAGGTAATCCAGACACATGACCGCCGTTGCATGACCCTGTGACACTGCTTTGCTCTTCGCTCGTGCCGTCATAAATTGTCAAGGGATAGGAGGTTGGAAGGGTGTTAAAGGGGGGTAGGGAACTAGTAGGGGGTAGTTTTTGTAGGTTACATGCTCTAATTTGTTCCAGTGGATCTCTTTACCCCCCCCCCCCTTCTGCTCCAACCCTTCCAGTGAGTCCCCTTGCATTCCTAATGAGGCCCCCCATTATTCCCCATATCTTACCCATACGCTATGCGGGTGTAATGTTTGGTTCACATATTAATGTAGTGTCACGTGTAATGGGATATATTGGTAGCTTTAGTTTATTGCCTTTACACAAAACGCCATGCCTCACGTAAAAGTGGCATAAATTGCACCACGTAGTATAAACTATATTTCCAAAATGAATATGGCAAATTGGCCAAGACAAGAGTTTAGAAAATATTTAGATTAATAAAACTCTCCAGAAACAGTCAATATAATTGTGTGAATCCCTCGGAGTATGTAGCATTACTAAGATTTTTTTTTCGCATGTTTACATAAATTGTAATATTACTATGTAACTATCAACATTCAGAACGTTTAATACGTAACCATAATTTAAACCAAGAAAAGGCAGAGGAATAGAGTAAACCTACTGCTAATCGAGGATGAAGCAAAATTATTAATGAATGAAACACATCTTAACAGGGGGCAAATGAAAGCCACAATTCCTCTCGTATTCATCGAATTTATTAAACAGCTCTCACCCCATCGTTTTGTACCAGAACTTAGACTGAGTACAAATGAAAGTAATTTAAAATAAATCTCATTGAAAGAGATTATTTTGCCCAATAATCGGCTGTTTTAGTCAATGAAACTTTAAAAAGCTAAAATAAACTTTTATGTTAAATTTTTATCCTTTTTCCTGTGATGTGCATCACCAATTAATGTCCCCATGACATAAATTTAAAATAATTAATTTTTTTAATCTCCTTAGGACTAAATATGTTTACATCCTGGTAATATAACATTTTTAAAATGATTTTTATTCTCTACAGTGGTATTATTATGCCAAATATATATAATATACAAATTAAAGGTCTGCGCTACCATAAAAAGCACTTCAGAGCGCTTCTAGAATATTTAGAAATTTTCCTAGCCTTCGGCAGTTATGGTGCTATGTTGTCATATAAAAACACTTGAGATAGCTTCTAGAGGTGTTTAATATCTAGATATTTTCCTAGCCTTCGGGAGTTAGGGGCTATGTTGCCATAATAAAAGCTTCATATAGCTTCTAGAGGTGTTTAATATCCATACATTTTCCTATCCTTCGACAGTTAGGGGGTTATGGTGCCATTAAAAACACTTTAGAGAACTTCTAGAAGTGTTTAATATTTCGAATTTTTCCTAGCCTTTGGAAGTTAGGGGGTTATGTTAATATATAAAAAACCACTGCAGATAACTTCTAGAGGTGTTTAATATTTAGAATTTGTCCTAGCCTCTGGCATCTATGTTTCCATAAAAATCACTAGAGATAGCTTTTATAATTGTTTATCATTTATAATTTTTTCTAGCATCTGGTAATTGGGGGATGTGCCCAGTAAGCCCTCCCTGAAATTATTGGCTTGCTACGGCCTTGTGGTAGACGCTCAGCTACAGTCTAATTCTCACATGAAAAATATTATCTTACAATTAAAAATGTTATATTAAATCTTTCTAATTTCTCGTATTCGTAGGTCAAGTCATGTGATATGCAGCTGTTACTTTTGATAGAAATTATCAATAGGCCTACCTATAAAAGAACCCTAATAATAATATTATAAAATGCTATCAATGTTGGAAGAAAAATAATTGTATATTTTAAAAGTGAACAGTGCTAATATCGTCATACATTTATACATCATCCAAAGTTAATTTTGATCACTCGATGGCAAGCGATGACCCATTTCAATAGTAATCATCAATATAATGGAGTAACTTTGTATTCACCAAACGAAATTTATTAGATCTCTGTGGGCTTAGAGATGGCGTGGGAAGGATTATTCCAAACAGTTTGGTTACATTTATTTTCTACGTAGAAAACATAAAACAAATGTACGGCCGTTTCTATTGGCTGGTACACGCGAACGCGCGTTCACTCGCCTTTCTGCCTCTTGCGTTGTACATTTTAATGGATGAGCTATATTATTTCGCGGCGCCAACTAAACTCCCCTTCTACCCCACCGCCAACCATTACCGGCATCTGTGTGATGTGCTTGCGTGTGTGATCTCTCTCTCTCATTCTATGTCTACCTCGTTTAATTTCTCCCGCCATCCTCTTGTGTGTATCCCACGAGGGCGTATCAATAATTAATCAGGGGCAAAGGGCCTTTCGCATGCTGTGTTGATGAAAGTTGCTTGCGATGCCTGAGGGTCTTCGGGGAAAGCACCGTTTTACTAAACTTTGCAAAGTACTCATGCTTTTTTTTTCATCCAACATTTATTTTGACAGTTAAAAGCAACTTCCAGGGTCGTACTCAAAATGTAACTTTTTTTTTTTAGGCGAAAGGGTAGGATGTGGGTGCGGAAAGGCTCTTACACAAACTCGTGGTGAAGAATTTTTTTTTTTTTTGCGAGCTTTGAAATATTTTCAAAATTTTAAAACTTTTTTAAGAAAACCGTTGGTCCTCTCTTTACTAATGAAGTTTTATTTTTTTAGAACCTTTTTAACATTCTAATTTTTGAATAAAAAATACTACCCTACTTATTGGCGTTATGAATATTTATTAGTAGAGCCTCAATAGATTTCAAAAACATGATACTGTTTTTATGGCAAGGAAATAGTTAAGGAAGTTTTATAACTATGTTAATCTTAGAAAAATAATCGTTACTCAAGTGAGAAGAAAAGGCTACTCAACAAATTCGAGGACGCAAAGAATTTTTAAACACTATTTATACATTCTTTTTTTATTTATCACCACGCCTTACTACCTGTTCGGTTTATACGCTTATACATGCTTAGCAGGAATTTATAACTTAATTTAGCTAACAGTGAATTTCTTTTGAAACAATTTAAAGATTTTAATATCAGAATTTGTGTTGTAAGTAATATTCATTTTATAAGACTCTGATGAGCAACCATCTTAGGCATTAATGGGAATTTAAATGATAAATTGTTTATAAAAACTTTCTGAGAAAGGGTGTGGGATAAGTTGAAGGAGGAGGGGAAGGGTGAGAGAATTGTTTTCTTACCATTGGCATTGACAAGCTCTCTATAGTCTAAAAGTTCAAATTGATTTTCTAATACCCACATCTGTGGTCACACGTTCTAAGGCATCAGTCGTTTGGTTGCAACGAAAGTGATTGTAAACAACTGATACATCATGGTGGCCTTCCCATTCGATCGTCATGCAAATGTGGGTGAATATTTTCAGCATTCATTTCCTCGTCCCTATCTAATAAAGAGATCCTTATAATAAACGCACATACTTGAAAAATAGGACAAGTTTAAATTTACCAACAAATGGCATTATTTTATTTCATAAAAATTGTATATATATTTTTTTCTGCTAAATGCTTTGTAAACTATTTGAAAAATGTCCCTCACCAATGGTTTGGGGAATATGCAACAAAGAGCCACTTCTCATTGTGTGGGAAAGCAAATAAAAACCTCAACTCTAGTCGCACACAGTGTGTGACCAGCCTCGTCCAAAACTAGAGCTACCTATATTGGTAGGGAAAGGTCAAGGGAAATAATTCCCTTTGCAATCATTTACATCCCTGAAAAGCCATGCAAATATAACATGATTATGTTGATTAATAATTTTTTCAATATTCCAAATTTAAAAAGTGAGGTAGCTTTCATTGCCATTTGTATAAATTAGCTTGCATGTAGATTTTCTAAGCCAAATGTCAGATAAAATATAAGGCACCCGATTTGGGACGGATGACTACTAAAAATTGTAAAGGTTTAGTCAATTAAATGTATATATCTATAGCTATAATAAATATAACGATTTTATCCATATAGAAGCAATTAAATATGATTTTATCAATCTCTCAAAATTATATCATAAAAGTTGAAATACTTCGCAAAAATATTATATATATCTTAGAAACAAATATTGTTTAAAGGGCGGCTAATTTAGGCCTATTTAACAAAAATGTTAAAATGCATAAGGCTATAGGCCTAGTTACAGTATACATGCATAGTTATATATATTATATAAGTCTATCATATATATATGTTATATAAGTCTAACAACATTTGATAAATAATAGGCTTTATAATTTCCTTATATTATATTTTTGGTTCTATCCGTGTTCAACTAATATTACTGTTGTGTAAACTGAGGGTGTCTGTGATTTTCCCATACTCATTACACACTAGTGCGAATGCATTTCCTATAAAATCATCCTATTCATATACCCTTTATATTAAGTCGTTATTAATCGGTGTTTTAATAACCCACATACACGCCATATTCGTGAATCACATCGTTGTAAAACAAAACAGGCAAAATTGTTGACTCTTCAACAAGTCTAACCTAACTAAGAACTTCCCTTACCCCACACACCCCCTTCAGTAAATTTATAAATTCAACACTTTATAATCAGATCAATGCCTTCATCAACAATATCATCTTTTGAAGAAGGGTTGGGCTTGTACTGCGCTTGTAATACTGATCATCATTAGGAGTTTACCCTCATCCCTGCCGATAAATGTGTTACGGCTTGCATCACTAATGTTGTTAATAATATTATTTTTGGGAAAGTGGAAGGGGTGGGAAAGGGTATTCTGTAAAAGCGAGGCTGTTGGACTAGTAACAAACACGTTGTAAGCTTGGGTGTAATCCCATCTGGCACACAAATAACCTCATAGCTTACATAAACATTATGGACCCCACTACCCCTCCCCTCTGTCAACCCCTCTTTCATAACAACCCTTACCTCCCACCCCTACGTATAGCTTTCATGGAAAATGGCTTCCCACCAAAACGGACGGTGGGGATTCAGGCTTGATTGCTATTCTGCTTTCAATTGGCAAAGTGACAATTTATATCTATTAGTGTCATGAAGATACTTCTTTTGATTGGTCTATGTTATAAACTACTTCCCACCCCCCCACCCTGTCCTCTGGTCGCTACTTTCACCCCGCTAAAATTATACATGTGGTTTTACTAAGGGTGAGAGTATGGAATTATGGAGCATGTGTTTGGGATGGAGGGAGGGGTTTAGTTTGGGTATTTGGTGGTTTGTTAGATATTGGGAGGTGGGGGGAACTATTACAGAGTGTGAAAAGTGGATTTAATATGATGTACTTTTAGATTATTACGTATCATTGGACATGAACATATATATACATTTTTTGTTTCGTGAATATTATTTTATTTTTGAATTTGCGAGAGTGATAAAATCCATCACGTGATATATTGTTTTTTTAATTTGTTTATGATAGTTAAGTTGTTTGATTTATGTTTTTATTATTTTTATAGNAATTCAATTGGACACAATGATGAGTTCTTTCTTGTAGAGAAGGAAAATATTCACTATAAAAAAATCGGGTCCAACTAGGTGACTATAAATACAATGACTAACATGAGTTAACAATTATTTTATTAGTAAAAAGAGTTGGGCCCAGCCTGCATAGCTATGCACGTGGACTAAATGGTAAATTCATATATTATGTTTTTACAGTGGTGAGGTTTTTAATACCAGACGGATGCTCTGAGTTTCTTACTAAATGATATCTCACTCTTTCTCCAGTGAATGGGGGTAAAGTTTCTATCACCATTACATCCCCACTTGTGTAATAATAATAATAATAATAATAATAATAATAATAATAATAATAATAGTGGTGAGTCTGGGCCACATCCATCTGTTGCTAAGTTTTTGGAAAGATTAGCCAGTACTAATGTACTGTTGTCCATCCTTTTCGTAGATACTTTTTCCTGGTCGTGATGAGGTGAAGGAATAATGGTGATGGTGAATATGAGGGTGTGGAGCCAATAAAGCTCTTAACAACCCGCTTTGGTGACCGTATGGTCTAAGGCGTCACTCCCGTGTTTGACTAGATTGCCGATGACAGGAAGATCGGGGTTATATTTTCAGTCGGGTGCACTGATGGTGGTTTTCCAAAATGTTTTTCCACCCTCCCTCCACTTAAATGTGGGTACACTTACTTTAATCCCTAGGTCATTAGCGTAATTAGTACATACGTGTATATTCCTGAACAGGTAGTAAGATGCGGTTCTGAAATAGATCTTAACCTAACTTAGGCCTAAGCCTTACTAACCAAATCCTGTTTAACTTGGTTATTTCCTTTTCAAGAAAAATCCGTTGGTACCAGCCGAGAGTTGAAACCGGGACCTTTAGGTCAGCAGCCATGGCCTCTAACCATACTATAAGTCTGGTTGTAGTTTAATTAAGTGCTTGTAATACGGATGGGTCGTATGATGTAAAGAATAAGATTTATTATAATTCTTCCTCGCCTTACGAAATTACGCTCTCTCAAATAGTGACGCCGACATTGATTGGTTCCACTAGATTTAAATAGTATAATAAAATGGTGGCCAATGCAGTTTTTAACAACAAAAAAATCTGTAGCTTTTTTTATATAAGGCAAAAACTTATTTTTTAGTTTTACTTAGCCTTAATATTTTAAATTTAAACATTATTAAATCAAGCTTTGATTAGTTTTTAGCAGCATATCTTACTACCCGTTCTGGTTATACGACTTTATACTAATTACTCTAATGTGTTAGGGATGAGAAAACATGAATTAGGGGAATTGAACCCACATTTGCGTAGAGGTAGAGTGAACAAAATTTAGGAAAAAACACCCTTATTTTACCCGACTGGGAACGAGCCTTAATCTCCAAGTTATTGGCAGTCAGTCTATTGCGAGAATAGTGCCTAGACTTTAATTAATTCGAATATAGTGGGAAAATAGATCATTTTTATTACATCTTATAATCCAATACGAAACCTATGATATTGCACAAATAAAACTGTAAAATATTACCAATTTTTGACTATTTTTTTTAAAAGGCTCTTTCTGTCAAAACTTTACTGTAGTCGATTTATTTATTGCTTGTACCTTAACGTCACACACGCTCAGTCACCTACCTAGTCCTTAATACAACAACACAAATTGTGCGATGGTTGTTATAAATAGACAGGGTAAGACGTGACTCACAGGAATGGAGGTATTTTAGTGTGTGTGTGTGGGGGGTTTGGGAGGGGGCAAGGGGTGTTCCTTAGGTCCAGCACGCCACCCTATTAATATCACATAGCTTTGTGTGAGTGAGCCTACCACGCTATGTTTCGTAGCATCACACCTTCTCCCTAGTTCTTATCACGATAGGTTCACACACCTATACATTGGAAAAAATGATCGTCACTTTAATAAATATATCTACTGGTCAATTTTCTTAGTCAGGGCTTTATAATCTACAAATATATATATATATATTTCTCGCAACTAAAGTTGATAATATTTTATTATATTACTGACCCGCCTCATTGGCGTAGTTAGCTAACGTGCTAGTTTCGTGTTGAGCTATACTGCCAACGACATGAAGATTGAGGTTTGAATCTCGCTCGGGTGAACTGGGGGTGGTTTTTCTTAAATGATTTTATATTCTCTATCCACTCAAATGTGGGCTCACTTGCTCTAAATATAACCTCCCCAATTCTTAGCCCATTAGTGTAATTAGTACTTAAGCGTACAACCCAAACGAGTAGTAAGATGTTGGTGTTAAATACAAATATTATATTATTACTTTTGTGACAGCCGCATTTAACATTATCTGACTTATGAATACGTGGAAGTAGAAGTAACTTTAATATTTGTCAGATAAGGCGCTTCCTATGAAAATTGGTCTGTAATAGCGTTCTTTACTAAAGATAATTTTGGAAGAATTCTAAAAATATATCATGGGATCACACTTTCATTCATCCTTGATTTATTTACAACCTGACATTTCAGTTCACTCTTCATCAACTCACTCAAATGTAAAGTGCAAAATTTAGAAAGGTTTCAATTTTATACTGCTCAAATATATTAGTATCGCAAGTAGTATAATCTCAATCCTCTGAAATAACATGAATAGGCCCACAACGTTTAATTCTAATAACTATTAGGCCCATTGAAGCATCATGCGTCAATTTTTCAATGATGGTTATCAACTGTAGCCTTACTCTCTTCAGTGGACGATTGGTCTAAGCAACGGTTCCCAACGTGAAGTTGGGGGGGTGCGTGATAATATGTGAATAGTGGCTAAAAGAGCTACTACATATGTCAGCAATGTAAGACAAAAGATCAGTCAACAGTTATGAAACTAACTCAACGATATGGCAACGGGTGGTGTGGGGTTTCTTATATATTTGACCTTGAGAAAATGATTTCCCCTTCAAATATAAAATAGTTTTATAAGTATCAATAAATTAGAAGTGTTAGTTTTTATAGTAACTTTTGCTTTTTGAATGTAAAAATAAATTTAGCTTTATTAAGACTTTGTTTTTTAATCCCGTTATTAGACCATTTATTTTCAGTTGCAACAAATAAATTAGAAATAACGACTACTGTATTCATTAAACATTTTGAATTTTGCTAATATCAAGGGCACAATTCACGGAAATGGGCTACCAAGGGATACGATAGAGAAAAAAATGTTGTGAACCGCTGGAAGGAATCACTCTCATGTTGGGCTAGTCTGGTCAAAACGGGGAGATCGGGGTTCGAATCCCATTCTAGGTCTAATGAAGGTGGTTTTCCCTAATTGGTTTCCCACTCTCCTTCCACGCCAGTGTGGGTAGATTACCAGTAAAATGCTTCCTTCTTTATTCCTACCCGATTAGAGTAATTATCGTGTAAGTTATGCTTATAATCTAAACAGTTACAAAAACGTGGTGATAGAAAGAAACTAAAAATAAAATAGACTGTAGCCTATATATTTTATAAGTGTAAACCTTAGATTCCTAAAATAGAGATAATTTATATTCAGAGTCCCTCATATTATCTCTGATGTATAAGATATCATTCAAAATTAATAAATTAAGTTTTTTCATTAGAAATAAATTACATACTAGTCGTCGGCTCCTGTAGAAAAATTGCCTTACTCTACTTTATTGCTTGCCAAGTCATGATGTTTGTAGTAGAGTCCCTCATAAGTTCAGAAGTTTAGTGATTTTTGTGAATATATACCACTTAATCAGTTTTGTTTTAAATATCTCATATACCCATTTCAAAACATAGATAACCCTGTCTTAATTTAGTTCATAGCTAAGTTAAGATATAATTATTTATATTATTGTTTCACTATTGAAAATGTATAGTCCATGCTATGATAATCCTCGAGGTAAATCATTTTGTTGAAAACCAAAATTTTTGGTAGAACTTGAGAAACTGCTTGTAAAAAGATTATTCTTAAATAAAATGGTGGATCTATACTGTGGATAATTTTTTGAAATTTTAGCTCATACTTTTTTTTTCTAAGGAATGAATTTTTTTATATAGCTCCGGGAATAGTTATCAAAAGTATTAAATTCAACTCTTAATTTTAAAACTCCATGGCTTGAGCCTGCAAGCAAGCTACACTGTCTGAGTAGCCATGGTTGCTTTTGCGATAATAGTACCAACATTTATGGATAGAGGGTATCACGTGGTCAGCACAACGAACCCTCCAGCCGTTAATTTTTGAATATATAGATTGGGACTATTCCTACTTGAGAGAATTAAAGCCTTAACGAGCCTTAGAAAATGTCAAAATTAATCAAATAAGACCGCATCGGCTGAGCAGGCTTACAAATACGTCAGTCTTGTTTTGCCTGATTTACATGTGTAGTGAAGATTTAAGTTCAAATTCTAAAACAGTGTATCCAAAATGGTTTTGAAATTTTTTATCTTGTCTGGTTTGGCGGTGAAGTGAAGACTGAGGTTCAAATTTCCAAAATGATTTATCCAAATAGATTTTCACCACCCTCCTCCCCCTCTAGGTAAATATGGTTACACTTTATCATAATTATACCTTCCTTGGCTCTACCCCCTTCAAGGTATATAGACGCTCAGCTCAGACGGATAGTAAGACGTGGATAACGTGAAATTTCACCAATGCCGGTAATCGAACAGAGAATCTCTAAGCTCAGTAGAATAACTCAGCAGAAAGGTGTGATACTGACTGAGAATAAAGTCGGATTAAGAAATAATAGTTGCAAAGTGTAAAAGGTGACGCCATTTTTAATTGTATCGTCATTCGTCAATCATTCTGACACGTCCATTTGCCAATGACGGCCATTACTCGATCGAAGGTTGTCATTGCTGCCACAGCGCTGACTATATGCTTCTCTTCCTTCCCTCGCCCAACACCCTTATATAAATGCTAACGCATGCATTACGCTAACATTACAACATGTAAGCTCGTTAGGTCTCCAAGTTAATGTCACCGCGAGCGCACGTTATGTTCACGTCTCCCTGTAAACCACCACAGAAGCATGAATTATTGTAGACTCTCTAGTGCGTCGATTTTCCACTTGGCTCTCTGCGTATCGATCTTTTGGTTTGCCACAGGTCGTCACGAATCGAGTTCTTGTACACTCGATGACAGAGGAATAATATCGTGTTGATCTCGTTTCTTAATTGCTTCTGTATTGGTATTCTCTGCTTAGAATGCAATTTTCAATATTTCTTGAAATAGGACCTAATTGGTAGGACAAATTGAAAGCGTTAATTAACAAGGTACTATTATTTTCATTAATCTTTGAATACACGTTGTCACAAAAGTGCTAATTTATTTGATATATAAAAATACATTTTAAATAGTGCACAGGCAGGTTGGGTACGAGTGGTTTGAGGCTTGTTATGTGTAAATTCCCATGTGAAAAGATATCCCACTTATGTTAATTAAATCCCTGTGTATGTGCCATTTGATAAGAGATCCCCACGTATGTTTATTAAACGCCTGTGCGGTGCCATTTGATAAGAGATAACTCACCTGTAAAATACCTCTGCTGAGATCTAACATGTGCTAGATACCTTCGTGGTTCCATAGGAAAAGAGTACCCAGATATTCAACATGTGTGTCTATGCTGTCACATTTAATAAGATATTTCATATATATAACACATGTAAACCAATAGGGCTTATAAGATAAAAACAGAATAAAAACTAGGTCTTATTTTATTTGTCCCCGTGTGTATATTCATATTGAGGTTCGATTTGGATGATAAACTCACGCGACTCGTTTTATTGCTGTTCATTCTATGAGTGCTCATAATTTATTCAACGATTAAGAAGTAATATTTTTACTTAATGTACTTTTTTTAGATATGTATATCTTGTTTGACGATATATATTTATTTTGGTTTTCTTCCAAGCTTATGATATATCTTATTATATACTAATAGGAGTTACTTATCTTTACAACAGACACAACGCCTGGTTTCCCGACATTCAACATTATGAAACCAGCATCGATGGGCACGTGATATAAACGTCAGGCTCATCTATTCTAGTCTGTGGTGATGGGAAGGTCGTAACTAATATGTTGGCCTAGTGATTTGCAATCTGATTTTAATTTATGACCTCATGTGACACATCTGAAAGTATATTTCATATGTATATATTATATCGCCCTTATTCCCACCCAATTAATGTAATTAAATGTGGATAGTTCAGACGGGTAGTAAGATGATTTGAAAAATAGCTAAATGTAAATGGGAAAACCTCCGTAATTTTACCAATGATAATCTTTCGACCGTGCTAGGAATTGAATCCGGAACTCTAGACTTAGTAAGAAGACACACTATTTTGTTGGCTTGGTTCTCTTTTGAGTTGATGTGTGCGTAACCTGTTACTACCCACATCTTTACACTCATGGAGTAGGCACGAATAAGATAATATCTATAGTAAATTTGCCCAAGTTTAATTAAATGAAGAATGTAAAAATTATTCATTAAAAACAACTTGTACTACACCATACTTAGTTCAAACTCGCAACTCTACGTCACCGGAAGTCCAATCTATTTGGGGAGCAATGTCTCAGACTATTTGGCCAATGTTCTTTGTTAACCTGGGCATAAAATCACAAACTAGAAGTGTTTTATACCTCATTTGGTTGAAGGTAAGATTGTGTCGGCATAGGCTCTGAGAATCTTAATTTTACCCCATGAGTTTGTAAATAAAGTCAATGTTTAGAGAACGTAGTTTTGTTTTATTAGTATTGAGTAGAACTGAGAAATATGTGTAGTGTAAAATGTCTTGAAGGAGTGACTCAAGCGAAGGGTGGAAGTAAAACGAATCTAATAATTAATTAAAGGGTAGCAGGGGGTGTTGTTCTATATGCGTGTAAGAGACCTGATATGGAGAATAGAGGTGCTCCTGAAGTGTAAGACGTGCAGCATAGGTAGTACTTTGTAACCATAGTCACACATGCAGCAGAAACATTGACATTGATTGTAAGAGAGACTAGTAAAGTGGAGGCCATGGGAATGAGTTTTTGAGGAGAATATTAACTGCCACGAAGTGAAACAGGATAAAGAATGGAGTTATCCGGGCAAGAGTGGGGATACTGGGAGTACATGAACTAGTATAGGAAGCAAAGCTCAGACGGTATGATCATTTAATGAGGATTAAAATGGAAAGAACATCAAAGAGAATGAAGGAGATGAATTATATAGGCAAAATACCGCAATAAAGAGATGGTAGGAGCAAATAAAAGAAAGTGTAAAGTTAGAGGATATGAATGGTGGAAGAAATGAGGAAGATTGAGGCATCTTACTAAATTGACCCGTCTATAGGAAGGAAAAATTTTATGATGTTAACTGATGAATATTATAGTGACTTAAAATATAGATCTATAACAATAACAAACAATCTACACAAATTGAAAATACAACTTAAGAGTTTGTAAATATAATAAATAAAATATATATTCAATTAATTATTGACTTTTATATACATATAAATAGCTCACATTTTAAACGGAAGTATTATAGACTTAGATATTGGTTTAAAAAGACTTTAATAACTACTTGAAATACTATACTATACTATACCTTTTCGAAATATTTTTAGCTAATTATTTTAATCTGTACCTTTTTTCTTTCTTTCTTTCTTTCTTTCTTTATTTGTTTCTTTCTTTCTTTATTTCTTTCTTATATTCTTATATCTGTTTGTATGTACTTGCACTTTAGAGTAGATTAATTATACATTTACAAAACTTCATTTAACTATAATCAGAAATATATTAGTACCATCCTTCTATTTTGAAAAAAAATATATTTTATATTATATTTATTAATCGAATATATATGGTAAGGATAATTAATGAGAAAAGAATCCTTTTTTACCTAGAAAAACTATGTAAAACAAACTATATTAAAAACTCATTCCCTAGTACACTCAAATGGTATTCGAACCTTAAAGATCCAACCTTCCGGGTGAGATCCAAGCATGCCATTTGGATACGTTGACGCTCCACTCATATTAAACTTTAAGTTCAGATTCTAGTTTTAGTCTCTATTTAGAAACTGATAATAGTGATGAGCACCGCGTATTTAAATAAATTACAAACCATAACTACGTTGCACTGCTTCACATACACACACAAACACACATTTTGACCAGACTTATGCCAAACCTGTTAGTCCGTTTTGCTTGGCCTAAACCTCTAGTGACAAAAAAAAAAGCCATGGCATTGCCTGATGACGTCACAATTACACAAAAACTCGTGCACGCAAGGGACACGCGGCACATGAATCCTCGTCGGGGGAAATTAATCAGGGACACGGTGGAACATATGCTTTCGTTGATAAGGGAAATAGCCCAACAGCAGTTTTTTACCGACCATTTTTTTTATCACAGTTTCAGAGTGGACTAATTTACCGTACTTCTCCTTAATATGTATTTTTTTTAATTCGTGCAGTTACATGGATGTTAGCACAATAAATATGAATAATCTTTTTACTTTTTTAAATATGATCACGATATCTGGTAATAAACGCAAAAATAATTAGTTTTAATTTGGATTGGAGCTAAATGGACATTTAAGTCATGGAATAGGTCATTAAATTGTGTAATGTACCATGAAAGTCATGAACTCAGATTTAAAGGAATACATTTACAAATTTAAAATTTAGTAAACCAAATGTAAGAACGTTGGTGGATAAATACTTATGAATCTAATTTAAACGTAGGTGTATCCAATAATAGATATTAAAAACTAATAAAACAATGCTTTAAATAGTTTATTAATAATTGTAATTGAGCTTCACAAAATAATATCAGGGTTCCTTAAATGCTCCTTGGTATCGTTTACAATAATCATTATGGTTCCGCTTGCTTGAGAGGAGTTTCTACAGTCAAATTTTGATAGGAAGACTTTTAACTGACAGCTAGAAAGAGTGAGCTGATATGTTTTTCTTTATTCATACGTCAAGTGATGTTATATTCACCCTTAAATTTTGATGTACGTTATCAATATCTATAACATTATCATCATCATTATCATGGTGTCCTAAAGCCAGTTTCCTAAGTTTAGTTATGTGAGAGCTTTTCATTTCATCCTGTCTTTGCACAGTCCACTCTCATGGATTATATCCCAATCTTGTCCTCATTCTTTCACATCTTTCTTCCCTTCTCTATCCATTGCATCCTTGCTCTTCCAACTGGTCTCGTCCCATTTACTTCCATTTCAGGGTATTGTCTTCCTTTCATTCTGTTGTTCATTCCACTTAGTCGAGCTCTACTTATTGTTTCTAGTCCACTCTTACTTGCTCCGTTCTCCTTCACCCTCTTTATCCTGTCTATTTTACCTCTTCTTCACATTGATCTTATGAACTTCATTTCAGAGACCTGTAATAGATTGTTGACCTATAAATTAACAATGAGACAATAGTTATTATTATTATTATTAACACCGCGTCTTACTACCCGTTCGAGCTATACGCACTTACGCTAATGTGCGTTGGTAGGGTGATTGTGAGATGAAATGGAGGACCTACAGTTTAACGTGGAATCCGAACCTACGGTGGAGGCCTGGCATTCCTCACATTCACAAGTTGTGATCAATACACGTCTTGTTAGAGGTGAAGGAAGGGTTTGGCATTCAGACAAATCCGTGCCGGGACCGAGGATTGAACCCCGGACCCCCAGCACGGAAGTCTGACACCTTACTCCTAGACCACCAGGCCACCCAACAATAGTTAAATATTACTAATGTTAACAGTAAAATATATATTTTTCTATTTTCTAAAGAGTTAAAGAAGAAAAGAACAGCTTAAAAGGAAGTGCACCCTCATGAAAATTTAGAAGGGATGGTAAAGCAAAAGTTATAGTCCATTAGAGGAAAACAGCTTATATTGGACCCGTCCAGGATTCGAACCTCAACTTACCGGCTACGAGTCAAGTCATAGATTGCGTTATCCCACAGTATGGGCCATAAAAGTACTCTGCGAGTACTCATCATATCATACCCTCTTTTTACTTTCTCTCTATCTTACAGGTAGAGAAAGTATGGTGATCGTCAAAAAAATCGAACTCGAGATTTTGATGTTTTTGTCTCATTGACAAAATATAAGGCTCTTTCAGTCTGGTTTTCTTATTGCAGGAAGGTTGAGGTTTAAATCACACAACCAGTTAGACTGATAATGTTTTATAATAAACGTATGCCTTTTCTCTCCCTACTTTATTTTGGTCACAGTTTTCTCTAAACTCTATACCTTTATCGTCCTTATTCCATAAGCGTAATTAAATGAAGATAGCACGTTAGGGTGGTAAGATGCTATGCAAAATAAAAACCACCTTTTGGTGAAAAGTGTAACTAACATTTATATAATAATTTATTGAATAGAAACCAAACCTTATCAAGGGAAATTTACACTTAGAACACAGAATTGAACTATATATTTACGACAGAATATAACTATTTTTTTACGACCCTATATGAGTATATTGTGACTTGGTTGATTCTGGACTTGCACTCTTCATTTATTTCATGATTTTCTTCCAGGTTTTCCAAGGTAGCGAACAAAAGTTGTATATCTTCAGGACGGATGTATAAAATGTAGGATTCTAATTAATGTTTTGTGTTTAGTTTTTCCTAGACAATTACAGACTAGCCTTGGTAAAAAAAAATTTAAGTGAATGCGTTTCTCTAGTGAAAGGTTTTGTTTCCTGAAAACGTTTTATTTTTAATTCTCCTTTTTTATTTAAAATGTACTCCCTTTTTCTCTATCTGTATTTCTCTTTACACACCGCTTGAATATCCTGGATTCAATCCAAGTCCAAAACTTTTCGTGTAATTCATCGCGCGAATATAGTATTGCGTACTCATTAAATTTGAAATACGGTGAAACCCTTAATTCATCTCATTAAAACTTGAGATAATTTTCGTTATTATTACGAAGAGGTTGTTATTTACTGGAGTGGTGGATATTTTTGGTTACCTTTATTGAATACGTTTTAT
This sequence comes from Timema bartmani, assembly GCA_902151455.1. Classification (NCBI taxonomy): domain Eukaryota; kingdom Metazoa; phylum Arthropoda; class Insecta; order Phasmatodea; family Timematidae; genus Timema; species Timema bartmani. The sequence goes on along the minus strand of CABFWB010000140.1, from coordinate 167,365 downwards.
TTTCGTTTCTTGGAGGAGCGTTATGAAGAAAATATAACTTAAAACGTGAACATTTTGAATGAGATAGATTGATGTGTAAGTGTGAGGGATTTTTTTTAAATATCCAACTTAAAAAAATCTATTGAATTAAAAGGTTACAAGAATCACCAACCAACACCCACCAGTAAACTAGCTATCTATTAACTACCGAAATAGTTCTTCCATTCATTTGGTTTGTTTTTCTGGTAGCGGGGAGATAAAGAGTTCAATTTCTTGTTTGGTGTTTCAAGTTTTTTATTCTAATTGGTTTTCCTCTATTCCTTCCCGCAAATGCGTGTAAATATAATCTCAATTCTATTTTACTCATCCCTACTTCATTAGTTTAGTCCGAACTTATTGTAAGACGTAGAGTACACGCTGTAAATGAAATGAAAAATAAAAATTACTTACTTACGAACTAATTTAACCCAAGAAAACACAATCAAATGTATCATTACATTCATATATTTGTCTGGAGCTGGGTACAAATAATTAAGGTTGGCTGTAGGTGCAATCATTCTCTCTTAACACTCAGCCACTCAATGAGGGCTCATATTTCCCCTTTGGTTGAGAAACAGGATGCAAATACTCTTTTACATTATTTTATAGAAAATGCTACGTGACTTGGGAAACATCAAACCAGTTATCGACAACTCTTTATTTTTTTGTAAAAAAAAAGTTGGTCCAAAAACTTTTATATTTCATTTTATTTATTCGTTGAAAATATGATGAAAGTATGAAATTCAGATTTCCTATAGAAAAACTTTAAAAAGCCTTGGGGATTCGAAATAATATCAGGAAACAAAAACTCCATTCCTATTCTTCACCACCCAATGTTTTGGGTTTTTTTACTTCTAACATGTAAACAAAAAGAGAGGGAGCTAACTTTCATACATTTATATAAAAATAAAAGTTTTTGTTAGTGGTCTGTCATGTAGTTTGAGATGTGTTTTATAGTAGTTGTACATGTGTTGTCAGGAAAGTTTTCCGAGTGCACTTTATTTAAGAGGACTTTAAAACGATTGGTTTTGTAAAAGGTGGGTGCAAGCCAGAAATAGTGGTATATCATGAACCTTATTAAATTCTCTGACCCAAACTGGTTAGACGCAATTGGGGGAGGGTGACAAAGAGGTATCAGTCTCGTTATGACTAACTTCCTGGTGGCTAAGGATTTGGGCTCCGAGCAATGACTGGGTGTACTAAGGGTGAATCTTTTAACAATTTTACACTCCATTTTTAGCCAAATGAGGGCAAGTTTGTTTTACAAATTATGACTTTATCATCCATACCCCATTGGTGTAAATACGTGTAGCACCCTGAAGGTAGTCAAATGTAATATATATATTACAAATCCTACATGTCAACCTCTGTGGTCTTGGGTTAAAGTACTTGCCTCAGGACTTGATGCTAGTGGGTTCAAACCCAGCTAATCTCAACGGATTTTTCTTGAGCGATAAAAATCCGTGGAACAACCTCCCTCGGAGGCGAAGTAAAGCCGTCGGTCCCATGGTAATTGTGGCATGTAAAATAACCTTGGAGGGTATGTTAAAACACCTCTTCCAACAAAATTGGTAGGCTCTTTCACATTCCCTCATAGAAATTCTGTGTGGAGAACAACGGGTAGCCTTCACACTTTCTGAACTCCCCTAGTACATGGGTTTTCTACCAGATGGTGCAGGTAGCACTAACCAGCCGAAGGTCTTCGTGCATTCACAGCTTCGGATGGATATAAATAGCATAAAACCAAGATGCGAGTTTTTTACTTAAGAAAAATTAAAAGCTTTTATTTCTCTATTACCAATATTCATATTACAAAGAACATTTATCACCAGATTTGGGGGTCTGCATTTCACTCACAAAGCCAGAGCAGAAAATGATGAGTAGATCAGGGTTAAAATCCCGGTTATGTGTACTGAGAGTTCTTTTTTTCTAGTTAGGCTCACACTCTCCCTCCCCAGTCTAAATTATACCTTCCTTATTACTTAACCATCGGTGTCTCTTTGCGGATAGCCTGAAGGGTTAGTTAGACGCTGTGCACAATAAAAATACATCCTTCATCTGGAATCGTAGGAAGAAACTTCTTCCCTCACCAACTCCAATGGCTGCTCTCCGTGGAACTGTCATCGAGTCTTCATCCTCCGAAGGGGAAGCACCCCTAACATAGACCACGGTAATTGTATTGTACACTCCCCAAGGGTTGGTGTGTTCTCCATTTTTTCCATAATTCTCTTCTTTCCGAGGAAAGTCAAGGCAATGAACAGTGAGATCCCC
>CABFWB010000140.1:143581-164983 GCA_902151455.1 Timema bartmani | reverse complement strand
TCCCCCCCCCCTCCCCCCACTCTATCGCTTCACCATCCTCCACTTCTGGGTAGAACGAGGATAGCACGAACTATTGTTACGACTTAGGCTGAAACAACTTTCGGAATTACCCGAAAGAGAAGGCACGTAATCAATCGCCCTTTTCTCCCAAGTTGATTGCGTCTGAAGCATTCTTCAATGGATAAATGTATAGTTCTGGTGTCTTCCAAAGAGACGCCGTGATGATCCTCAAGGACACTTTCGGCTGCTAGAACATTGGACCATTTATAATTAAGTCCTATTGCAGTGCGTGAATAAATCTTATTTTAACTAATGTTAAATATTTCTAAAGCTATGTTTTTCCCCATAAAGTATGTATTTTAAGTGCAGCCTCTACTAATAATGTTCATAACTTTAAACACCTATACATAAATATGTTTCCCACCATATCCAGAGTGCCATTAAATTTAGAGGATGTGTCATAGGGTGCATCTAAGGGTTTTACGTTGATAAAAATATAAAACATTTATTTATGTACTAAGGGTAAATTATAAACTCTAAACTACTTTAATATTTTGCATTTAATTTATAAATGTGGTAAGATACTTAAGTTACTATAGGTCCTTATTCTAGCTTTTTTACTATCACACACACTAAAATAATTAATAAGTAAGTCTACTGGGTAAGAATGAAAGATTTAATTCAGACGAAATACAAATTATCCACGTGAAGAGAAGATTAATTAATATTTTTATACTTTTTATTAATTACGTTCAACACCGGGGTTAACCCCATCAATGGGAACGCAGACAAATAAGAGGATTATCTAGACTGGTTTGCAGGTGATGGGAAGATGGGAAGGTCAATGTGTGAGTCCTGGATGAGTGTTCAGAAGATGGTTCTTTCCTGAGTGTTTAAATAAATTGTTAATCGCATATATGGGTACTTTTCCTCAAATTATATCTTCCTAATAAATAATTTACTACAGTTATTATTTGTTAAATTCTGATAGGCCGGGACTAAGAGAAGAAGAAATAATTAAATTTAAGGACGCACTTTGGATTATGAGCTCCATTTTCATATTTGATATTATTATTGTTATTATTATTATTATTATTTATTATTATTATTATTATTATTATTATTATTATTATTATTATTAGCACCACGTCTTACTACCCATTCGGGTTGTACGCATTTACGCTAATGTGTAATGGTAGGGTTATTGTGAGATGAAATAGAGGACCTACAGTTTAACGTGGGATCTGAACCACGATGGAAGCCTGGCATTCCACACATTCGCAAGTTGTGATTAATGCATGTCTTGTCAGAGGTGAAGGAAGGGCTTGGCAATCAGATAAATCTGTGCTGGAAGCGAGGATTGAATCCTGGACCCCCAGCGCAGAAGTATGACAACTTACTCCTATACCGCCAGGTCACCATAATTGATTGTATTAAGTTGTAGTATATTTTTAAAAGAGTCAACATATTTTAGTATAACTAACACTGTTATAATATTACAATTAAATAAATAAACACAACCTTTAAAATATGAGTTTATCCACACCAAATATTTTCTTAGTAAACTTGATTCTCAGTTTTATTTTCTTAAAATTAAACAATTTTATTACAATTAAAAGCCATTTACTTATAGGAAACACTAATCCAAGAAGTTGTGAGAAGCTAATTTTATTATTTCATTACAAATCATATAAAAATGTATGCTTCATCTTACAGACTTCTTCGCACCTGTATGTAAATTATAATTTTTGCTCGTAAGATTATGTAAAACGAAATAATCTACATTGTCAAATAAACTTAATTGGAAAAAAAATATGCATTTGACCAAAAAGCATACATAATACACATTGTTACACAAACATATTATTTGTTCTGTGGTTTTAAAACTCCCATTTCCTAAAGCTCTATTTAAAAATTTATATTTGCCTACAGCTCTGAAAAAAACGATTTTACAGAAGATTCTTTTTGATAAAAGTTTCTTTTAAAATTCCTACAATTTTGTAATGATGAATTATTTCGTATTTCAAATTGGAAATCTTAGTTAATGTAAGATATCCTCAAAAAAATTTCATGGGAAAATGAGATACTCCATTTTGATTGTAATATTTAACAATATCTATATACAAACCTTGATAAAAATCTTTACAGCCGTGTTTGATAAAAAAAAATTCTCTTTTTGCTTTTATATATTTACCCTTAACTTTAAGGTTGGATGCACAGTCTCAAAATAACTCTGAAAAACGTTATGAAAACTCTAGATCCAAATCTTAGCCCGATTAGTAAAATGGTTTTTATCTCTATTCCTAGTAACAAACAAATGTAATTTAAAGAAATACTTCTTAAAATTCAGGGGATCATGAAACACCAACATCCATAAAGATCTCAAACGCAATTTGACTATATACTTGAATTAATGTAGAATTAGTTAAAATAAAATATAGGGAGGAAAACCTACCCTTGTCAACAAAATAAATTCAAAAAAATATCAGCTACGACCGAATAAACTTACAAAACGGAATGCTTTCCTTCAATAAAGAAAAGGAATCAAGGTAAGTATTTCACTACCTATGATCTGAACTGTATATTGCCTTTATGATCTTCTCTTCATAGATATGTGGATGATATGATCATCTTATATAGTATGACGGTAAGAGGAGAGAGGAATCCTATTAGGTCTAAAGGTGGTCTCTTTCTCAAGATTGTGAAGGGGGACCAGTTGTAAGGGAAAGGCTTCTACTTCCTTACAGATCTAAATCCTCTCCTCCCCTTCACCCTTCTTCCCCCAAAGGTACAAATTTATTTCCCTTGTACTGAGGCCAATACCCAATTCAACGTTGAATAGGTTTCAATGGCCTCTTCTGGCTGTTTAGCTACCCCACCCATATTTTCCCCTCGATATCTTGAAAACCACCCACTATACTGATACCCCCAAACTCTCAAACCACTGTGTCGTAGTCAGAACCACCCAAACGGAAGGAAGAACGAATTGCTTGCGGTGCGGTTTCCACCATTCTTTTTCACACTTGAATATCGAAAATAATACTATTATATTGAAAGGCAAGGAGAAATCCTTTTTCAATAAAAAGTATATAGAGGTCTAAATATTACAATGTGCTACCTTACTTAAGTTAGAAAAAAATGCTCATAGAGAGTGAGTTTCTTTTTTCTTGTGACAAGTGTTATCACCCTTCTGGCATATCAATATTTAATTTCACTAATTGGGTAAAATTGAGAAGAAATCCACGCACATTTTCATTAAATCACACTTAGCGCAACCATCTGGGACTCGAGCCCCAACCTCCTTGTAATCGATAAATCAGTGTAGATGAGCCTGACGACCAATCCCCGTACCCAATTAAGCAGGTTTAGATCAGTAGTCAACCCCATAGCCCTATATATCTCTATGAAAAAAAAACAGATCAGTTTTTGCTAAGAAAAAACTCTCATTGATGGCCGCTTAGCCTAACGCGTCATTCTCGGATCAGACTTAATTACCAGTGACAGGAATATCAAAGTTCGAATATTCGTTAAGTGAATTGAAAGTGATTTATTTACTAAACAATTTCCAACTCTTTTTATACGAAAAAGAGGGGTGCATTTCCTTTAAATGCTACTTACTACCTGATTATACATTTAGTGTAAATATTATGTGGATGACAGTGCTCAGAAAAAACGTATTTTCTACTAACATAGGTAGCCTACTCACAAGTATAGTACAATTTTCATAGGAAGGTAAATTTAGAAAATAAAAATACACCTTTGTTTGTGTAAAATTTTGTTACATTCTGCTATAAAATTATTGTTACATTAAAGGAGTTGATAATTTTTATCAGTGGATTGTTCTGACTAATCTCAATGATGTATAGCTAGCTCGTGTACAGTTGGGTCAAATAATAAGTCCTCTTTATGATGAAAACATAGCCATATTACACTTAAAGCTGTTTTATCTCGAACTCTCACTGGTTGGTCTGTTTCATCAGCTATGAGGGAAAAACAAACCACTATGTATTTCCACACGGAATAACAACGAACTGTGTCCCGTGCCTCCTAGTCCCCAAAATAACACACTTGCCACCGAAGGTTGAGCCCAAAAATAATTTATGCGGTCAAAACATTCCCATATAGGGAGGGCTCATGCTTGTTGTAACTGTTTGGTTTATCGTACTGGTGGAAAATAGGGGTGGAGGTCATCGGTTTCGAGGCCTCTCGGAGGGGTGGCCGCATGTAAATAATGTCAAGCATTCATCCCTCCTCACATTCTCCCACTTAACAACCCAATCCTCCATCCATGCTTGATCCAGTGGCCAATTACCATGAACCATTTTCAACCTCTAGCTCTCTCTCTCTACTCTCTATCTTCTTCTTCCTCACATACCCTACTTTGTTGTTTCCCGGTCTGTACTTTGGTACCAACCTCCCCCCCCCCCCTAACTACCCCTTTACACATACACCGGAGTACGCCACTGCTAGCTCTCCGCGGTCAAAATAGCTGTGGTTGACTGAGCTATTTTAGTCGTTACTCTCTCCAAAACGCGTGTGTTTGTTCAACCTCTTTTCTCTCTCTCAAATAATATATCTAAAAAAAGTGAAATAGATAACAATGATCCTATAGTTAAATGCAGCAACTAAATTTTATTTTAAGACTTTGTACTTTACACAATTACATTCGAATTACTCTCTTCACCCATAAAAAAAAACATGAACTTTTATTTTAACACCGTGTCTTACTAACTGTTCAGGCTATACGCATACGAACATTAAAAATATTAATGCATAATTATTATGTACCACAAACTGATACGTGATGGCTACCCACAGGATCAGTCCCGATTGCTGAATCAAATTAAACATATTATTTCGACAAAATTCAACACAGTCGTATATACAATATTTTGATAACATTTATACCCATTAAAACACAAAACGCTCCCTCATAGGAAACAAAATCAAATCGAAAATTATTCCAATGCATCAATGTTATTGAGAAACCAATTCTATTTTCCATGGGAAATGTAGATACACCAAAAGGGAAGAATAGTTATAATACTCGTCTAGCAGCTGATACAATTATTGATCCCACCTTTTTAATTATATTCAATAAATAAGCTCTAGTAAATTTTTTACTAAATTTACTAAAATGATTTTTTTNAGATTTAAAAAAATCATTTTAGTAAATTTAGTATATATATATATATAAATATAATGGTTAGAAAAGATTTAAAAAAATCATTTTAGTAAATTTAGTATATATATATATATAAATATAATGGTTAGAAAAGATTTAAAAAAATCATTTTAGTAAATTTAGTATATATATATATATTTAGCCACGTCTTAGTAAGCACTTGGACTATACAAATGCATTAAATACACTTTTGGGATAGAGAAAAGAAAGGTATAATTTCATAGGTACTGTTATCAAAATAGAGATGATTAATGTCCCTTCAATTTATTTTTTATCTGTAGTAAAATAAATATCACTGAGATCATAACATAAAAATGAATGCAAATAAAAATATTCTAAAGTCACTCGAATTAGAGGATATGTTTTGCTAGCGCATTTTTCGGATTGCATCCCAAACAATTGCTACAAACCCAGTAATTAATTAAACGCTACAGTCCAATTTAAATATGGATAACCTTATCTGAGAGTTATAAAAGTTACTTGATCTACTTTCACGTATTCATACGTCAAGTTACGTAATCTGAAATTGTTAGGTTTGATAGCGTTTACCAATATTTATAACATGTCTATGTAGTCGAATGGTGTCCATATAAAACTTGCGTTCCATCTTTTTATAAAAATTGTAGGAATACAGCGTTTGAGATTATGACATTTAGAAATTGGTAAATATATGATGAATTCTGGCAAGTAGGGTTGTCGTACCAAGTTTTACTCAATACTCACCATAGATCGATCCCTAAAAATGGTTAAATTTTTGAACCAAATATGTGAGATATTTGTCAGCACAGGAGAGTGTTTTCGCTCATGAAAAGGAAAAAACACCCGTGTGATCACATTCAACGATACTCATTTGTAATCTATTTTGAACGCGCTAATCTCGTGTTGGACTAGACTGCCAAAGACGGGGAGATTCCAGTTGGGTGCACTTAGGGTGGTTAATCCTAAATGGTTTTCCACTTTCCCTCCACGCAAATGATGGTTCACTTCCTCTAAATTAAGCCTTCACAATCCCTAAACATTAGTGTGATTAGTAAATTGGTGTATAATCTGAACAGGTAGTAAGACGCGGTACTAAAAAAAGCAGAAAGAGAGATCTAAAGCCACTCACATACTTGATTCAAATATTCAAATTTTTTGTTAAAAAAAATACAGAAAAAGTATTTACATTTTGTATGGTTTTAATTTAATTTTTAATATGGTAAGGATTTTAAAATTGAGATGTTTCCATTTAAGATAGTGACAATATTGAACTTTCTGAAATGTGGCCCATGGTCAAACGATGCTTGGTCTAACTAAATCCTCAAGCAGTCTCGCGATAGACTGGACTGCCGATTATGGAGAGATCAGGGTTAGAATCCCAATCTGGTTACTGAGGATGGTTTTCCCTCAATATTTTCCCACTCATCCTTCACGCAAATGTGGGTCTATTTCCTCTGAATCAAAACCTTATCCATAGTGCATTAGTGCTATTAGTATGTAACTTATGCGTATAAATCAAACGAAAAGTAACACGGGATTATAGCAAAAATATAAATTACTATAAAAATCACACGAATAATATATTAAAATGTTATCATGGTTGACAAAAAAAAAACGTTTGTGCATTATAATAAGCTAATTTATAGCAAAATATTATTAAATTAAAATAGATCATTCACACAGAATACCAAAATAAAACTAGTGGCGTAACGTTTTATTAACAAGCTGTGTCAGTATTTTTGCTTCATATCTCAATAAAAATGATTAGTGTTACGGTACACGAGGGAAAGATTTTTTTCACTTCCGGTTCGCCTCCAAGCCCCACACACACATGCCTTTTATTACCGCGGTAATCGATATTCAACTGTAGCGGGTCACCACACCACGCACTCTTATTACCATACTAAAACAAACAAACACACACACGTGCATGTCTTGTCCGAACTCTCACTCGCAATAGTAGTAGAAATAGTGGTAGAAAAATATACTCCATTTATGCAGTCCCTACCTGCTTCCCACCTCTATAACTATTTGTGTCTTTATTGTTGTTATTGTTATTATTATTATTACTATTATTATTATTATTATTATTATTATTATTATTATTATTATTATTATTATTATTATTAGCACCGCGTCTTACTACCCATTCGGGTTATACGCACTTACTCTAATGTGTAATGGTAGTGTGATTGTGAGATGAAATGGAGGACCCACAGTTAAACGTGGGATCCGAACCACTGTGGAGGCCTGTCATTCCACACATTCACAAGTTGTGATTAATACACGTCTTGTCAGAGGGGAAGGAAGGGTTTGGCAATCAGATAAATCTGCGCTGGGACCGAAGATTGAGCCCCGGAACCCCAGCACAGAAGTCTGACACCTTACCCCTATACCGCTAGGTTACCTATGTGTCTTTAGTAATTCTAGATTAATAGACCTCGAGAAACTCCACCAAACCTGTATCTTTAAAATATTGTGTACTTTTCTCAACGTCCACATATCCAAAAGATAAATACTTTAATTTCCCAAATCGGTGGGCACGCGGAATAAATATCAAGCTCATTTAGTCTCGTTTTCTGGCAAAAGAGAGTTCCAGGTTTAAATCCTAGACGAGATAGCAAAGGGTTTTCACTAAATATGTTCACATAATACTTACACTCAAATTCTGGTAAGATAATTCTAAACTATAATTTTCTCATAATTATATTTTTAACGTAGTAAAAATGTCATACAGCACATATGGTAGAAAAAAACCCATCTAAGGCGTTAAGTTCACAGTAATCTGAATTACCGGTTAAATGGAGGACGTGCTTTGAATGTTGTCTGGGTGTGTTAGGGGTGATTAGTCGCTCTGATTTTCACACCTCCTTTCCACTAATGCAGGTTTATTTCCTATAAGTCAGTGGTCCTCAAACTATGTTTAGATAGCACCGCTTGGTCATGACTTAAATTCTAATCTACCTCCACAGTGAAATTTTCCGAAATGACAGTGTCAAATGAGAAATGGCAGTTAATCAAAAGAGAAAATTTCCCTCTATTGCCTCGAAAATTCCCGACAAATTGGTTTTCCTGCCATGTTTGGTTTTCTTGTCATTTTGCCAATCGCATTTGTACGACTGCTCACGTACCACCCTTTGAGAACCTCTGCTCTAGGCTATGCTCTCTTCATATATTATTGTTAATGAATATTGTGTTAAACGTACTATTTAAATAACAATAACATCCGCGATGATAAACACGTTGAATAATTACCAGGCTCTTCAAGTCACGATTTTCTGATGAGAGGTCTATGATTGAGTCTAGTCAGGTGTAATAAGTTTTTCCCTAAATGGTTTCCCACACTCTCTCCACGCCATTTCTAGCACACTTTCTCTAAATCAGTGATTCCCAAACTGGGTTAAGGGTACCACCAATGGTACCTTCAATTATTCCCGCTGGAACGCAAATGAGAAGCCTAACAAAACAATCAAATTAGTTAAAAATTGGAAAATATATAAGGCCTCATCAATTCTTATAAATATATTACGAACAAATCTAGCAAAAAGTACAAAGGTATTTAACCAGGGTTTGAAGGGTGGCAACACTGATTCAAGATCAGACTACTACGTATTATGTGGGACACCATTAAAAATGTGCAAAAATAGTAAATAATTAGCATTATCTTGGTGGTACCCCAAATTACAGAAATTTTGAAGTGGTCCCAGATTCAAAATGTTTGGGAGCCCCTGCTATATTTTATACCGACTTTATCTCTACTTCAATAGTAAAATTGGTTTATAAACCCTATCTAATTTGGTAGCCTGTCTGCCTATTGAGTTAAGTTGAGTTAAGGGTACCAATGTATCATTGGTGAAATGTGGGCTCCCCCTTTCAAAGTGATTAATAAATAGCAGGGGGCTGGTAGCTGTGTATATTCTAGATTTAAGTTAACTTATAAATTGTGTGATGGTAATATAATCGGTTGTTTGGAAATTTCACATTTAATAAATTAAATTAAATAAATAGTAAAATTTAAATGCACATATCCGGGTGGGTGTTTGGACGTAGTGGTAAAATAAAAAAATAAAAAACTATTTTTTAACAACTGACACAATGTCCAAAGTCTTTTTAATGTAGAAACTTTTACTCTGAGTGATATAATATGCTTGAGTGAACTCACAAACACATGACGTGTGTGGTCAGATCGTTTTAACTTTTCACTCTTATTCGCCTTCATACACACACTCGTCTCGCTTTTTATTTTATAACGCATTTTGCTGTTTTAATTTATGAATTAAATGTTGCTGTGCTCACCAATTATACCGGGATTAAAAACCTTCTTTTTAAAATGTAGCAAAAATTTCAATTTTTATAGAATAATTTTTTTATGTCAAATAGAATTCAATAATTCTTTAGTATAAAGAGTTTAAATTTTTCCACATGGTAACCTCAACATTTCTTGAATATCTGTCAATAGTGTCCTGGAGTTGAATGAAAACTTTTTCTCTTCATTGAAAAAGTTCATAAGCTAGTTTTGCTATGCTCAGGACATATATTTAACAACAGTTGATAACACCAGGTGAAGAAGATTAAACTCTATATTTTTACTTGAGCAAAAATGTTTTGTTATAAAAACTGCAAAAAAAACTGTTCTTTTCCGTGTCCCCTACACACCCACCTTAATAATAGGGTAGGGATAAGAAAGATAGTTTTTTTAGTTAATGCTAACTCATTCTTGCTGAGGAAAATAAGGAAATAACACAATAGTACACCAGATAGAAATTTGAGCTGGTCCCACAATATTCGCGAATTCGGACGAATGTTTCGGCCAAATATTCGCCCGAATGCTCGCCTACACTCGTGCCTCACTTCTGTCATAAAACCTACACGAATTTTCGCATTCTGTGGACCTCACACACTTCTTGCGAATGTCTACCCCGAATATCTAATCAAATAATTGGCTTTGGCGCTAGACGGCTGCCAATACACAATGGACCGCACACCAGTGCTGTTGCTGCTGCAGTTATTATACTGAGTGTATTGTTATTGCAGCTTATTATGGCCAGAAAGCCCAAAAGAAAAAGGAGGTGGTGGATTGTCAAGACACCGCTCCCAAGGTGAAACCACTCGAATGTTGGCCTGAACTATGTTTATATGTACCATTTTAGGATGAGAATTTCAAAACTTAATACCTCATAATTTAATAGCTGAAAAAATCTCAACATATATATATATATATATGTGTGTATTATTTATTTAACTTTTATAAATTTGTATTTTAAAAACATATTTACTAAACAAACGTTACTTATATATATAAAATTGGTTTTTATTTAGCTTCAAATTTAAACGTTAAATATGTGTGCATTAACTACACAAAGCTTCTTGTAGCTTAATATTGATGTAATGTAGGACTACATCACCAAATGTTTGTAGGTAATGAAATAATTAAATTTCCCATTAAAATATTTGGTATCTATATTTTTAATTAATTCTTTTGTTTTGAAATAGTATATTAAATATAAATGTTGTTCTCAGTGAATGAATGCATAGTTATTAAATACAAAATATTTAATATTTTTCAATTTTAATTCACTTATCATTATAATCTAGTCTGGTTTTATGTTGTCCCAGCTGGGATTATTAAGAGATTTTTTAGGGGTTTATAAAATCTACTTACACATAAAAACAAATACACTTACTTTTAAGTTCTACCATATTCATACCTACCGAAATAGCATAATTAAAATTCATATAGTCAAAATAGCTGGTAAGATATGAATAATAATAAATAAATAAATACATTAATTCATTTATTTTGGAGCAAGTAATTTTTTAATCTTCAATTATTTTAATCTATAATTTAATTAGAAATTTGGTTTTATATATAACCGAAATTTTTAATGATATTATAATGTAAGCTATTGGTTTTTTAGTAAGTACATATAATTTAAACCAAACTTTCAACCAGATTTAAAAATTAAGACATAAATAATGTATTAAAATAAATGGTACATCGCACCGCAACGACTTTCTCTTGCTTTTATCTTAAGATATATATATATATATATATATATATACTAAAAACTTATAAGATTTGTGAAAAGAAATATCAGGTCTACTAATTTGCATGATACATAATGTTTTTTTGGTTTTTCTAATATAAATTAATCTAGGTTAGTCTACGGATTACAAATTTTAGAAAATTTGAAATATTTCAAAAATGAAATTAAGATTGAGCTAAAAATAACTATCTAATATATTTTCATGATAAAAAATTATAAATTTTTATTTTTACGAATATCAATTATTGAAGGTTGATTTAAAAATAGCTTATTTTTTTAGAAATGTTTTCTAAGTCTTATTACACTTTATGAAAATGTTTGTAAGATTGTATCATACCATTTATTTTTTAAATAAAAACAAGTAATTTATCCAAGCTATAAATAGATTAGATATTCCAAAAGATGACATCGTACCCTCCCATCCATCAACTAGTCTCCCCCCTTTCACACTTCTTACACTCTCTCGCATGCATCTTCCCTCCTTTTCCCTCCCACAAATGTTGAGAATTGCACACGAGACAAACACACATGAAGCTAGAAATATCACCTCACCTTCCTACATCTCTGTACATCCCATCATCCTAAATGAATCATGGAAAAATAAATATTCAATAAGGACACAACCCGCGTCTGCTGTGTAGNAGGTTCGAATCTCGGTCGGGTGAGCTGAGGGTGGTTTTCCCCAAATGGTTTTCTACCCTCCCTCCACGCAAATGCGGTTTCACTTACTCTAAATTGAACCTTTCCAATCTCTAATTAGTACTTAAGCGGATAATCCGAACGGGTAGTAAGACGCGGTTCTAAATAAATAAAAGGATGCAATAGCGTATTAATAAGTTGGTCGATGCCTTAACTTTATTTGTACTTGCATTAGGATTCTTTACGGGCCTCGTGTGTTACAGTGATCAGAGCCCCTGGATGCTGAAATAAAGGTCATGGGTTCTACTACCAGCTGGTACTGGGAAAGTTCCCATTCTCACCAGGGCTTGGTTAGTTAGTCTTAAGTCAGGTTTAAGATCTCTATTGGCTTTACTTCATCATATTTGCTGCCATCATCCTCTCATCTCATCGAGACATGGATAGAGCCTCCCATAAAAGGATGTACGGTTAGTTCATTTGGGTGTTCCCTGGGCTAAAGTACACCAGTACTGACTAATCTTTCCACCAACTGAGCAACAGATTGATGCAGTCCAGAAATAGCATTATTATTATTAATATAATTATTAGTGTATTTTAATTTTTTTTCTCGGTAATGTGTTTCTTCGTTCTCTACCCTCTTATTATGTCGTGATGTTATTGCTGGTTCTATTATGAGAGTGGAGGAAGATAGGAAGGGGTGCGAGGGTGTTTGTGTGGAGTATTCTCGTCTTCGTCCAAAGGGTCTTGTCTGAGGATGTCTGCGAAACCCTAAGTCAGGTGGTCCCAGGGGATCGAGGTGGAGTGGAATTAGAGGGGTGCTGGAGAGAGGGGGATGAGATGAGAATTGGGTGTACTGGGGACATGGGTAAGGTGAGGTAATGGGTAGAAGGGGAAAGAGGGAGAGTTTGTTGATGGGGAGTAGCCGGCTTCAGTGGGCTTCTCTGGCTTCTTCCCACCTTTTTTTTTCTTCTCCCCTTTGAATGGGTCATTCGATTAAGTGCGTTACTCTGTAAGGTTAAGGTAAAAGTTGACAGCGTGTCAAGTGCGCTTATTGTCACTAATAAATTGTATAGGGAATACTCTTCAATATACTAGTAGAGTGCACAAATAAACAGAGATAATACAACATTTACATAATAAATCTTACAATATAATCTACATACTAACACGGGATGATATGACGAGACAAAAAATTAGTTTCATCAAATTGGGTTCTATATACAGGTACTATTTACAGAAAATAAATAGCAATTGTGTATGAATCTCCATAATCTATAGTGGCGGTTTCAAGGGCTTTTTACTAAACTCACAAAATCCTCTTGAAGTGGGTTTCGGTGGCTCACTTGGTAAGGTTATTCTTGGTCGGTCATTAGCAGATGAAGCTGAACCAGCTGAAGATGACATTATTTTTTTAAATAAGTAGGCTTATATGAAAATTATTTTTGTTACTCTTATTACTTTCAGAAACGTTCCTCAATATCAAAATCAAAACTGAGAGTGAACAATTCAATTAGCCTACAATGTTTTTATTTTCTCCTCATTCCATGCGCTTAGGCTAGACTCATTGCGTTTCGCTAATTAGTTAAAGATGATCAAGGTAGAATTAATAGAAAACTGAATCTTATTTTCTTAAGACTAGTCCACAAGCACGCGGGGAGATATATAAACCCTTATTAATAGTGTTTGAAAACTGTTTTGTGCATTTTCCCACGTAAGGCCCACATTTGAATTTTGTTAAGGATGGAAAACACATATATTTGTTCGCATACATGCCAATGTGGACAGTCACGGTGGGTAGAATAACTATGTTCATTGACAAAGCACTTCACCCTCCTTAGCTAATCACTTTTGCTAGAGAGGGCTGAGTGAAGATCCAAATTTTACACACAGATAAAAAGAAGTGGAATCAATTTCTTTCTGGCCGTACCTCAATGTCGGTGTGATTCAAATAAAATGAGGATGAGATAAACAAAAGATAAAACTACTGAATTGGTGAATGTCACCCGTATGAAATTTCAAGTATTTTTACGGCTTCACAACCACCTTTGTTTACTTCCACATATATAATATTATTATTATTATTATTATTATTATTATTATTATTATTATTATTAGCACCGCGTCTTACTACCCGTTCGGGCTATAAGCACTTAGGGTGATTGTGAGATGAAATGGAGGACCCACAGTTTAACGTGGAATCCGAACCACGGTGGAGGCCTGGCATTCCATACATTCACAAGTTGTGATTAATACACGTCTTGTCAGAGGTCAAGGAAGGAAGGGTTTGGCAATCAGATAAATCTGTGCCAGGGCCGAGGATTGAGCCCCGGACCACAGCACAGAAGTCCAACACCTTATACCTAGACCTCCAGGTGACCCACTAAGATAATATAGCTGGCATCAACTCCAGCAGCTACCTTGCACAATGATAATTCAACTATGAGTTTCCAGTGTGGAAAATGCAGCCCACATACGATTGCCCAAGATATTTATGTGTGGCTCTCGCAAACACAAGTGTGAGTTGGCTCAGTGCATATTTTTTCAACGGAAATTTGTATACGGGCATTTGTTATCAAATAGTATTTGTCAGTGTGAACTAAGCATTAGAGGATTAGTATATATGTTTGGGAAATTGTAATTTTCCCATACCCATCTATTGGAAAAATACCAACCCGGTATTTGAAAATTGCGATCAACGTATAACTTTATTTCCATTCTAAAGTATGGGAAAATTTTAATCCTAGAATGGGTTAATTACTTCCAATACATGTATTGGAAATATACCACATATTTTTCTTATAGCGTATGAAACCCATTTAGAAAAATATATTTTAGGGTTGCGATTAAATGGCCTAAGTGGTGGCATTCACGGCCGGATAATACGTAATAAAATTTTAAATAATTTTCAATATGGGTTTGTATATTTTTTTAAATTTTCACAGAACATTTCAATTTGTTTTAAAATAATTTGCCCATTTTCTGATTGCGATTTAAAATACTAATACAGTTATTTTAGGGGGACAGTAAAAATTAAACAAGAAATAAATGTTTAGAATCTTTACTATACAAGACTTTATTTTGGAAAATTTAATATCGGTGACACTGTAAGAAGAAGAAGGAATTAAAATAAATCGTCAAATGGATTACATTATAAATTCAGTAAGTGTTTTAAGTACATATTATGTACCAATTTTTTTATTTTGAAACACACTTGCTATCACCAAGAACCAGCCAGATAATGAGATCCGGATAATCGCGACTCTGGTGTACACCTAAACATCACAGGAAGGACTCAAACCGTCATTGGAAAACCAGACTAGATGATTTTGACACTTAGTCCACATTCCCACTTTTTTTTATCACCGCATCTTACTTCTTGCTCAGGTTATACTCATATATGATAATTACTATAATGTGGTAAGGATGAGGGAGGAGGCATTTAAGAGATAATTGACTCGCGTTTGTGTCGAGGAAGGAGAAATGGATACCATTTAGGAAAAACCACCCTCAGTATAACGGACTGTAATTCGCGGCCCGACCTTCCCATCTCCAACAGACCAGTCTAGCACGAGAGTGACGCCTTAGACCATTCGGCCAAGTGGATCACATTCTCACCTATGAGTCTGTATAAATGAAACAATAGGTGCCTAAGAATGGCTGTATGCAGAATCAGATTACACTGATCCAGAAAAACGTTTATTCTCTAAAATAAAATTGGCGAGTTTTTGATATGTATGCCTTGAGGCACTATTATTTTAATTAATTCATTACTCTAGTGCGGTCCTCAATTTAAATCAAATATAAACTAATTATTAACTGGTCAAAAACAATTATTGTACGCTTGTGGTTGTGCTATGTGGTTTGTGGGGACTTATTCCGGATAGCTAGAAAAGTAAGTGGGTTTTTTAATTTAATAATCAAGAACTGAAAATAGTGGGGTATGGTGGCTAAAATAAAAAAATCTATTTAAAAAAAGCCTCTGGGTTTAGTAGAAAATTTGAATATTTTAATAATGTAGTTACAAAGACCACAAAAATAATAAAAAATAATTATAATTTTAAATTTGAAGCATAGATCCAAGAAATAGGGAGCTAAATATTTCACAAACTATTATAGAAGTCAACTTTTTTTGTAGTATAAAATTAAAATTGTGTCGGTAATTGCAGGGACCATTCTGTCACTTTAACAACCTATTGTTTCATTTATACTCTTTGTTAAAGTGTGATGCTCTTTTTCTTATATACTTTTGTAGTATTGTATATAATATATTTTCTCATATCCCATGACCGTTCTTAGGCAAATATTACGTTTTATTAGGATTTCGTTCGTTTGTTCACTCAGTTTATGGGCTGATTAAGGTTTAGTTTCAAAGTTTGTTTTTAAAATGTATTGGTAGGTATGTTTTGAAAATGTATTGGTAAGTATATTTTGTTTAAGATTATCAGGGTTATGATATTGGGTAAAAAATAAAAGCTATAAAGGATGCCGCTGTTGTTGAACAACCTAATTTAATATAATTTTGATATTTGTCTGTCCGCATTAGTTATTCTAACACTTCGGAACATCTTAGAAATATAAAATTTTGAATTCTGATAGGTAATAAGATAAATGTTATCTATTAAAGTCCAAAACAATAAAGTGGCAGATTCAAAATAGGATTAGGTCATACACGTTGAAAATTAATAATTCTTTACATAAATTGTAAATTGTTACTATGTAACTTTGATTTTTTTAAACTCTTTAATAACCATTTACTCTGTGTCACTCTTCCTTTTATTTTTTTTGCTACCACCAATAGGCAAATTTTCAAAATATTGTGTATAAGGAAGTTAATCTTCAAAAGAAATGTCATCTTTTGAAACACGTCCAGATTATTATCTATATTGACTTCTTTCGCGTTTTGTAAAACAATTTAAGCCAATGAAGGATTATTTTTTATATATAGTTTAAGATTTGGTTATCTTCCTTGTGATTAATTTAATAGACCAAAAATAAAAAAGCTAATTTATAGGTTCCCCATGTGGAGATCGAGTACACCAGCCAGTAAACCCCACAAAACACAGTCTTGCAGTTGTCAGTTGATTACTATGGAAAAAGAAAAAATATCTAACTACCAATAGTAGAAAATATATTTACTCTTAATGGGAACATAACCTATTCAATCTCAATGTGAGCAGATAATATATCTTGTATATTATTTACCTGTGAAGGTACTGACCTATGTACTTTTATCAAAAACAAAATATCTTATATACTCATTGTGAACAGATTACATTTATTCTGAGCTATTAACTTTCACTATAAACAAATAATATTCTGATTTTTCTCACTCTGAACAAATATCATACTTACTGCTTTTGTGAATGTATAATATCCCCTTTACTGCCTTTTTGAACAGTGCATATCCTATTTACTGTCTCTGTGAATAGACAATATCCTAATCACTGTCTCTGTGAACAGTATATATCCTAATCACTGTCTCTGTGAACAGTATATATCCTAATCACTGTCTCTGTGAACATATCATATCCTATTCTGTTTGTTCTGTGACAAGGGTTGTGTCTGTCCAAGTCAATTCCCGAGGCATCAGAACAGCCGGAAAGGGTATAATCTGTTTCCGGCCAGTAAACAGTCGAGTGTTATCACATCAGTAATTGAAATTGATTTACATTGTTTGCCCTGTGCCTGGACGGGATTTCAATCTGGGTAGTTAAATTTTGTTTAGTGCCTGCAAGCTTTTGTGTTGACAAGTGCCACCGAGTATTAATGGTAAACTTCATTGACGTTTAAATAAACATTGTAGGTTTTATACTAAAAATTTTTTTAATATCATTCATAAAAATTAATTCACTGATTTAAACAATGCATCCATATTTATTATTCTAAAGTATTTTACTAGACTATCTGCCTATTTTATAATTTTATACAACATCAATCGCACCTATAATTCATAATATAATGTTTTTAGATTTGTAAATCATGATTTTAAAATGCCATTCAAAATCATAACACTACAAAAATTAGTTTAAATATGATACCTAAACATGGGAGTCACGCTTATTTACATGAATAATTTTTCAGCTATATTTAATTTAGTGAATAATGAATTACCGTAATATAAATTAATTTATAGCAGAAATGTGGAACTATTGTTAATATAAAAAATATTCAAACAAATGACAATCTTTAAATAAATTTTAGACGTTTCACTGTAAAATAATTGAAATAATGAATGCCCGTGGTGAACTTGTGTTGGTCCGGAGTAAACCAGAAAATGAAAACCCGTTTTGTTTTCTTGAGACATAATGTAGATGAAAAAGTTTTATATACATAATTGTAATAGTTCAAAATCTATAATTAAGGCACATAGGAAGAGTTCTTATCCGATAGCTAGAAAAATTATCAGATTTACGTTCATGTATTCATACGTCGTGTTATATTCAGCTGTCACTTTTTATAGATATTACCAATACCTATAACGTAACTTTAATAATAAATAAGAATGTTAGTAATTTTAACAGAAAAAAATAAATGTTTATATTTTATTAGTACAAAAATCATGCTATTCAGACCACATAATTGGTAAAATGAAAATAAAGTTTTTTAAACGTTTAATTTTTAACATTTTAAAATTGAGTATAGTTTCTTTCCAACTTAGATTGTCTAGATATTTGAGGAGTTAGATTAACACTACACTTGGTCAACGTCGACGGGAAGATCTGGATTATAATACCAGTCGCATGCACTAAGGGTGATATTTCATTAATTTTTGTCTTTATATTTTTATTTATAAACTTTTTTTATAAAGTATTATAAGGATGCATTACTTTTAAGGTAAGCAACCACTGGTCCGCATCGCACGCATCTAATTTTGGAATTCTTTACATTATTTTTAATAATTAGTTTAAATATGATACCTAAACATGGGAGTCACGCTTATTTACATGAATAATTTTTCAGCTATATTTAATTTAGTGAATAATGAATTACCGTAATATAAATTAATTTATAGCAGAAATGTGGAACTATTGTTAATATAAAAAATATTCAAACAAATGACAATCTTTAAATAAATTTTAGACGTTTCACTGTAAAATAATTGAAATAATGAATGCCCGTGGTGAACTTGTGTTGGTCCGGAGTAAACCAGAAAATGAAAACCCGTTTTGTTTTCTTGAGACATAATGTAGATGAAAAAGTTTTATATACATAATTGTAATAGTTCAAAATCTATAATTAAGGCACATAGGAAGAGTTCTTATCCGATAGCTAGAAAAATTATCAGATTTACGTTCATGTATTCATACGTCGTGTTATATTCAGCTGTCACTTTTTATAGATATTACCAATACCTATAACGTAACTTTAATAATAAATAAGAATGTTAGTAATTTTAACAGAAAAAAATAAATGTTTATATTTTATTAGTACAAAAATCATGCTATTCAGACCACATAATTGGTAAAATGAAAATAAAGTTTTTTAAACGTTTAATTTTTAACATTTTAAAATTGAGTATAGTTTCTTTCCAACTTAGATTGTCTAGATATTTGAGGAGTTAGATTAACACTACACTTGGTCAACGTCGACGGGAAGATCTGGATTATAATACCAGTCGCATGCACTAAGGGTGATATTTCATTAATTTTTGTCTTTATATTTTTATTTATAAACTTTTTTTATAAAGTATTATAAGGATGCATTACTTTTAAGGTAAGCAACCACTGGTCCGCATCGCACGCATCTAATTTTGGAATTCTTTACATTATTTTTAATGAGACTGCGTCCACTATTCCGCATCGTAAGCATCAGACATCAGCATTGTCGATGGAATTCCGTGAAGCATATTAAAATCCCATGCTTACGATGTGTGCGATGCGGAAGAGCGGACGCACTTCCTGACATTCGTATTCAGACTTCCCGGCTTTATTCTCTCTCTTTATTTTGGAGATGGGCCGTACATTTAACTGTTGGGAACAGTTCAAAGTGAGATAGTTCACTGAAATTAGCATTAAATCTATCTAGTTCAATAGTTCGAGAACTGCTTTTTGTGGTTCATTCGTTCACGAATTACTTCTTCTGGTTCAGTCAACAACTTTTTGTTGTTCATTTGCACGTGAGCTATTTCTTGGAGGGTCAGTCGTTCGCAAGCTTAATCTTTCGCGACCGAACTAAATCTCGCAGTTTGGCCCTCCACCAATTCGCGAACTACCACGTGTGAGTCAGTTATTATTTCACCCTCACATAACTAATTACATAGTAATCACGAATAAAATCTAGAACTTAATTTTTTTCAAAGTAGTAAATACTTTATAAATAAAATAAATAACAATTGTTTGATCAGAAAAAGAATACTTTAAGGTCAAATTGGATTAGCTATAATAACACCAGCTGATAGATTAATGATAGTTTGAAAATATTCTAGCTTTATCTTAACGACTACCCGTGCCAGTGATGTAATTATAGATATTAGGGCAATGATAACTATTGTTTAGAAATCCATATGCTCTAACTGTAGTGGGCGTAGTACATTAAATAAATCTGATTCGTGCGATGCGGACCAGTGGACGCTCTACACACTTTTAGTCATTTAAGTCAGCTTTTAACAAATATTGTGTCAAAGACAGATTTAAAATGATTTTATATAAGCTTGTTTATTAATGTGGAAACTTAGCTTATTCTGTTTGCATAAAATGTTAATCTTATTGCTTGATTAATTAAAAAGTTATTAATTTAATTCAATAGTTTGAATTTAAATATAAATAAACTTCTTAATTTGTACAATAAAAAATCAAAGTAGTGAATTTTGTTTCTTCAAAATCAATATTGAATTAGATTAAATTGCATTACAATTAATTAAATAATTCTAACACTAAAAAAAAATCTTAGTTCCTAAATTTTTTTTCAGAGGATAGGTTTTTACTTTAATTTTTTCCCCTCAAATCTGAAACATAGTTCTTACTCCCTAAATGAGAACTTATCAGACATATAAGGACGTGTAAGACTTTCCATCTTCTTTTTTAATGTCTACGTTTGTCTCCTATGCTACATACACTATCACCAATAGCACAGAGGCAACCGATAATTCTAACCTTGAAAGAGAGTTGGACGGGGAAAAAAAAAAGAATATAAGAAAACAGTTCCCATACTGAAAGGGGGGGAGGGGAGGGATACGTAACAAAGCAAGGTTGGTTGTATAAGGTGAAGAAAGAACTTCCCCTTCTACAACCGACGTAACAAAAAAATCTTTCAATTACTTCTCTTTACACGACGACACATAAAAGAGCCAAAGTAGTTGTATAGTTGAATGGAAAGAAAGGAAAAAAGATTCTCGATACCTCTCTCTTTTCCCCTCCGCATGAAGAGACGCAGGGAGGTTTCAGGCCACAAAGGGAACGCCGCCTTCTTCTTGCCTGTATAGGGACGACCTTCAAAGTGTTGATCAGACGCGCTTTTACTTCCTGCTTTGTAAAAGGGAGGAATGAATTAACTTCCCCACCCTTTGCTATTGTAAACAATCGACTGTAAATGTGCGTAGGGTGCTGTTTGTAG
>CABFWB010000140.1:114351-142884 GCA_902151455.1 Timema bartmani | reverse complement strand
ATATATATATAGGTATGGTTTATGATCTTACCTATTAAATTAGGCCGTTAGTAGCAAGTGTGCTAAACCTATCGATATTAATAAAAATGTCAAAATGAGAAGTTTTCCTAGCACTCAATGAACCAACATACAATTATATTGCCTAGCGCCTGTAAACTAGATTGTATCGAGTCGAACACGCGCTCTTGAAAAATAGAACGAGTTCTATCTTTCAAGCTCGCTCGCTCAGTCTGGCCGCCCCCTACACTGGATTGATGTTAACGGATGTTCAAATTTCAATCTAGTGTGGGCTTACTGATGGTGGTTTTTCCTCGTTGGTTTTTCAATTCTCCTCCTCGCAAATTAGGATAACATTCCTCTACGATTTTACCTCCCTCATCCCTATTTAATAGCCTTTGTAATTAATGTATGCAAATAGCCTGAACGGGTATTAAGGCATAGTGAAACTTTTATTAAATTGAACTAGGACTTTAATTTGAAACATATATTTATACTTTATAAATGGTAGACTTTTATTTTTACAATGGTTGCTTTGGTTACTAGCCATGAGCCCTAAAGGCGTACGAGATTGGCAAACATCTGGGAAAAAACTAGCTAACAGCAAAATTAATAATGAGAAGTTGAATAGCCAGCATTAATTAATCTAATCTTACGGCTGACAATGTTGACATATTCTGTCAAGATTGAAAGCTAACACACACAATTCCCGGCGAATGAATACTTGAAAGTTGATTTAGTAGCATGTTTAACTGTCCATTAAGGTTTTTTCAGTGAATATAAGATTATACTCTTAAATTTGAGTTACGTCACCTGTCAACAAGGGAAGATGAAACTTTTCTTCCTGACCACTGGTGTGGTTTTTGAAATATATTTTTTCCGGCAATTCTTATACACTCTCTGGGTGTATGCATTTTAATTCCACTGTTTTAAGGGGGCTGGTGAAGATATATGTTAAAAGGAACTGTACTCGCATTTGCGTGAAGATTGATAGGGAAACAATTCAGGAATACATTCTCTACATCAGGCAGTAATTTGAATACCAACCTTCTCGTGACTGGTATACTAGATCAGGGGATTTTTTTTTAAATTGAAAGTGGTATGTGTCCTCATTCTTTCTATGGAGAGCAACATTTATAATAACTTTTGAAATAATATATTCTTGTAAATAGATGATTAAATAAGATCTAGGATAGTAACTTATCTAATAAATTTTTTAATCGTATTATTTGAGTGTAAAATTAGGCCAAAGTCATGTTTTCATTTCCTTATAAATAGTGTTTTTATATATATCATAGCCTTATTTCCAATAATTATATGTGTATTTATTGACAAGCAACAAACAATTCTTGATGGTCCTATTTTCGTCCCCACTGTTACCAAAATTCATCATATTGTTTTAAATATTTGGATGTGGATTGCTCTATTTTGTGAACACAACAATATTTTTGCCTCATCAAAACATGGTAATGTAATACTACACACTGTTCAAAAGAATAATAGGTGTTATTCTTAAATCTTACGAATAAACAAGTTTTTATTGGTTGTCAATTATTAAGTGTATATTAATCTAATATATGTATATAAATACATTATTTAGTTTTTGTACGTTCCTATTTAGCTCAAAAATCACGATACATATTGTACTAAAATCTCGCTTGGACGTCCTGTTAAAACAGAGCCTATATATTTTCTTTTAAAATAAATTCAGGTTTTTAAAATATTTTGTCTTAAACCATGAGATCAATGTTATATTCTCTCATTGAATATAGAATTCACTTATTTCTGCTATACTTGATCGTAAAATAAACTGCAATCCAAAAATTAATCACAGAATACATTTCAATCTATAATAGATGTGATAGAAAATTGAAATTTGTCAGGATGGTGGATGGGCTAAGCAATATGGCTAGAAAGGTATGTGAGTTTTAATTTTATTAGTAAAGATATGGAAAATAAGGGGGAGGGGTGAATAAAATTTCAAAAACTAATACCAAAATAGTTTCAAGTTGTAGTAGAAAATTAGAATACTTTAATCATGTAGTGACAAAGATGACTATAAATGTTTTTAAAACAAAATTGAAAATTTTAAAATTTACTCCAGAAAATGGGGGATAAAAATTTCAAAAACTATTATAGTAAAAAACTTTAATTGTAGTAAAAAATTAAAACTGTGCACGTAATTACAGGTACCAATCTGCCTCTTTAACAGACTTTTATTTCATTTATACTCTTTGTTAGTCTCTGACTATCTTTTTCACAATATGCTATTATAACAATTTATTTATTTCATTTTCTCATATCTTATGATCACTATTAAGAAATATTGTGTTTTCTATGGATTGCGTTCGTTTATGCACTCAGTTTATGGGCTGGTTAATGTCTCGTTACAACGATTGTTTTTAAAATTATTGGGAGATTTATTTAGTTTAGGATTGTCATGGTTATGATATTATAAAATAATAAATGATATAAATAGTGCAGCCATGTGTAGAACAACAAAACTTAATATAGTTTTGATATTTGTCAGTTCACATGAGTTATTCGAACACTTCCAAACATCCTAGAAATCTAAAATTTGGAACTTCGATAGGTCTTAAGATAATGATCTCTATATAAAAAAAATGAAAATCTAATGTGGCGGGATTAAAATAGTGGATTGGATTAGGCCCCAAACTTTGAAAATAAATAATTCCTTATATAATCTGTAAACTGTCACTATATAACTTTAATTTGTTTTAACTCTTTAACAACCATTTTACTGTGTCACCATTCTTTTTTTTTTACTCGCACCAAACAAGAAAGAACTCACTGTTGTGTGTGGAGAAGTTAATCTTCAAAATAAATGTCAACTTTTAAAACACGTTCAGACTATTATCTATTTTGACTACTTTCGCGTTTTGTAACACAATCTAAAACAATAAAGGGTTGGTATCTAGATACAGTTCAAGATTTGGTTACTCTTCCCTGTAGTTAATTTTATATACTAAATATAACAAAGCTAATTTATAGATTCCTCGTGCGAAGAAAGGGTACACCAGCTAGTATATAACTAAAACTACCGATAATGTTCTAAACCCTGTCAACAGTGCTGCAAATGCTAGTGTATTTTAAATCAAACATAGTTATGTATTATAGCTCTTAATACTTTCTTATTAATTGGTGCTTTAAATGACGTGATTAAAATAAATAATAAACCATTTACAAAAAGTGTATCCATTTAATATGCATATAAGTCTAATATTAATAATAAACACAACAACGCAGTATTAGATAGCAACATTATTTTAGTTTTAAATATACAATTTCCATCTAAAAATCTTACAAATTTCCTCCCTCGAGAGAAATTTCACTGCATTTGGCAACACTGCTTGTATGTATGCTATTTGTGTGTTATTTATTTGTTTGTATATCTGTCTGGTTTTATTTGTCCCCGAGACTTTCCTAAGTTAGTAGCCAGCGTGGAAATCGAAAGGGGGTTAGCTCCCTTTATACTTGTCAATCGAACTGTATATATAATATCGACTTCTAGGGCACAAAAGATTCCATCTTTCATGTATCTTTTTATTCACGCTACAGCAAATACGATACATCTAGAAGGCTTCCATTCAAATTCACCTGGAAGGAAGGGGGACAAATTATTATAAATTCAATTCAAAGTATTCCAATGTTTTTCTTTCGACAAAAATGCTGACTTTTGCTTAAAAAGAGGCAAAGGAGTAAAGAATAACTCTATCGTCAGTAATAGGATGGTAATTATATTAATATATATGAATAGAAATAATATATTTATTTGTTTGTTAATTTAATTATTATATCAAAACTTAAAATAAAACGTTGCTGTACAAAGTCAACAATAAAAGCTCTAAGCTTATGGTAGCTTATTCAGGGTTATGTATTTATTAAGTTTTAAATTCTGAGCTAAATCACGTTGATTGTTATAGTCACATAATCTAGAATACTTAAAAAATTATATATATATTTAAAACTCTAATACTTTCTGATGCAATGTTTAAAAATGTCAATATCGCATACACATAATATGGTGCGTCACAAATCTAGTATTTGGTCATTTATACACCATATTATAGACTATATTAAGCCCCCAAAGACTCTGTAAAGTAAGGCTTTTGTTTACTACTAACGTTTGAAATATATGTTGAGAGAGACAAATAAAAGTCATGCAGTAAGAATCCTACAACTACAGCTATTGCATTAAAATGATCAACTTTATTCCCGTGTTTTTCTTTTCAACGAGTCCAGCTACCGATCCATGCTGTACTACTATGTGGTGGGAATAAAATAGTGTATAGCTTAGAATAAATATAGGGGTAAAATGGAATTATCTAGGAAAGAACACACTAAGTACTCCCTGCAAGTATTCTAACCCCAAACTACACTTAACCGGCAAATCAGGCCAAATTATCTTTATATAAAGGACCGCGTGCTCAGTGGCACAGGTTCCTAAGAGAGTAGGGATGTAATTTTATGACGTAACAGTTTTATTCCGTGGCAAAAATCTAGAGCTAACTTTCTCAACACTTATTTTCCCTTCCATTTGTGTTCCAAGGTATTAATTACAAAATTTTCGAAATTAAAAATATCTTGATTAGTCTTTAGGAGCCTCCTGTAGGTACCGTCTTCAATCCTAAACTGACTAAATGAGCTGCCTTGATAATTGTTCACTTCTGATCACCGATATGCTCACAGATTGCCTTAGGGATGTGATATCGAAAGAAAAGTATCGATAGTGTAGGCATACTCATTAAAAGTTTCGGAAGAAAAATTTTGATACCGGTTTAGTACCGAAAGAAAAGTATCAATAACTGTAAGTAACGATATTGAAATCTTAAATCTGGAAAAAAATTGTTTTCTTATTTAGTAATAATAATTTCAACTTTCCCATCATAATTGTATTTTAATATTTATTTAAACACTGAATATTATAATGATCTAACAATATTACAGTATACTTAAATCTATTACATATATGTTATGTGTTGGAAGGATAGATGGATATTATTATATGATTAATATTACAAAAGGTTTTACCATACCAGCTAGAGATCTTCTTGCTTGTCATACAGAAAATGAGTGATAATTAAGAAAAAGTGTCATTTGTTCTTTCTCCACAGTCCACCCAAGTAAACATTTAATCCCAGCACTAGGGAAAATAACAAAAAAGTTGTTTCTTTTGATACCAATCCAATACCGGAGTGTGAGTACTAATATCAGTAAAAGTATTAGAAAAAAAGTCTTCAGTAAAAAAAATACAAGTATCGATAGGAAAAATATCTATATTAGTAAAGTATCGATACCTTTTTCACATCCGTAGATTGCCTGTCTCGATATTCTAGATATCCCCTCCTCCGTTAACTTCGCCTCTAAAACACGATGTTAGAGAACTCCGCTAATTAGAACAAGCTTGTTGGCGTGTAACAACTCCTCTAAAGTTATGTGGGGCCGTCTTGGTATCCAGTTGTGTGGAAGTCCACAAGTCCATAGTTCGAGACTTTCAACCCCTCTCTCCACCCCCTTGTTCCCCCTACCCTCTTTGACGTAACAAGGCCAACCGCTGCAATTAATATCTCTCTTACCTCAAAAACAGAAACTTCCCAACTTCAAACACAGTATTCAATAGATAGTGAAACTTCCTGGGACGTTCTAAATATTGAGATGTGTGCTCAAACGAGAATATGGTGTTCCCGTCTGCTAAGGGGTTTCTGGTCACACAACTTTGAAAACAGACAACTCAGTTTAATAGAAAGTACTTTGTTTATTTACACCGCATTTTATTCTTCTTCTAAGATATCCACATTTAATTTCACCAATAAAGAAGAAATTACCCCGCATTTGTATGAAGGAGAGGTGGAAAAACTATTAAAGAAGATATACTATCTGTAAACAACCGGGATTTGAACCACAACCTGCTTGTTATCAATCAATCAGATCAGACAAGGCTGATAACTCATACCATGCGTCTACCAATAGAGTTCCCAGGAGTTATAACTTAATAAATAACATCTAGGTTTATTGAGAGAAACCCACCTCGGTGGTGTAGTTAGCTAACGCGCTAGTTTCGTGTTTAATTAGACTGCCGAGGACGGGTAGATCGGCTGAACTAGGGTGGTTTTTCAAAAATAGTTTTCCACTCTCACTCCACTTGAATGAGGGTTCACTTCCTCTATATTAAACCTTACAGCTCTAACCTAGACCTCAGAGCTCTCATTAAACTAGTTTATTGTAAGAATTATGCCTTAGGCGACGCGCTCACCAGTGAAGTTCTTTTTTCTAAAGCACAATAGCGAAAATAACAATATGTTTGGCCCCCTTCAGTGACCGAAAGGTCTAAGCCACCACTCTCGCAATGGGCTGATTTGTCGATGACGTGAAGATTGGTGCTGGAATTCCAGATGGGTGTACTGATGCTTTATATTTTAAATGGTTTTCCAATCGTCATTCACATAAATATTGGTGTACTTTCAATAAATTCAAACTTTGTTCATCCTTAAAACACTACCAACAAGGTTAAGAAATATATTTTGGGCTAGTATTTGCTTCAAACGGATTTTTTGGTTCATTAAATATAGATAAGACTAAATTAAATTAACCGATTCGGTGGTCGTCGGGTAAAATATGTCACACTCGCAATATTCTGGGTCGCTGATGGATGAAGGATTGTGAATCTCAGTTGCGTGCATTTTTTTTTAATCTACTTTCTTCAGCCTTACCCAATTGGTGTAAATATTTGGACAGCCCTAACGGATAATAAAACACTGTGAAAATTAGAAAGTTAAGTAAATTGAATTCCAACATCCATCAATAAAGTATAAGATATAAAGTGGCAATTATTATTTAATAGGCTATTTCATATTTCTAATAATATAATATTTATTAAAGTACCATAAAAAGTGGAAAATACTTCTTTTTTTTTTTTGCCCAAGAGAGCGTTCAATGAATCCCTTTATTGAAAGGATGTCCTATATTATCTCACTCTATCCCATATAATCACACTTTTAAGTTGTTAATCTAGGTTTTATCTTGCTCACAGCGCTTATTTTAAATCTAAAAGTAAACATTCATATTCTCAAATAAGCCCATACCTTTATGCTCGTGCGTTCAGTTTTGTACTTGAAAAATATTTCTAATTTCTTGCCCCATTTAATGTAGTATTTCAGAAAAAATAAATACTTATAACGTTTACATTCAGTATTTAATGGTTTCACCGGTTTAAACGGGTTATTTTTTAAATTAATGTTTAGGAAATTAATTATTAAATACCAACTATTGGATATTTATGGCCTCAAAATATGTAAAATATGCATGTCATTAAGAATGTTGGATAAAATAAACGTATACAGTGTAAAAAGGGGAAAAATCAAACAACACACATTTTCCTGGACAACAACTTTATATACCTCAAACACCAAATAATACCATAAAAAAAGAGGTAGCTAAAATAGGACAGACACCTCTTTTGACCCTAAAATAAAGTGCATTGAAAAGAAGTCATGGTTGCCTAACAGATGATAGTACTAATTCAATTAAAATTTTACTCTCTTCTTACTGCCCCGTACCCTTAAATTCCCCAAGAAGTTAAATCACGAATTAAATAGATAATTGTTTGATGTTTTAAATATATCCTACAATGAATAAATCGCCTGAAGGTCCTAGATGAAGACCTGAAATTTGCTATACCAAATATTATGAACAAAAACACAAAAACATTATTTATTCAAAAATTACAAAATAAATTGCTCATCAGTAACTATAGCTATTTTTTTATATGAAATATATTTTATTGGTAAATAATATAATAATATAAAATATTCACCATAATATGCACCTTATAAGCTAATTATGTTATAAATATGTCCTTAAAAGTAAAACATTAAATGTGCTATTATATAATAAATAAAATACTAATTTCATTCAGAAAAGCTCAAATTATGTTTATATATGGCTCAGCCTGAAAATGAGGTTTAGAATATGAAAATGTCCACATAATACATATCCTTGCTTTATAAATATGTTTATAAATATATATTTTTATTTTACACTTAAAATAAACTACACATAACACAAATTTGTCGTCCTACACAATTTAGACTTAAACTTACACTTCTTAATCTAAAAATTATATAGTCATTGTTTAAATTTTAATACTAAAAAAACAATGTGGCGAATTCGTTTTTAATTGCTCTTATTTAATCATTATATTTTTTTCATATTTTTGCATACTCGGTTGGTTTAAAGTATTTCCTATTTGTTGATGAATTGTGGTTCACATATTCCTAGTTGTCATTCTCATTTCATCTTCGTTAAATCGAATTTTTAATAACTATTATATTAAATTTACAAACATTATTAGTATGTACGTCTTATTTCTAGACAACTATTCAACCACATATGTACTGTACATTGGGATGCATAGTGTAAATATGGAAGGGAACTACCAGATTTCTACAGTAGCGTCGACAATTGGCGGTCACAAAGACTGTTCTCAAAATAAAAAGTAAATACTTTTGAATTTGTTATTTCACGTCATAAAATAACCATTAGCGCTGCGGTACCTCTTTTTTTTCGAGTATCTCTAGTCCATATTATTGCTTAATCCAGTGATATGGTGGAGATATGAGATACACGTGGTTCGTAGCCACTCGAATAATATGGTTCGGATGGTTAAGCCATTTATACGTTACTTGTAATTGGAGAAATATGTAGTGCACAAGGTGTCACCAATGATACAGAGCACCGAGCTTCATCAGCCATCCAATCACATACAAGAATATTGTGTTCAAAAACTGTCTAGGCCAAATTTTGTGTGTTTCAGTTGTACGAAAGCAGGAGCGATAAAATGATAACCTGGTCTTTAATAGAGCCTATTTTGTATATTTTATGTGATAAAATACCGCATTTTAAAATATAGATTTTATTTAATTTGATTTTAACTTTTACTTTAAATAAAGTGCTTTTAAAATATTAATCATTTGTTTTTAAACAAATGCATCATTTTATTGATTAAGAGCTTTAGTTACCTCATTCGAGTTAATCATGTGTTTGTATGCCCAGCTTACGATTAAACCTGTTTTATAAAACAGGGGGAATATAACATGCAAAATACGATCATACTTTAATTAATATTATATTTAATAATATAAATGCAAATATTATTGCATTTTAATGTAAATTACTAATAAATTATACCATCTCTAAGCAATTTACTACTTTGTTATATTTTAAATTCTTATATATTTTTATCATTATTTATTCTTATTTCCATACTTCACTATTTTTATTTTTTATTCACCCTAATATATGAAAAAAAAATTGGATTCTTATATCAACATAGTTTCAAATATTCTCTTTCTGAGAAAAGCAATATCAAAATATTAATTCTCTTTTCATGAGCACTTCAATATGTTTTGTATTGTTTATTATAAAACATCGTTCCACGGAAAGAAATGATGTATTTGTATTGTCAAGAAAAACAATAAAGGACCAAGAGGGTTGTCCAAATGGTTAAGTATTCTGTATTCCACACATGAAACTACAGTTAGATCTTCGTTTGGTATACATTGCAGTCTGCAAGTATTTCTTATTTTGACTATGGGGCTTCATCTGGTGAACAATATTATCCTAAAATATACCATAATAGTCTTACTCAATTGAAATAGATTATTCACGACGCTAGTATTTAATCAAGGTACCAATGTATTAAAGAACGGTAGCCAACTAAAATAACCTTAAGGAAAGAGATGATTTTTTTTTGTGACAGCTACTATGCGTTTACCTAAATGAGAATGTGTTCTTTAAATTAGTATGGCTAGATATTGAGGCTATTTAAGATTAATCTAACAAGAAGGTGAAAAGAGGGAAAAGAAATTATACCCATATTATTCTGGATATAGGATGATGGTATAAATTTATTGTGGTAAATAACCTGTCTAATGCCTCAGAAAACACTACCACAAGTGTGGGTCTAATTATCATTGTTAATGTTAGAGAATCCATATAATTACATTGTTTAAAGTGAAAACTTATTTATTCCTAAACTATTTCAAACTTTGAAATTTATGAGTCGAAGTTTAACTTTTTATTTGTAAGTGAATATGTTACTCCAAAGCCTGTGAGCAGTATTCTTTGTACCTTAATCAGTTAATAACATATGTAGACTGTTATAACATTATTCTAAATCTAAATTACTGTAAACGACCAACATCAAACATCTTAATCAATTTTACGATTTTGATGAATAAACAATTAAAGGTATGACAAATTATTTATTCTTCAAATGTTTGAATAAATTGATAGACATCAATGTTTTAATATCAACCGGATCACTTAGAAAGATAAGGGGAGGAAGAAGGAATATACACATGTGATGCATCACTGTAGCTTTCCCATATACTCCAAGGGCCAGTTTCATAGTCAGATTTAGTACGCCTCAAGTGCGGCGCTATACTAAATACAAGACGTCACCTACCTGAAATTGAATGGAATGGGTCAGTTTCATATGCGAAACTGGCCCATTCCATTTTGGTCTAGGTAGGTGTCGTCCTGTATTTAGTATAGCGCCGCACTTGAGGCGTACTAAATCTGACTATGAAACTGGCCCTAAACGGTAGTGTGGGTGCATTTTCTCTCATTTACGCTAAAAATATCGACCATTTATAAAAGTAATTGATAATATTAATGTTGAATATACAATTAAAAATTCTATAGAAAGTAAAATATTTGGTAATAGATAATTACAATAGTAATTAACATCTAATTAGGGTAATTTTATTATGTACCAAGTCTTACTACCTATATAGGCTATTTGCCTGCCTACATTAAGTTTTAAGGGATAAGTAAGTTATAATTCACAAGAACTGTATTGCCATTTGCGTCGAAGGTTAGTTGAAAACCATTTACAAAAATCCACCTTCAGTACACATGGTCATGTTTGGAATTTTAATATGCTATTACAGGTAAACCAGAATCAACTAGGTCTACACCCTAACTCACATGCCCATCGACACGGATATTTTGTTATTCTTATGGTATGATTTATTATTTAAAAAAGCTTCACAGACCTACTTATATCATACAGCTCAAATTCTTTATTGTAAATTAACATGCCTGAAGTGAAAATTAAGAGTTTTATATCGTTTTGCTCAAGCTACTCTTGAAGGCGTTGAAAGTGCCAAAGGGATATAAGCGCAGTGTTTATGTTTCATCAAAAAGAAATTATGAAAAGTTGTAAAAATAAAATAAAGAGAAAAGAATATAAAAAGTCATATTCCAAACTTTACATTCATGAAACACAAACAGAAGCATAATTTGAATGGATGATTTTGTCAGTAGGCCTAATTCACCCCTTTTTAAGAATATATTTTCTTAAAATGGTCACGAATATAGAAGTAGATAGAAATATTATTTTCTAACGAACGTATTTATTTTAAATTTGTTATTTGGTTGTTTATATTGTGTTAGCGAAATGTTGGAATACTTCCAAAAATGGGTTGAAATTATGATATTAGAAGGTTTCTTTTCCAAAAAAGTATTTTTAAGAGTTAAGCAATTATAAATTTTATCTTTCTCACACTCTTATTACCTTTAAACTCGCGTAGCTACGATATATTTATAAAAAAATGTATACATTTTTTGCCACGTCTGTAAAATTAATAGCCTATTATTTGTTTGAATCTGTTTAGTGATTTTTTTTCAAGGGTTATAAGGCGTCAGGCTCACGTTGAGATTAATTTCCACTGATTAAAAGACAAAGACTAGAATCCTGGATGATTTGGAATGGGTATTTATCACTGTGATATTTTTTTTCTCGTTCTGGTAAACCAAGGTGAATTTACCCTGCCTTGTTCTTTAGCTCCTAAATCATTTTGTTTCCATATTGATCCCTAATATAAACAATTTCACTGTCATATTAAATTTCCCTTCCCAAAGATTGGGTGAATAGCCCTACTTACTTATTAGCTAATATTGCACAGTGATACAGTTCTAGGAAATGGATGCTGTGTATATTCTAAAATTAAGCTGGGGTTAAAGTCGGGGGCTTATTTAATCATTCAATTCATAAAATTCACTTTAAATATGACAATAAAAAATACAAATGAAACGTGTCACTGGTTCCCATATTTGAAAAAATTAAGGTAGAGTTTTAACACAGCATCATACTACCCGTTCGGTTTATATACTTATTTAAGTTAAAAGGAATTTAATATATTAAATGGCTCTAGGGTAATATTGTTTCTATACTTTTAATAAGTACTATTATGTTTACCCTTTGCGATGTATAATCAATATGGATGAATGAATGGCTCACAGTATGTTCTTTCACTATAAATACACTGTTGGAGCTAAAGTGAGAGCAAGAACTGATAGAAAAAAAATATTCCAATAATTTTTTTTTACTAAAAGAGAGAACTCAGGATTACAATTATTTAACAGTCACATTTATTAAACTATTTAAATTATGGAAGTATTTTTTCTGTGTTAGGTACATACATGGCCCGCTGCGGTGGTCGCATTGTCTAAGCCTAATACTCTAAGGCGTCACCATTTCAATAGACTAGACGAACGGGTAGTAAGACGCGGTGCTAAATATTATTATTATTATTAATAATAGACTAGACTGCCGAGGACGGGGAGATTGGTGTTCAATCCCAGTCAGGTGCATTGAAGGTATTTTTACCAAATGGTTTTCCAGCCTCCCTCTACGCAAATGTAGGTGCTCTTCCTTTAAATTAAACCTTCCTATTCCCTAACACGGTGTAATAAGTACCAGGCTTATAATCCAAGAGGGTAGTAAGACAGTGCCAAAAGAAAACTCCATGGTGTGAGCCTGCAAGTGAGCTATAACAACTGAGCGTCCGATATTGTCAACATTTGCGAATAGAGGGTGTCATGAGGTCAGCACAACGAGCCCTTCAGCCATTAATTTCACTTTTTTAAAAAGAGAGTTGCTACTTATATATTCAAGTAGTGCCTCATTTGTGTGCATGAGGCTGAGTTTGATCTGGTTCCAGACCCAGCGCTGGGGATCAAACGAGATACTTCTGGTTCTGTATACAGGAACTCTGACAACTAGAGCACAAAGGTGGCCCCTAAAAGTATTGAAAAGTAAAACAAATAAGATATATATATTTGGATTATCTTAAAGCTTCTGTAATATTTCTTGTCCAAATCACGGATCTTATAGTAAAGGCCAGCGGTAGTTCATATGCTTGTGAGTCTTGGGCGAGTTCAAATTTTAATACCTTTTTTAAAATACCTCAACTTATTTCTTAATGAGATCGCAAAGCCTGTCATATTAACATCCATACGTAAATGGTATTATGTGTACAGTGTGCTTTAGATTTGAAGGACCATTTGTGACAATCATAAAAGCTACTAAAACAATGTTCATATATTGTATACGTTAAGTCATATCTAATGCAACTGTCACTACACATTAAAGAGTAATAATAATTATATTTATTTATTTTAGCACAGCGTCTTACTACCAATTCGGGTTATACGCTTAAGTACTAAGTACACTAATGGATTAGGAATTGGAAAGGTTGAATTTATAGGATGTGAACCCGCATTTGCGATGAGGGAGAGTGGAAAACCATTTAGAAAAACCCTCCAATTCACCCGACCGAGATTCGAACCTCTATCTTGCCGTCATCGGTGGTCTAGCTCAACACGACTGGCGTGGTAGCCAACTACGCCACAGAGGTGGTTTAGTAAATGATAGTTAACTTAAATGTTATAAATGTCGACTGCAAATAAATGTGTAGTTTTTTTTATGTTCTTTCTTACAAGGTTCTTATTATGGTTGTCTAGAGAAACGAAGTTAGGTGGAATTTTTGAATGAAACACAAATATTTTATTTTATTGCATATTGTGATCCTAGAACATTTTTTTATATGTGTGTGAAGAAACTGTATTATAACTTTTTTTTTGCTAAACAAAAATCGTACCTCATCGCTTCGAATTTCAGGACGCCTGATAGGTCTCTCAAGGTTGTTGCTACAGATATTCTACCGCAATCTCCTTCATTTTTATCGCTGAGCCGCAGGCTTGGACGTAAAGGTCTCCCTTGTTGGTGTGGTTGGTAGAAGTAGGAAGGGGAGGGGGGTGAATAGAGGGAAGTAGTTGACTGTGATAAATCCTCCTGTAACCCAACCCCACATTCTACCAACGACCCTCCGCTAATCCTGGACTCCTGAAGAATCGGGTGGACTCTTTTCCGTTCCCTCTACCCCTTTCTTCCTCCCTTGTAGAAACGAATGATCTCCCTCCTTCTTCCTCATCCCTCAAATACCCCCTCTCCCTTCCTTCTATTTCCAAACCTTCTTTAGTGACGTTTTTATCGGCGTGGCGATTTGGTCCCCGTTGACAAATTAATTGGCCCTACTCCAGGGTCTCTCTGACATCACCAGTGGAGGGGTTAGAAGAGGGGAAGGGGTACGCCTAGCTACAAGACCGTTAGATGGAAAGCAGACTCTGCCGTGTTAGAGCGTCGTGACATGCCAGCGTCATGACGCCCTACATGGGGTGAAACTTGCCCTGATTTGGGAAAAGAGGGAGAAACAAGTGCAGCACCAAGCGAGCTTTTTAGAGCTTGAAATTACATCTAAATATCTTTTTTTAGTGATGGTGTTTAATTCAAAAGGTCAATGGCTCATTTCCTGTATCTAATACTAGATGAGCTATAAGCATCTATCACCTACTCTTGTTATACCTTAAATAAATTATTGAAACAGTTTTTGTTCCGTTTGGGTTAGAACTAGTGATGGACCTCTTTGTTTAAAATCAGGTTTTAAATATATAAAACACGTCTCACAAGATTTTATTTGTTTGCACAAGTGGTATTACGTGTGAAGAAGATATAGAAGACAAAGTTACATAGCTGCATTGGCCATGATATATAGACATGTTATAGCCGGTCACCAGTTAATCGAGGATGGGGCGCACACATATTTAATAAACACAAGATATGTACTATTCGAAAAGTGACTAATTTAATAACAAGGAATAAAAAAATATCCAGAGGTTCTATGTATTACTACATTTTCTCTTCCAATTTCGAACACACCCAAAAATGTTATGGCCACCTAAATATCCAATGTTCAGATTGCGAACAAGTAAAAGACCAACTCGTGGGAATTACGTGAGGGTGGTGACATGGATGTAAGGGTTTATTGGCAGCACCCGCTGGCCACCGGGGCTTTCCTCCTGACCAAGCTTACCCTAGCCTAACTTAACCTAGCCTGATATAACTTAACCTAACCTAGCCTAACCTAACCTATAAATATTCGTGTTGGTAATTTAATTAAATTAAGAATGACGAGGCAGAAAGAACGTATGACTCCTAGGCTCCCATGAGCCTATTATCAAATTAGGGATGGAATGGCATAGCAACATGGCGTGTCCACATTCTGGATTAATCCTTATACATCAGACATCTATATTTACAATCAGGACTGCTAGGAATCATGAGGCCACCAACTAGGCATCTGTCTACAATTATTTCTAGTTGCAGCTATGTGTTTCTGTAAATGAGCGTTCTTATATTAGAGAATATCCTGTTAAATGTGCTGGTCACCTTTCGGCTCTCAAAATACATATATTATTGGCCTTCAGATAAATATGACTTCCATTCCTATGGCAAAACATACCGAGTCTTTCTTTTCTACAGTCCAATTTACATAAGAAGAACTTATATTACAGCTGTAACTAGATCAACTCTAACGTGTTCATACGACAAGTCATATGATCTGCAGCTGTCACTTTTAATGTATTTTGTTAATAAATATACATGTAGAATGCTAATGTTTATATTTTTTTTAAAGGCTCCTCATTTGCAAACTGGCCTGTAGATTAAAGCATTTACTATGAGCTTGTGTTAAAACTTGGTTAGAAAAATATAATCAAAGAGAGGGAGCCTGTAAGTCTAACGAAAGCTTTATGATTGAAATGTAATAAAAACAAAAATAATCATTTAAATTTTTCTTTGAATTTACAGTGTCTTTGTTTTGGAAACAAAATATGCAGAAGATTCATAATATAGTACTAAGTTTCATGCTTTACACATGCCATCTAGTCTCAGAAATGATTGTCTTTGTTTTGGAAACAAAATATGCAGAAGATTCATAATATAGTACTAAGTTTCATGATTTACACATGCCATCTAGTCTCAGAAATGATATTTATCTTATAATCAAGCAGAAAAAGTTGGGAGAGAGATGCATGGAGATAAATATAGGGAGGAGATTTGAGGCGTTGTAGTAATCCATAATTTAATAATAAGGCTTCTTCATTTAATAAGAAATTGAATTACTGGTTAAAAGAAAAATATTTACATGCCACACCTATCACAATAGTAATATAATTACAATGTGTTCTGTCTTACGACAGGTCCATTCATTCTTTTTGTCAGTGAAATTGGGCCACCAATCATCTACCTCCTAGCTAAGCTCAAAGAATTTTCTTCTTTCCTTCAAGTTATTCAGTATTTGAATCCTCCACCTTTCTAAGCTCCTCTTTCCCTTAACATTTCTTTCGATGACGTCAAATTATTTCTTTCCGTCAATCGTGAAGGAAATACTATAAAGTATTTATACGTTTATAATATTGAAATAAATTATTGCAATCATGAAAAAATCAATCTTAAGATTATGACGTATCTTAACGTCTTATTTGAATCGAAACCCAAGAAAGTAGATTTGCAATTCTGTCTGTACCTGGCAACGGTTCCAAAATGGTTTAATAGATTTTTTTCAACCTTGATATTTGGATTTTATATGGATATATTTTGGATATTAAAAGTTAGTCACTTACTTACCCTTTAACACCCGTTAAAAACATAGAACTAGAGTATCTGGGTAGAAGTTTTAACTCAGTTTTAATATTATTTTCGAAATCATGGAATCCTCTTGTACTGTATTTGACCTCGTTGACCACCAGGCTGCGTGAATGGGCTTATTATTATTAGTTTTTTTTTACTCAGCATGTCTCACTATCCATTTTGGTTGTATTCATACATAATAATCACTCTAACGTGGTAGGGATAACAATTTTAGAATTTCTAAGAAATGTAGCCACATTTGCCAGGAGTAGAGGTTGAGAACAATTTAGAGAGAAACAACCCAATTCAGAGACGAATTTACAGCTGTGGAGGCCCAGGTTGGAGGATTGTGCTGGGAAGGGTGTGTGTGTGTGTGTGTGTGTGTGTGTGTGTGTGTGTGTGTGTGTGTGTGTGTAAATAAATGGAAGGCCCTAGTTTTAAATACGTATTTTTCTATTCATCGTTTTGGCATAAATCTTTATCTTTTGAAAATTAACTCTTAAGATATATGTTAAATTATATTGTT
Source organism: Timema bartmani (assembly GCA_902151455.1). Lineage (NCBI taxonomy): Eukaryota > Metazoa > Arthropoda > Insecta > Phasmatodea > Timematidae > Timema > Timema bartmani. The sequence goes on along the minus strand of CABFWB010000140.1, from coordinate 125,524 downwards.
TAGTAAGGAAATATTATCATCATAATAAATTAATTTGCTTTAAAACAAATATTAGCCATAAGTTATTAAGCAATATTTGTTCATAAATGTGTAAAAATTTATGTAAATTATAATTTAGTTAACACTCTTTCAATTACTCAAATATAAATTTTGTTTGGGGACCCTGATTTGTGGAGGCCTTGTCGCCCTACCTTAAATATGTGCATGCCCTCAGTAAACCTGGCTGAGACTCTAACCCCAAACTTCCTGTAACTGGCGAACCAGACAGAAAGATCTGGGCAGGGTTAATAACAGATATACTATATTATTTTACTACTGGTTATAGTAGCCTTCGTGCCAACGTACTTCCGAACACAAAAGAAAAAAAAATTGTATTCGGCTGCTACTTGTAACAAAAATATGCTCGAAAAATTCCCTCACGGATCCCCCGATGACCTTGATAGGGCAATGGAGCAGCGCGGTGACCCAGAAGGGACGGAAAAGAAAAGGGGTTCCGTCGGAACGCTACATTGATCCACCGAAAGGAGGCTCTACCTCTCTTTCTCGCCAAGTCTTCAAATTAGATTCCGACCTCTGTTCTATGGGTCAACAATCCACCCTCTTCTCTCAAACCTTCCACACCCCTTCCTCACCCTTCCTAGCCTAGCCGTCTCTTCCTTTCAGTTGAATTACCTTTCCTGCAGCACCTCGGTGAGTGACGGACAAGTCTGAGGAATAGTAANAAAAAAAAAAAAAAGGCGGGGGGGGGGGAGAAAAACTCAAATGATTAAACAAACGCACTTGCTAGTTTGCATTTTTTTTTTCCTAGTTTCCTAAAATTGTCTTGACGTTGTTGACTTAATATAAATACATATAGTTAGGCACATATTATAATATCGTATAGTTATCGTATTATTTATCGTCTTAAACGCTCACATGAGAGAATTATTTTGTAAAATAATTTGATAAATAATTGTTTTCAAAATAATGATTATATAGCCGCTTTAATTCTCAAGTGGCTTAGGACCAAATTCTCATCCTATACTAGACTGTCTTTGACGAGAAGATTAGGGTTTGAATCCTGATAAAATGTACTACGAGTGAATTCTCCTTCCTCACGAATGCTAGTACATTTGATTTAAATTCTAGCCTACTTATTACCACAACATTAACGTGATTACTATAAATACATATTAATTTTAATTGGCCTTGAGAAAAAACAAATATATATATTTTTTTTCTCGCTTCATTATTTAAGTGAGAAACTATTTTAATTATGTTAAAATTGGTTTTTATTTAAGACCTATTAAAAATTATATCAATATGTACTACGGTGGTTATACAATCCCATTTAAACAGATTAACCAAATTTTAATGTATGGCTTTTTTTATTTTCTAAAAAATTTTGATTAGGATTTTTCAAAAAAGAAAATGATTGAGAACAGTCAGCTCGTCTGAAATGGCTCAATTTATTATTATTTTATTTTATATGTTTGAAGGGCAGGAATATTTTAGAATCACACTAAAGGTAATATTTTTCTTTAAATATAAAAGTATGTTTGATAGTAAATTGGAAAAATGAAGAAATTGTCGTAAATAATAATTTTCCTGATACAATAAACCAATCTGCAAGCTTTTTATCCCTCAAGTCCTTATCAACGTGGTTTCACTGTCAGAGCTAGAAATATTAGTTTTATTCACTAATATCACTCTTGACACTGTCCACTGGCTTAATCTAAAATAATTAAATATGACTAAATTAAGCTAGGAGAGTTAATTTAAAGGAAATACTTGTGTCTGAAACCAGAAAGAATGAAATATAATATATTATTTTAAAATGCACCTTGGCAGATTTTTAAGTCTTGTCTTTTTAGTTAAAAGTCAAAAGTATAGGTCCAAACCAATAAATAGAAGATACATATTTTTCCGCTCTTAGAGAACTAGATAAATTGATTGTTTTTTTAATGCTTCTCCACCGCATCCAGGAAATACATATTTAAATGCTATAATGGGATCAGGTAGAATTGAGACTAAATGTTTCCAATTTTGCGTGAATGTAGAGTGCGAAACAATTTAGGTAAGACTACTCTTATTACACTCGGCTGGTGTTTGAACTCCAACCCTCCCACCAATGAATGTTATACTAGATGAGCGTATAGCCCGAACGGGTAGTAAGACGTGGTGCTAAGTAATAATATACTAGATGAGCTTGGTATTTAGGTATCATGTCTAAAATTCTAAATGAAATATTTCGTAAATCGTTGAGTCAGAGTTAAATGGACCAAGGCTCGTTTTTCTTATTAGGATTAATATCCAATATAGATACATATAATGTTTTATATTTTAAGGAATGAAGAATTATGTGTGCTGAAAAAATTTATTTTAATTATTAATTATTTTGGTCTAATTTAAATTACAATTATACATACTCAGTAAAAGTCCATTGTTTCTTTAGTTTAATTATATTTTAAACGTAGCTGGGTTGTCAGCTTACGGGTAATTTCTTACATCTTTACAAGCTAACAATTATACTTTTATCTATTAGTACGTCAAGCTGCGTTCTCTACAATGTAATATTCAAAAGTTTTTTTTTGAGAGCTGTATAAAGCACCACTGAAAAAAAATCTCATATAAAATTAGAGGTATGATTTGTAGTAAATTTCTCTGAAGGTAAACTCAAAGGATGTAGAATAATGAAATAGATGACAAAAGTATTTAGAAATGGTCCCTTTTTGACTAGGCAGCGAACGTATAATCTCCCCACTACTCAATCTATTTCTTTATAAATGTTACCTCTTGGTCCGTAGTGATATTACAGTCAATATTTTTGCTGGCCCAACTAGTTCATTGTTGGCTTTACGTCATGTCAGCGCCACATGTTCCCAAACTGCGAGGTTTTACGAGAGTAGAATCTCAGGACAGTATTCTCCCTCAAACCCTTTATAAGCCCCCTTGCGCCACACATCAAATCTACCCCCTTTTCATCCACCCATTCACCCTTGTCCCAAATAGCTACAGTGACTTCCATTTGCTTCAGACATTGTTTTTGGATGTGTATACTGAAATAAAAATACAACAAACTGTCAGACGAAATGTTTATTGAAATCTCTCCTTTGAGGTTAAAGTGTCAAAAGTAACCTTGATTCAAGCCTAGCTGAAGTATGAAATGACGTTTTATTAATATGTCTGATTATTATTACTATTAACACCGCGTCTTACTACCCGTTCGGGTTATACACACTTACGCTAATGTGTAATGGTAGGGTGATTGTGAGATGAAATGGGGGACCTACAGTTTAACGTGGAATCCGAACCACGGTGGAGGCCTGGAATTCCTCACATTCACAAGTTGTGATTAATACACGTCTTGTCAGAGGTGAAGGCAGGGTTTGGCAATCAGATAAATCTGTGATGGGACCGAGGATTGAACCCCGGACTGCCAGCACAGAAGTCCGACACCTTACCCCTAGACCACCAGGTCACCAATATGTCTGATCCCTTTCCAGATTTTACCGTTTTTTCTGCCACTAATATTAGTATAGCTCATAAGGCTTTCGTTCATATTTTGAGTTAATTTCTAGGCCTTAAAAATAAACTATATTCACCTGAACCTGAAATCGGCCACTATAGGGAATGATACGTATAGTTGAATTAACGAACCCCTCCCTGCTAAGTAACTGTATAAGAGTGTCTTTTAAACTCGATGTAAGGTGATTGTACTTGAACAGTCTTAAAAGATTTTAAATTATGTTGTATTGCTTTTAAAAATTATTAAAGTCTTACTTTTTTTTTTCAAACTTATTATTTTGTTTTTAACTCTAGCTAAAATTATTCTCCATTTCCATACAATAGCTAGGTTATTTACAACACCATTCCTGAACCTTACAAAAGCATTCCATTTTTCATCTCGCAAACAAAATAGAAACATTATAGACACACATTAAACGTAAATATTCTTTAGAAAACAGTGTATTTAATCTCACATGATATATGGCTTGCTATTGGAATTTTCATTCATTAAATATTACTATTTTTGTTTTATCAAATAATTAGCTGATTGTTCCACTAAAATAAAATAAAATTCTAAGTTACAAAGACGTTTGACTAGAATTGAAAACAAAAATACATTCATGGATGTGTACGACCAATAAAACTCGATTTTGAGACCATATTAACAAGACTCAGTAAACAATTAATGCATTTACGTGTGCTATTTTTTTGCTCCTTGGATACTAATCCGAAAATTGTGAGATTTTATTTGAATGATAAATAAATGTTTTGGTCTCGTTACGGTAGGGGAAAAAAAGTCACACACATAAAAGATTATTACGACAAAATAAAAGCAATAACCAGAAAATTGAAAAGTTAGCCATTTTAAAAACCATAGTGCTTTAAATTATAAAAAAAACTACTTCGTAAGCTGAGTAATATATGAAACGTGGATAGGGAATGGATATAGTTATCTGTTTATCTTGGAAGATAGTATTCATCTTTTATGTGTTCGTGTTTATTGCCGTTTAGTGAGAAATCGGCCATAAAAATGAAATGTTTCCGCAGGTAATGTTTGTACGTTCTGTTTTAAAAACCTTCTAAACTTACAACCCCCCAAACCCTTTAGCTCATCCCCTTACGCCACGATTCATGTGTTGAGAATAATAGCTTTGAATTTACAGATAAAAGTTGCATCCATATTCTGAAACGAGTAGAAAAGTTTGTTCATATTTTATATTGCAGGTTTATGTTTTGCTTTCGGTCTGATTTTGGTGCTTCAAGCCTCTTTTTAAACATTACCATTCCGATAGTTATAGTTTAAATGTAACAATTCAGTAGTATAATATATTACAGACTATTACTGTTTAATCAAATGCTATATTGCACAAAATATGTATTTGTTGGGGTTTTAGTTGATAGTTTATAAATTTACTTATAGTTTAGATATTCTAAAATTTCAATGTTTTTGTAAAAAGTAATAATATGGATATAATTTATTGTTTTTTCTTTTATAATTAAGTAAAATTTATTTCAGTTGATTTTAAAGATAAATAAGTATTTGAAATGATAAAATTAAATAGGTAAAATATAAAGCTTAATATATTGAAAAAGATTAATTATAAATAATATGTAATATATACGGTCAAGCACCGGGTATATTAGTTAAAATAGCCATGAGGGTAAGCTAATCCTAAGATATTGTATTCAAATCCTGGTCCGGTCTAATTTTTTAGACGTACACAACATAGTAAGATTAATCTACTACCCGATTCGATCATCAAATGATTTAAGGCGTCAATCACACAACAGACTGAAGCGTCGATGACGGGAATATTGGATTTCGAGTCCATGTTGTGTGTACTGAAGGTATTTTTCCCTAAATAATTTTCCAATCTCCATCCACGAACAAACGGGTACACTCTCTCTACATTTAACCTTCCTAATACTCAACTCATTACAGTAAATACTACATAGATGTATAACCCGAACGGGTAGTAAGAGTTGGTGCTAAAAAAAGTATATATATGCGTAAAACCTTAAAGGGTAGTAAGACGTGGTACTAAAACATATATTAATATATATAACAAATTATTACTTGATACAGATTGCCATTCAGCAATATTTGTTTAAAAAATAGCACCTGTAGGCACATATGACAATACAAATCGTTAATTTTGACGTGCAAACAATAGTTGAGTATTTCATCCATTTTATTTTGATTATTATAATTATGCATTGAAGAAGAAACTATCAATTATTAATTTTATTTTGATAATTTGATTGTTTTTTAAATCATACTAACTTTACTAGTTTTTGAGGATTACTAAACTGGTATGATGTTTATACCTTTATAAATACCAGTATTAAAGATTAAATAGTATAAATGTACAAATAGGGAATATGGAATTGAAAATCAACATTATTTACTAAATCAGGAGGGAAAAAAACTAATTCTAGACATTTCATCAAAGGATACATTTCATTTGAGGTATTGGTGATACAATTATTTTTTATTTATATAAATGTAGGTGTGTATGCATCTATTTGAATAGAACATGCATCAAAGTAGCTCGATTCTATATGTGTCCTGCGATTTACTGCAAGATACACTTAGAAGGCTAGACAGAAAATAAAACTGGACTCTGTTCAAATTCATAAGAACAACGTTGACATTCAATGGTTTATAGTAAAAAAGAACCACGAATGGATGTAGTTATTTAAACTTTATTATTTAATAGTTGTTTTTGTATATCAATAGTCCACTGTTTATAATAGCATTGAATACGATTTTTAAATCTCTTTACTTGCTCCAGAAATTAAACTTGGAGAGTGAACATATTTTATTTTTATTTTTCTCAAATTTATTGTGCAAGACTTTTATATGCTCTTGCAATTGTCGAATTAACATTATTGTCTTTCCGTCTTTCATTTAAAGCGGAAAAGTGAAATAATAATTATTGAGTTTGACTAAGTTAAAAATTGAAGTGTCCACATTATAAATATCATCATAGCCCCTTTTTATTTTCAGACAGGTTTTAAAATCAAATACGCTCCCATACACCCTGAAAGGTAGCAGGTTTATTTTGATGAAATACACTATGATCCTATATAATAAACTATATTATAGTGGAATAATGTGGGGTTAACGTTACTAACTTACATGTTAGATGAAGCGTATAAAGTTTAAAGTATAATATAGAGACCTATTTAATTGATTTAATTTTTATTTATTTGTGTATTTTCTAAAAGAGAAAATTGAGGAATTAATTATTACGTTAGGTACGTTTATAGCTGTAATATACATTCTTTTTCATATCTGGTATTTTAATCAAAAACAGACAAAGTAAGATAAATATAGGTTTTAGCATAGATGATATCAGACTCTAATAACATAGATATATTAAGATTTTTAAGAACCATAAAAAAAAATACTGTACATGATTTAAAAGCTAAAATATTGTATGTTAATTGCCATCAATTCAAACGTATCCAGGATTATCCCCCCAAAATATTGACGTCAGACTTTTATATTTATATTTTATTATTAATATTACCCAGCAATGTTTTAGCTCGTATTATTTACCTGACTAGAACACAATATTAGCTTTTACTACTGCCCTAATAGCAATAGGGTTGCCGGCTATCTAGTTTCATATCCACCCAATTAGAGAATGGATCTTCAGTACTAAAAATAGAAGTAACCATATTCATAAATGATTGACTGGGAGTTGGAATTGGATACCCAGCCTCATACTTGGATTACTAAAGTAAAACCATATATTTACCCTAGAGACTATCTGGTTCAATAGCTATCTTGTCCTTTGTTTCAAATGTATCTTGGCAAATACTAGATACCTAGAACTGAATTCACTAAACAAATTAAATAGAGGCGCCGGTGCAACTTTAAAAAAGATACGCCTGGATCCGTATTGATTAGAAAGAACAGGCATGTTTTGAGAGAAAATATGCTCTGTTTATTTAGGCCCAGTCAATAGAAGACACACCCATTTCAGTGGCCGCATGATCTACAGTGTCGCTCTCGCAATAGATTATACTGTGCTAATGATGGGGAGATCGAGGTTTGATTCCCGGTTGGATGTACTGATGGATTTTCCTAAATGGTTTTCCACACAAATGCGGGTACACGTCCTCTAAGTTCAATCTTTCTCATCCTTTAAACATTAGCGTAATTAATACATAAGCGTACAAACCAAATGGGTGGTAAGACGCAATGCTAGAAAAAAAAAGTGGGTGCAGCTTTCAAACTAGGTCACTTTGATAATATTAAAATGGTGACATAACTATGATCGTAACGCTTCAGAATACACTTATTTAACTGAACTTCAAATGATGACAGAGGAATTAAAATATGTCTTGCAAGAAACATTTGATTCAATCTAAAGTGAGCTATAGTACTTATAACAAAGTTATAACTTAGCGGGCAATATATCATTTTACACTTAACTAACGCCATGACATTTCTTTCATTATTATAAAATAAAATAGTATCAATTAAATCAACAATCACTGGTATGTTTCTCTAGATACAAAGAAGTTTCCTATTCCACTAGATCTAAATATGGCGTGTTAGTATATTATTTAAATATGCTATATTTTTTGCCCTTTTTTTCAATGTAATGAAAGCTTAGCGTTAATAATATAAATAAATAAATACTCCATAGTGAATTATATATATTTTTTTGAAAATATCCCGGAAAGAGACCTAATATAATTTAATTGCTGGTTTATAATAATCATAAGATTTAGTAATACAGTATTTGTATTTTCTATCTCTATTAGAGATTATTAATAAAGTATCACTGACTTCGTAAGTGAATTTTTCACTAGTATTTTCTTCAAAAAAGCGTAAGTGATTATGTTTAAAGTAATCTTACTATTATTTCTGCCACCACCTTGTTATTTATTTAGTGAATATAGAAATGGAGCAAATATAAAAGGTTCATCCTGGGGAGCGGTTTGGTCTCAATGTGGTGCCATTTATGTTTTTGGCGCGGAAGCATATTCGCATCCTTTAGTGAATACAGGCTTTGGAGGATAGATTGGAAATAGCGTTCATTACTTTTCTTCGTCTATTTCTTACACAATTATCTTAAAGTGCTCAAATCACTTAAAACTCATCTTATTATAAATATCAATTGAGGTGTATGATCATGCCCTTTAACACTTTACACTTAAAGCCTTTAACGCCCGGCCGTTAGACCTACGATAGAAACTTGAATCGTACCACCTCCTTCCCTTTTTTTTCCGTATGAAAATACGCTTCTTGACTCAGGACATTTTCATTTTTCCGCCACTTCAAACTTGCGTCCTATGACGTGACGAACACCTCTTTACTTTCCTGCATCCCCTTCCCCTTGGGGACGTTTCACTTCCATCCATCCAATACCATCATCATCCCTTGAAACGACGATATTTTTTTTGCCTTTCAAATTTGACAGTTGCAACAATCCTCTATTATTTTTTTGTAACTTTCCTTGTATTTTATTTTTTATATTGTTGTTATTGGTTCATTTTATTTCAAGAAATGATTGTCTTACTAATATAATACATTAAACCACTTTTAGATAGAGATGTTGGGCTTTTAATCAATTATAACTATTTTAATTCTAGTTATTTTATCACCACGCCTTACTACCCGTTCGGTTACATGCTTTTGTACGCTGATGTTTTTAGGGATTAGTAAAATTATATTAAGAGGATGTGTACCTGCGTCTGCTTGGAGATGATTAGAAAATAATTTCGGAAAAAACATCTTCAGTACACTCGACCGAGATTCAAACGTCAATCTTCCCCTCATCGGAATTTTAGTCTAATACGAGAGTAGCGCGTTAGACCTTGTGACCACCGAAGCGGGTTTCATTTTAGATTAGAAATTACATTTAGACAGGAGGATCACTAAAGCTAGTGTTTAAATTAATCATGGTCGTCTCACGCTTAGGGTAGTTCTTTGTTCAAATATAAAAAGACCAAATCACACCTTGGGTAGCACCCAGTTTTATTAGAGAATACATCTCGAATTAGGTGTTGTATCTCGGTGAGATTTTCTGTTGTATTATTTAGAAAATAATTGAAATGAGACCAGTGAAACTGTTTTCAAAATATTTTTTAAATACAATTAAATTACAAAATAATTATTTTAAAATGTAATAACTAATAAACGGATCCAAATTTTACTGTTGTTAGTTGAATACCGCAGAAAACCACACTTCTCTAAGCTATCTAGATCTAATTTTACGTCTAATCGATCTTTAGATGGTGTTTTAAGACGAGAATATACATAGACGTGCAAGAGAATGTCAGTTAAGATATCTTAAAAAGTAGGTCAGTTTCAGCTGTTAAGTTACATGTTTATTTCCCGTGCTGTGACGTCATTTGATACAGTTTTATATACGATGAATAAGGTATCTTGATGACAAAACATGTTTTTGGGAGTTTGGGTGTAATTCATAAATACATTTAAATTTATTTAATTATACGATGATCCTTATTAATTGTTACATAAGTGCATGCTTTGTTCTTATTAGTCAATATTTTTTTAATTTAAGAGGTAATTTAATTTTTTGTATTAATTTCTGTCATTTATTTAAATGCTATTAGTAATGTTTTTTGTGGTTCTTAAAGCTAGATTAGAACGTTCAATTAATTTAGTCTTGATAGAAGATCGAAAATTTCCAATGGAAGTAATCAAAGTGTGGCATATCAGAATGGAGTTCTTGACGAATCTGGCCAAATTCTGATATCTCAGCCTTATTTTTCTGTGTGAAAAAAAGTTGTAATATATAAAATGCTTCAATGGCCGCATGGTATAAAACGTCACTCACTATCGTGTTGGACAATACTGGCAATGACAGGGAGATCAAAGTTGGTTTTAACCCTTTTAATTGTTCTGAGGGTGGTTTTTAAAAAGTAATTTTACACTCTGTCTTTCTCTCTCTCTCTCCACGTAAATTTGTGTTCATTTCCTCTAAATTAAACTTTACTCATCCTTAAGTCATTAGATTAATTAATACATATGCGTATACCCTAAACAGGTAGTAAGATACGTTTCTAAATATATATATGTAACTATTCATATTAAACAATTTGTCTTTTCAATGTAAAATCATGAAGCAAATAAGCTTAACATAGTTTAATCCATCCCACCCAATTATCTGTTTGTATTTTTTAAATCGTCCGTTAATTGCCTACATAATAATAATAATAATAATGTTCAAGAGCCAATAATTTATATAATTATTATTTTTATTAATTTTTAATCAAAAGTCACCATAAAATCTTCTATTAACCCCAAATTACTGACTCCCCAAACTCATTGATTTTATCTGGATGGAACTTGCTGACGAAAGTTAAATGGGTACGGGGGTTGGGGGTTACGGATGATTCATAGCCCAACAACAACAGGAAAACTCTTAAAGCTAGCACCCTCCCCCCCTCATAATTGGTGATAAAAAGACGAACTAAAAACTAAATATTAATCTTTAACCTAACATTTTACTCTCCCTTTATATTATTATTTAGCACCGCGTCTTACTACCCGTACGGGTTATACGCTTAAGTACTAATTACGCTAATGGATTAGGAATTGGGGAGGTTGAATAGAGGAAGTGAACCCGCATTTGCGTGGAGGGAGAGTGGAAAACCATTTAGGAAAAACCACCCCCAGTTCACCCGACCGAGATTC